>JANAVB010021600.1:27223162-27605662 GCA_029216955.1 Iris pallida
TTTCTATTATTATATAGTTTTACTGGTTGATTATTGATATGTAATTTGTACATCGTGCATGCTAGTATATATAGTCCTTGTTTATAGTTAGCTTTGTAGTTCATATTGGATATATGTATATATAGTTCTTGTTCATAGTTAATTTTGTAGTTCATATTAGATTGGTTCTCTCGTGTATCGTGATTGGGTCATGTCATGTCATCACCTGTACTTGGACTGATTCGCATCGTGTCATAGGATGAATAAGTCATAACGGAACTGTTGTACCTTAAATTCTTGAAGCTAACCTGCGAGTCTACATTAGGGGCAAGGGTTAGTAGTTATCTGCATCTTGATTCTTAATACTAGCCTGTGAGTCCACACTAGGGGCGAGGGTTAGTAGTTGATCAAACCGGCGAGTCCACATTAGGGGCGAGGGTGATCTCTTGAAGCTAACCTGCGAGTCCATATTAGGGGCGAGGGTTAGTAGTTATCTGTTCCGTACCTGTGAGTCCACACTAGGGGCGAGGATGATTCTTGATGCTAGCCTGCGAGTCCACACTAGGGGCAAGGGTTAGTAGTTGATCAAACCTGCGAGTCCATACTAGGGGCGAGGGTTTGAGTATTCTATTGGTTATCCGTTGACATCGTGACATCGTGTTCTCTTGTTCTCCTCCAGCAGTTCTTTTATGCATAGCGGTTCTTCCAGTCGTGTATAGTCATGTTTTCGTATTGATTGGTCTTTTCTTAATTATTTCTTGTATTTTCTTTATTGCATGATAAACTACTAGATAGGCATGTTTTTATGTATCTTGCTATGTTCCCTGAGGACTTGATGACCTCTTCAGGTTTAGTGAATGCATGAAGTTAGCTAGTAGTTCTGGATGGCGGATGGGATAATTTTCTTGTAAGATTCAGGAATCTTATTACATTTATTATCCGCTCGTGCTTTCATACCTTATCATGAGATATCATGTTTTTTGATTCAACTTTATGGATACTTATTATATTCTTTGGAGTCCTATCGGACATTTATGCTAGTGGGCTGCAGACCACGACCTATAGTGTTTATTCATATTTTATACTCTTATTGTGGATTGAGATAAAGATTTGTTTGCCATGATTTGGCAGCATACCATAGCCTTAACAGCGTTTACGTATTCGAGTCGGGCTGGAGTCCGCTTGATGCGTAGCTGGCTTGCTCACGAGCTCGCATCCGAAAAACGGGTGCGGGTCGTGACAGCAGTAGGTCGCAGTCGCTGGAACACAGACTGCCTTGATAGTGGAGCCACTGTCTTGTGGCAGCGGTAGTTGATGATGGCTTGGGTGCAGTGATGTCCTGGAAAGGGCCTATCGTATGCCAAGGTTGCTTCTCTCTTCTTGCGTTTGTGAGTAATCACCTCTCGCAAGTTGCTAGCAGATTGATCTACCTTCGTATCCGTTTTATGGGCCCGGGTATCCCGAGTGCCCGGGAGCGTAGGTATCACATTTGCACCCTGATCTGAGACTAGTAAAGCACTGCGAGACATGACGAGCTATGACAGGCCGCACATAAAATACGCGATATGGCCCTGGACTTCTTCGACTTAGCATCCGAATGTGCGTAGTAGGAAGAGTCCAATTTGGAAGCTTCGACATTCTCAGTAGGCTGCATGGGGGTTGGCCCGCAAGAGATTCTCTCCCGACTTGGTTCAAGCGCAATAGCTACACCCAAGTGGGAGGGGGATTTTAAGAGTCAGCTCATATCTGGTGCAAACACACCCGAGTCGATTATCTGCAGTTTACCCTCGGTAGCATGCATGATTTTGCGTACGCATCTCTGGTTTACTGTTGGCATAGCACATTTAAAGCGCATGGCCCGTCCCGTCTTGGATTTCTTCATATTATCCTGTGAAGGCACATAGTACTCAGAAACTAACTCATCCTCGCCATGACTGCGAATGACTCAATTGAGTGATTCTTTTCCTTTTTTTATTTTGGTGCCCTTTTCAAAGGAGGTAAGGGAGCTCTATATATAGAATAGAATGAGCCATTTCTTCTTCTCCTTTTCGATGTGGGCCTAAAAGTAATATCCTATTTTCTATTCTTCTACAAGACCCCCTTCAAAGTTTTCAAATTGCAAATTTAGAATACTTTGAATAAGAAGCATGAAAAGTAGAGCTGTTTAGGTGTGGCAATCCCATCAGAGGTAGCATGAACGTGATAGGTTTAGGTACTTTTGCTGGGAATTTTATGTGGACTTATCATCCTTGGCGTATCTTGGTTTTAGGTACGGATAATAAGTTGAGAGAGGGATCCATCATATTTACTCAGAGGTGATGAGAACATGGTAAATATAGGGTTGATGGTAATTAATGAGGACGTGGTGGGAGTGGACTCAAATGAGGATACATAGAACAACTGAGAGGTAACATGGACGTGGAAGTTTTACGTAACGGGTAAGGAATGCCACTGGACAACTGGGTTCCAGAAGCATATGATTGTGAAGAAGGGGTGCATGTACTAGAGGACCTAATACAACATTTATAGTCAACAGAGGAGAGAAAACTAACATATTTACTCAGAGGTAATGAGGACGTGGTAGGAGTGGGCCTAATGAGGATACACAGAACAACTCAGAGGTGCTATCAACGTAGAGGTTCTATGTATTGGGTGGTTTGTTTGTGATGGACAGAAAAACAACTCAGAGGTAATATGGACGTGGTTGTTTTTCCCGTTGGAGAATTTTGTGGACCTATTGCCCTTTCGTGCATCTGAAAATACGAGCAAATAGATTTAAATGATATTTTATGGACCTACTACTCTTTGGTACATCGATGGTGCGAGTAATAGATTAGGATAACTTTCGTAGACCTATTATCCTTCTGCGCACTGGCGGTACGGGTAATAGATTTGAAACAAAAACCCAACAGAGAAAATATGGACGTGACAGGTTTTGTGGTCTTAACACCGTGTCTTTTATCCCGAGTTGGGTACATGTGTCAAGTCAGAAGACTATCGGTATCAGAGATAATGTGGACGTGATGCACTATAACCAAGAATAATCTTTGGTATACCTATTAATCTTCTGCGCATTGGTGGTGCGAGTAATAGATTTTAAAGCAAACTCCGGTGGGGGAAAGCATTTAGTGTGGAATTTCAGAGGTATGATCATACATGACTTGTCGCCCCGAAGATGCAATATGAATCCACTCGGAGCGGTCAGAGAGTAAATTCAGCGGACCTGAGGGTACATAACTTAACAATTTGGGAGATTTGGGGTCAAAGTGTAAATTTAGCGGTACCATAGGGTACATAACGTACAATCTGAGAGATAGTTGGAAGATGTCGTTTAGACATAATTTTTTTTGAGGAACTTGTCATTGACGGGCATCATGAGCAAGTCTTTATTTTGTTTTGCGAGACAGTACGTACCGTTGGAGAATTCGATCTCGATGACAAATGGGCCCTCCCACTTGGGTTGGAACTTGTCGGCAGTTTTGTGAGTCATAACCATCGGCCTGCGAACTGTCAAGACGAGGTCGCCTGCTTGGAATATTCTCAGTTTGACATTCTTGTTCAAGGATGCAGAGATGCGTGCTTGATAGAGCTCGATTCGTTGTTGAGCTTGTAAGCGCTTCTCATCTAGGGCTTCCAGCTCTTGTAGCCATCGACGGTAATTATCATCCGAGGTAAGCCGGTAAGTGAGGGCTACGCGGAGCGAAGGGATCTGGGTCTCCAGTGGGAGGACTGCCTCGCTCCCATAAACCAGAAAGAATGGTGTATTTCCTGTGGCCGTTCGAATTGTAGTGCGGTATGACCATAAGCACTAGCCAAGCTTTTCATTCCAGTTACGCTTGTTTGAAGACACAAATTTTTTTAGAAGCTTGATTATGGTCTTGTTAAAGGCTTCAGCTAGACCATTAGTTGACGGATTGTAGGCCGTTGAAGCCATATTCTGAATTCGGTTCTTGTCACAGAAATGATAGAAGGCATGACTTACGAACTGCAGACCATTGTCATGAATGATCCTCCTTGGCACCCTAAAACGGTAAATGACGTAATATTTTATAAAACTGATCACGTTTGATGTCTTTACTTCTGTCAACGGAACAGCTTCCGCCCATTTGAAGAAGTAGTCGGTGATTGCGAGAATAGCTTCTGTCAACGGAATAGCTTCTGTCAACGGAACAACTTCTAATGGATCGGTGTGTACTGTTACACAATCGCAGATGAAACTACAAGATATAAGCTTGTTTACTTTCGCTTCGATGGAGTTCATGATGTCTGGACGGAACCACCGTTGCTGTTTCTTGACTGGTTTTACGTCTGGATAAATGTTGAGCTTATAAAGTGTGAACTTGGGATTTAGCCCTGGCATGTCTTCATAGATTCTGGCAAAGACGTCGATGTATTCTCTGACGAGTTGTAAAAACGACTCTCGCTCGCCGTCTGTCAGGCTTTTACTGACGAAGATTAGCTTTGGAGAGGATTTATCACCGAGGTTAACTTGCATGAGCTCATCTTCAGTAGGAGGATCTCATCGTTCGAAGTACTTCTTCCATTGTTTATCCAGTTGTTGGACCCATGGCTGCAACTCAAGCGGTTTGACTAGGTCTTCGTCTTCCTCTTCAATATCAGCGGATGTCATATTGACAGATAATGTCTATATGAATATATTTCTAATGCTGCTATCGGAGTCGTGGGTGACTCGGACGAATGAGAGTGCCACTCGTATTCTTCATTAGAACTTTCAGGCATTGTTGGTGGTGTAACATACCCGAGGCCGTGTCTGGATTTGTGATAATGGTCCTGAGGTTTCCCTGCCGGTGCCGACAGCTGTAGAGGCAATCGTCGATCGCTGCCGTGATTCAGACCCGGGGTAGCCTCCATGTCGTACCCCTGCTTTTGCATGAAGTACTTGGCTTAAGGACTATATAGGTAGAGTGGTAATCTTTCAGCGTCGGGTCCGAGATCGGACTCTTGTGGCATAAAAGATTGAGGACCTTCTTTCCGGCCAAAGATGATCGTGTAATCCCATCCTCTTCTGTCTGGGACTAGGAAGTAGGCGCCTTTAACAAGAGCAAGTCGATTTAGGGTATAGACGGTTGTCAACCGTGTGTACAGACTAACGTCTAGACAGTACCGTGCAGCATATATTATATTAGACTTATCATACTCAGAATAGTCTAACGATAGCCTCTTATTGATGAAATAAGGAATTTTGTCCACAGGAATTACATCATTAGGAGAATGGCTATCGACTAGTGTAACCAAGTATTTGGCGAGTTCTACGTCTTCTTCGGCTACCCCCTGTGAGCTTAGAGGTCGGGATGCTGTCTTGGACAACTTGACCACCAAGGATTCAGCTTGAGGTATTGACTTGCCTGAGAGTGTTGGATCGACACTTGGTTGTCGGCTCATCTTGGGAAGACGGATGACAATTGGTTCGGCAGGGGACTTTGTGTCTTTCGATTGCCTTTGAGGGGATTTTGGCAATCGGATCACCATCGACGTTACAGAGGGCCTTATATCTTCTTGTTGTCTTTGATTAGATTTTGGCAGTCGGATCACCATCGGCCCCATGACAGGTTTTGGCTCCTGGCTAGATCTCGGGAGCCGTATGACCATTGGTTCCAACTGCGTAGGTGAGGCAGGAGAACCGAGCACCTCTTTATGCAAGGTTACGACGAGGGCTACGGCCTTGCCCGGTTTGCGGGCTTGGAGACCAATTCTCAAGGGTTATTTTGGCCCTGTGATGGCCTCCAATTTGTCAGTGATGTACTTCTTGGATTCTTCATATAAACAAGCCTCCGAAGAATAATAAGACTCAACCCCTTTGAAGGGATCGATGTTGGCAAATTCAGTCTTCACGAAGCCGTGCCTATTAACATACTTGAAGCACTGGTGGAGGGTGGATGGCACAATCATATAGTTATGTATCTGCAGACGTCCCAAGAGGATGTTGTAGGGAGTGTCTACCTCTATGACGTAGCAGGTAACCTCCGTCTTCAGGTCACCAATCTGACATTTTAATCGGATCTTCCCTAGGGGATAGCTCTTTTCCGAGTTAAAACCGCTGATGGCAGTATTGGTTGCCGCTAGCCGGTTCATAGGGATGCCAAGAAGTTAGAGCAAGCTTTTCGGAATGATGCTTATTTACGAGCCAGGGTCAATATGCATCCGATCCACCTTAATGTCGCCTATGTATCCAGTATAATATAAGGGGCGATCATGCAAGTTGGACTTAATCAACAAGTCCTGTAGAGTAAATCTGTTGTTGGGCATTGCATCTGTGCTATCGCTGCCCTATAGATCTGCTGGCGGGTCTTCCTCTGGAGGTTTGACTTAAGCTAAGTAGGCGTCATCATTTTGGAGTGCTTCGCTTAATGCGACACGAAGATCCTTGGAGAGTCTTAGGAGCTTGTATAACAACAACTTTGTTGGCGTATTAGCCAACTTTGCCAATATGTCAAAGTTGTAAGGTCTCTCCAGTCCCTGAGGTACATCATTACGAAGTGGCCTTTCGAAGCGGGTTTCCTTTGGCTTGGATTTATCCGCCAGTGGAGGCTGAGATGGCCTTGGAACATCAGAGGGAGGCAACGTTTTCGACTGAGGATCTTCGACTGAACTATCCTATGCGGGCTGGATTTGTGCTCCAGACCGGGTAACAATGGCTGCAGCTTCCTCAGCCTCTACTGAAATTATATGGCAGGATTTAGACTTCCTGTCCTTTTTTTTGTTCGTAGGAGATGACACCTCCCGGGTAACTTCGGGCACTAAGTCTGAATGCACCCACATGATCTCTCCTCGCGATGTGGTGAGAGGTACCAATCCTGATGTCTGGCTCCAGACGGGTGGAAGATTAGTAACCTCCATCATTGCCCGGAAGACAGGTATTACCCCATCTGGAGTGGTTATTGAAGGAAAGTCGCCGAACTGAATTGATACCATATTTGTCGCCATGGTAACCTCTTCAAATTTTATCGATAGAGCTTTGGAGTCGATAAGACTCTGAATGTACCGCTTTAATTGGAAGAAGTCCTGAGTGGAATGATGGACATAACGGTAGAAGTGACAATATTTTGGGTCCTCTATTTCTGCCTCTCGGGGATCACGCCTTGGTGGCGGGAGCTGGATCCTACCCCCTTGTAAGAGCATATCGAAGATAGGTTTGACATGACTATCTTTAAATGAGTAATTCACCTTGGGCAGCGGACCTTCCGCCTGTTTTTGTTCGGGCTTCTGGGTTGTATCAGAGACCATGGCCTGTTTGTCCTTATTGTCCCGGTTGGAGGTGGCACCACTGTTGTTGTTGCTGGGGGTGGAACCAGGATGTCTGCCCTTATCCTCTTCGTCTGGGATGTGTAATCCCAGCTGGCGAGCCTTCTTCAACTTCGCCTTCGCATTGGTAGCACTTATGATGAAGGTTGTCCAATCCCTGAACTAATCATCGCCTATCCAGAGGTTAATTGCGGGGAGTAACTTCTTCTGGCAGATTTCAATCAAGGAGCTCTCGAGATTGCCTTGGGGCAACCTTATTACGGTTTGGTGGAACCGCTCGATATCGTTCCTTGTTAGCTCCCTCTCTCCCTGAACGACGTCCATGAGAGATGACATCGTTACATCATGCCCTACTTCGTAGAATCTTTTCAGGAACATGTGCTTGAAGCCGTCAAAAGAGTGGATACAGTTTTCAAAAAGGTTGCGGTACCAGTCAAACGCGATCCCCTCCAATGCTCCGATAAATAATCGCGTAAGGATGGCGTCACTATACGGCAAGTGGTCGGTTGTGACTTCAAAGTAAGTTATGTACCGACTAGTAGAGGTCTTTCCATCATACGAATCGATATGGAATGGCTTATACCGTGGTGTAAAGGGCACATCTCTCCATGTAATGGGATACGGCTGCCGTATTTTGAGGTACAGAGAGGAGCCTCAGGCATTAAACATTGCTCGAAGCTCCTGGACTTCCCTCCTTGCCTCCTTGGCTTCATCTGCAGCTGAAGGAATGGATGCTCCTAAGGGATCATCACCCAAAGGAGGGGCGGTCGTGTTAGAGTCCGCGTTGACTGCGGGTCCCAAGCTTGTTTGTCCGGGAGTCCTTGCTGGTTGAGTTGGCAAGGTGACTTTGATCTCGTCCACGAACTTGACCAAGGACAGGAGCATGGATTCCAGTACTTCTAGACGTTGTCGGTCAGAAGGTGCTTCATGATCTTCGTCAGCCATAAAGACTGTCCTCACATGGGTAGAGGTGGAAGGGATTGTAACAAAAGGGCTCTCTGTGTCGTACCCTTGTACAGAGAAATCATCGAGAAATGTCGGAATGTCATCTTCCTCGAACTCGGAAGGGGTGCTACCCTCTGCACAGGAAGTCGCATCGTCTTGGAGAGGGTGGTGGCCCTCAGGGAAATCCAAGTCTGTTGCGCAGTTTTGGGGGATCTCTACCCCCTGTGTGTGCTCTTGGTACACCGGGTTATGGCATATATTAAGGGGACTGCTACCCCTAGCTTCATCTACTCTCAAGGAGGCCGAAGGTGCACCCCCGGGTGCTAGAAGCTTCTTTTTGGATCGAGTGCCTAAATAGACACCCCCTATGGTTGTCGGTGGCAACCCTCCAAATGAGGGTCTCCTTACAATACTGGCCGAGATCGCCGGACTGGAAGAGCCTGTCTTCTCTCCTCCTTTGCGAACCTTCTGAGTTGAATTATAGGAGGCAAAAGAAAACTTCTCGTCTTCCAGAATTTGCACTTGTTTCTTGAGTTATTGTCGGATAGGTGCTGGCAGCTGCAATCGTTAGAAAACTAACTACCGTCCTTCAGGTGCTGCTGATTTGTCGCAGCAGCAGTTGATGATGACTTGGGTGCAACGACGTCCGAGAGGGACTTATTGCATGCCAACGCTGCCACCTTGCATTTGTGAGTAATCACCTCACACAAGTCAGTAGCAATCTGATCTACCTTTGCACCAAACTTGTGGACTCGGGTATCCCGAGCGCACGGGTACTTAGGTATCATGTTTGTTCCCTGATCTGTGGCTAGTAAAAGTACTTGCTCTGGATCATTGGAGGGAGACTTTGAAGACCCATCCTGTCCGTTAGCCCTGGGGGACATGGCGCGGGTGGTTATGTACAACTTTTCATCGGGAGCCCGTACAACAGTCAACGGGGCCCACTGACAATAAGCAACTTGGACAGTTGGCTGGGCTTGTTGGACCCGTACTTCCCTATACTTCTTTAACTTTGCACCCGAAGGCGTATAGTAGAAAGGGTCGAGATTAATACAACTCACATTCTCAATGGGCCGCATGGCGTCGGGCTCGCATGAGAGACGGTTGAACACAGAGCTTCTGACAGGGTCGTATAAAACATCCTGTCTGAGGCCAGGTTTGGCTGCCGCATGGGCTATCTTCTTGCGATCAGAGCTGGCTGCCGCATGAGTTATCTTCTTGCGGACAGAGCTGGCTGCCGCATAGGCCATCATCCTGCGGCCCGAGTTGGGTGTCGCATGGGCCATCTTCCTGCGGCCAGAGTTGGCTATCGCATGAGTTGTCTGTCTGCGGCCAGTATTGACTGCCGTATGGACAGACTGTCCATATCTCTTATGCGGCTTCTTCTTTATCTGCATGGATTTCCCTTGTGTCCCCAAGAACTCAGTATCGTAGTGTTTTCCTCTGCTAGATTTGGGGACAGTGGGGTCCTCCGCAGTCGGAAGCAAAGCCGCAGGAGAGCTTTGGTCACCGTCTTGGGCTGCAGAAGGAGCTTCTTCGAGAACTTGGTCGGAGGCAACAGTTCTGTGCACCGACGTCCTACGAGTTCTCTTTGGGTTGGCTCGCTTCTGAGACGGGCTGGCGCTCCCTTCAGAGAGCATTTTTTTGAAGGCTTGTTGGTCGAAGCGAACCACAAGCATTTGCTGTGTAGAGTCGAGCTTGGAGGTGTCAGATTGCGTCACCACCTTCTCATCTGAGGAGAAGGACATCCCCAATAGAGTCTCCATCGTGTTTTCCATTAAAAATCAAAGACAGATATTGCAGAAACACTGAAATTGATTACAAACTCGCTTGTACAAAGAAAAGCCTATAAAGAAATCCTAGCAAATAATCTAAGTACAATTGTTTAGTTTTTTATTCTGGAGGGTGACGGTGTAGGCTCGGAAAAGTGCTATCAACTCTTCCTTACTCCGTGGACTATCTGACGCAGTCTTTAACTCTTGAAGAAATTGCCTTTTGAAGGTTGCCAGCCTTGGATTGCCAACCATCTGCATGGGTGTGGTGCCCTGCTATTTATAGTAATTTCGAGATGAATGATATTTGAGCCACATAGATGGCCACGTGGCAAATTCCCGGGCCACATGGCCGTAATCATGCCTCGAGACTCGGTCTGTGACTGATAGTTAGGGATTTGTTAGGATTTGTTGTGATTTGTCGTTGTAGCAAATTTGAGCAGTTGTGACCTGGTCAACTTGTCACGTGCATTAACTAATCTTCTGTGGCGAGCCGTATGAAGGATGTTTCCTGGCCGAGCCGCATGAGGAATGTCTCATGGCTGAGCCGCATGAAAGAATGTCTCATGATCGAACCGTATGAGCCGCATGAAGGACGTCGCATGACCGAGCCGTATGAAGGAATGTCTCATGACCGAGCCGCATGAAGGAATGTCTCATGACCGAGCCGCATGAAGGAATGTCTCATGACCGAGCCGCATGAAGGATGTCTCATGATCGAGCCGCATGAGGAATGTCTCATGACCGAGCCGCATGAAGGATGTCTCATGATCGAGCCGCATGAGGAATGTCTCATGACCAAGCCACATGAGGAATGCCTTCTGGCCGAGCCGTATGAGGCCATCTCATGACCGAGCCGCATGAGGAATATTTCATGACTAAGCCGCATGAAGGATATCTTCCGGCTGGATGGGTATAGGGGCCCTAGGAGAAGGTGTTGTGCCGAATGTCATGATTTGAGAGAGTTTCTTTTGTCTCCCTCTTGACTTCTCAAAAAAAATGATTTTGACCGACCCTCCTCCTTGGCGAGTGTTGGCACTGCGGATTATGGATCTTCTTGTTCGAAGAAGATTTGACGGTGGACTCCTTCAGAAGATTGTGATACGCTTGACGGAGACGATGCGCCTAACTGAGACATCTGAGTAATGCATCTAGTTGAGAGCAAGCTATTACAACGTCTTCAATTGGCATCATGTTTCAGAGATGATGTTAGAAAGGCACAGTAGGTCATAGTCGCTGGAACACAGACTGTCTTGATAGTGGAGCCACTGTCTTGTGGCAGCGGCAATTGATGATGGCTTGGGTGCTGTGATGTCCTGGAAAGGGCTCATCGCATGCCAAGGTTGCTTCTCTCTTCTTGCGTTTGTGAGTAATCACCTCTAGCAAGTTGCTAGTAGATTGATCTACCTTCGTATCCGTTTTATGGGCCAGGGTATCCCGAGCGCTCGGATGCATAGGTATCATATTTGCTCCCTGATCTGAGACTACTAAAGCACTGCGAGACATGACGAGCTATGACTGGCCACGCATAAAATACGCGATATGGCCCTGGACTTCTTCGACTTAGCACCCGAAGGTGCGTAGTAGGAAGAGTCCAATTTGGAAGCTTCGACATTCTCAATGGGCCGCATGGGGGCTGGCCCGCAAGAGATTCCCCCCCCCCGACGTGGTTCAAGCGCAATAGCTACACCCAAGTGGGAGGGGAATTTTAAGAGTCGGCTCATATCTGGTGCAAATACACCCGAGTCGATTCTGTGCAGTTTACCATCGGTAGCATGCATGATTTTGCGTGCGCATCTCTGGTTTACTGTTGGCATAGCACATTTGAAGCGCATGGCCCGTACCGCCTTGGATTTCTTCATATTAGCCCGTGAAGGCGCATAGTACTTAGAACCCAACTCATCCTCGCCATGACAGTGAATGACTCAATTGAATGATTCTTTTCCTTTTTATTTTGGTGCCCTTTTCAAAGGAGGCAAGGGAGCTCTATATATAGAATAGAATGAGCCATTTCTTCTTCTCTTTTCCGATGTGGGACTAAAAGTAATATCCTATTTTCCATGCTTCTACAGACGTTTAATATACGCCAAGGCTAATTCTTCAAGCACTATTTCCTCTTCATGAAGAGGAGGCTCCCGGGAGGACCTAGTGCCTTCATGAAGTATAGGGCCAACTCTAGGTATCACTACAGATCGGCCCATATAAGCCACCTCTTGATACGAAGCCATAAGCTCCAAGAAATCACGAGCCTCATAATCAAACGAGGCAAGCGAAGGATGTAAAACCCCTTATATTTTAAAGGTATATTTAATTATTTTTGGATTTCATTTAATTTTAATTGATTTTTATCTTATTTATATTAAATAAAAGGACTATAGCCATGGTTGAGTTTGAATATGTAAGACGACTAGAAAGTATGGCATGCCTAGCGTAGTCGGGTGCTTTAACTAGCATGCTATCCATGTTAGGAATTTCATGGTCATATTGTAATCTCTTGCATGTTAAGCATTCAAATTATGGAACAAGTTATATTTTTATTTAATTAATTAGTTAAGAAAGCCTTTATGACTTTTTAGGAGACCCGGTTGTGCCAAACCCAACCCTATGTAGGCATGTTGGGCATTAATAAATATTAATAATTATATTTTTTGTATTTAAATTCATATTTGGATTGAAATTCTATAGATAGAATTAATTAGTTCTATATTAGGAAACACCCTTTTAAATCATCAATCCAATCAATTAGCCAACTCACCAAACAACCAAATCATGCCATAGTGGATCCCCCACCATAAATTTTGGCCAAGCAACCCCCCCACCCATGGCCGAATACCCCATAGGAAAAGGATTTCCACTCCTTTTCATACATGAACCCAATAAAGCCCATATATATACATCAACTTAGCCCAAACCCTAACCCTAACTTAAATCCTCCTTTATTTTCACCTCCATAGCCGACCAACCCTTCTTATATCCATAATTTCTGCAACACTTCTCCTCCCATAGCCTCCATACATCATCTCCTCCATTGCACATCTCTCCATCCTTCACAAAAACTTATCTCCTCCACCATACATCTCCGAAACCCCTCAAAACAAACCCTAAAAACTCTATCTTTTCCATCCAACCATCTATAGCCATTGCCAACCCTTCGATACTCACCAAAAGAGGATTATCAGGCAAGGATAACGAGAAAGGTTGGAGCTTTGTCGAGTAGAAGTCGTCACAACCTCTCTAGCAAGAACCTTTGGTAAGAAATCCAAATCTTTCCATCTCAAACCCTTATTAAAATTCTGTAGAAAATATTTTATTAATTCTGTAGAAATCATATTTTGATGGCTTTTGTTATTTATAATCATACATAAAGGTTTCATGAAATATAGACGTAATATTCATGTGTCGGTATGATCAAAATTAAACCCATTGTGAAGGAACTATGAGTTATTGGTGCCTATTTTTGAAACTAAATTTTATGTGTGTTTATATACATAAATTAGGATTTTTAATTATTTTTTCACGATTTTGGCAACTCAAATCTGGTCGGAAAAATTGTAGGTCAAAACTAGCTAATTTCGGGTAACCGGCTGACCTAGAACTAGCTAATTATTTTTCCACAATTTTAGCTAATTTCGGGAAAATTATAGGTCAAAACTAGCCAATTATTTTTCCACTATTTAATTCCCTTTTAAAATATATTTTTGGTTATTTTAGCAATTTTGAGTTATTAACTATGTTCTGGGCGAGTTTCGGGTAGACTAGCTGACTTAGTAATCAACCAGTCGTAAATGTCTTTAGAAATATTAATTCTAAAATTTCAGAGATAAATCTGTAAAAAATTAGTTTAAATATTATTTTTATTACTTTTGTATGATTTTTAAGTATGTTATTGAAGTAGGGGCATAACCGACTAATTAAAAGTTAGAAACCCTAAAACTGTGTTTCGATGTCTCGTGAAACCTGTGTATGATTGTATGGATCTAAATGGTTCCATGAGAGAGTAAATATAATTTTAACACATTACTTTGACTAATTAAGTCGTATCGTAAGTTTAATAAGTAGTAACTTAATTTAGTTAATTAATTATCTAGGAGCGTCGGGTTCCGGAGGCGTGGACGCGGGAGCGGCGTTTCATATTTACAGCACGAAATCAGACAAGATACCTTGCCACTTACTCTATGATTTACATATTCTTTTTTTTAGTTGTTATTTTCAGCATTTCTTATTTATTGTTATTATAAAACTGTGCGTCCAAGTCACACTTGGGTGCAAGCGACCTTGTCGGTTGTTTTTCTCGCTTTTTATTTATTTTTCTTACATTGACGTAGTCTAGTGACCACCCCTTTGTTGATGAGGTATTGGTATATCTCATACGGCCTTGACATATACTTTATCACGTGATATGAGTCACATGTAGGACACGTACTCGCGTAGTCGGCCGGCCACCGATACGTATGAGGCGTACGACGGTTAGGAGTAACTGCCAATAGAATTGCATGCTAGTAGACTTGGCAGTTACTAGAGGTTTCTATGAGTCATGGATGTGACCCTAGTAGGCATTGGGTGGAGAGAACAGTTCCTTAACGTATGGGCCACGTATGCACTTTCCTATTATTGTCAGTTATCTCCACTGGAGATACGGTCCTGGATCCTGATACCTGATTTTCTGCTGGCCTCTGACATTCGAGAAATATTATTATTTGAAGTCCCTGGTATCCTGATGGGACCATACCTGAGTTCATGTACCTGAGCCAGAGTTCCCATGCGTTGAAGGTTTGTTCCTAACTGCATATTCACTGTAGAATTGGTACGCATCCTATTGCATGCATCCCCTTTTACTCTATATTATATATTACAGATTATATGGCATATTCTTTATGTATATTGTTACGTCCCCCTGAGGACCTGGTTATCTCTCTAGGTGTGTACTTTGTGACTTTTTGCAGGTGTTCTAGCTAAGGCCGTGATCTTCTCTATTTTTTCGATGATGATTGCTCTTGGTTCGTCTTGCTATTTTATCGATCATTTCCTTGTATATCTTCTTTCTTTTAAATTGTTTGGTAGTAGATTTGTCTCTGCCCAACTACATGTATAAATGAAAAATTCTTGAGTTGATTATAATATTATTCTTTATTGTTGTGGATGATATTTAGTTATCATAATTTTACTGCATTTTACAGCTTACGTATACATACGAGGTTCTATACATTGGAGTATACTTCGTATGTATACAGCTGGCATGTTAACGTACTTGGTCCTAAGTATATTGGGACTGGAGCATTACAAAAGAACTTCCTCTGGTGGAATATTCCCAGCTGCTACAGCCGTCGGGTCTTCCTCAGAGGCATACTCCACCTCTGGACTCCCCGACGTCTCTTTTGTCTGTACCAGTAAAGCAACAATAAGTGAAGAGTCGTGGGTGAAAATTTGAGTCAAAAGCATACTAAAAATATACCTAGGAAGTTAATGCAATAGGCGGTGCACTCTGCCACAGCGAAGCACGATGCTTGGGCGCCACCCGTTTGATTTTCTTAGAAGGAGAAGTGTTAGCCGCTGGAGAAGCCCGACGTTTCGACGAAGAACTCAGGGGCATTGTATCTTCCCTTCGTTCCCAGGAAGCACTAGAATTGTATGGAGAACTACCCCCAGCAGCTTCGAATCCTTGAGACGTCCGCTAGGGCCTTTCAAACTTCGTGCCCACAAGGAGGCTTCGCTCTCGGTCATAACCCGATGAGAAGTGATTTACCAAACAACAAAACTTCACGATAGAATACAGAATGCAGGGCTCCCCATGCATTTCAGGGCTTATAAACATTGCTCCGGTAAATCTAGCGTTATAATAGCACCACGCACGAGCGCCATTCGACAAGATGCCTTCATAGCCGAGACAAGGGCTCGGGTTGCTCATCATAGTCTTATTATAGCCGAACTGTCATGCGAAGTGGCTCGGCAAATAAGGCTTCAAGTATACCTTGTTCTGATTATGGTACACCAGGTACGATGGATGAATGGATAACAACCAACGAAAAGCACCGGTAGTTAGCTCGCCCCTTCCTCCATCCTGGTCAACCAGCTCATCACCTGCTTGATGACCACCATAGGAAGATAAAATCCTGTTGGGACTATAGCCATCCAATCGAATTAATTCCCATCTACAGGCAGGAACTCCATCATGAACCCACTTCGCCTTATGGTAGTTGTTTCACTTAACAAAATGCCTAAAATTGACTTTTGAAAGAAAACTAGAAAAAGTACAAAAGTACAAGTTGTTTCTGGGAAGTATTGCTATGGAAGTCTGATCTAAGAGCGATCACTTTGTTCCTTGGACTATACGATAATGATGAAGAAAACTGCTTGAAGAAGATGAACAATCGGAAGAACTAAGTCACCAGAATGGTATCGAGCAACGGCACTGATGGCACAGTCGAATGCTTTCCTGCTTTGCTTCACCCTGTTCTTAAGAAAAAGTTGAAGAAATGTTTTTGGGAATATCACTCTGAAAATATTAGTTTTCTCAGAATCTTCTCTCCTGTCTCTCTTCTGATCTCTTGATCCTTTCTTGTGTTAAAAATAAGTCTATTTATAGACTAGACCCTCTTTGCGTAAAAAGCAACAAAGTTTGGCAACTGTCACCCACGATGAGAATCAACCTTTATGCGTGATGACACGTGTCCCACATAGAGTTTTGATCTCTACGCATGATGACACGTGTCTTACTACTTCAACAAAATAGGGAGAGCACGTACACACGTTCCTCGATAAGTGTGGCATGAAAGCCACGTAAGCAGACCATGTTCTCATGTAGCCAGAAAAGATCGGGCATAAAAAATGACCTAAAATATACTTCCTGTGTAAAGTAATAGACTGGGCGTAAAATAGCCCAAAATAAACTTTCTGCGTAAAGTGGCTAAAAATAGCCTTGAGCGTAAAATTAACTCAAATAAAAACAGCCTTGAGCGTAAAAGCTCGAATAGCTTTCGTGCGTAAAAGAAGCAATTTCTTGAGCGTAAAGTAGCCCATCTGCACACTAAACGACAAGTGTTGGGTTTGGTGAAAATCAAATCTTCTCGGCTTCTGTGCTGTCCACTGTCAGAAAATTAATATGTCAGAAACAGTATCACGCGCATTAAATGCGATGATTTGACAGTCTGTCCTTCGCGTAAAAGCTTTGAGGATAGCTTTCGCGTAAAGTAGCTCGCGTAGAGTTTTACTCTGTTTGGCTTGCGTAAAGTCTGAGTTTCACTCTGTTTGACTTGCGTAAAGCTCTCAACTTTTTTGACTTTGTCTATGAAGAACATTTTACGCTCCTACAAGACCCCCTTCAAAGTTTTCAAATTAATTTCAAATTTTAAAATACTTTGAACAGAAGCGTAAAATCAGGGATATTCAACAGTCTGCGTAAAATTCGGAATACCCAACGGTCCGCGTAAAAGTCGAGATATCCAACCGTCAGCGTAAACTTTGGGGATTTGAACCAATTTTTAAATTTCTCTATAAATAGAGCCTTATGAGTAGAGAGAGAACTTTACTTGTCTTTTGCAATCCCGAACTTCTTTACTCTTCTTTCTTCAAAATCTCAACTCAAATTCATGGCCTCCAAGAGCAAGACCGCCGCCGGCAGCAAGGGCAAGAAGCCCGCCGCAGCTTCATCGACGGCCGACCGCACAGAAGCCAACATCCCATCATCGGCGACGCCTCGACCTATCAACCCCGCTGTGGCTCCGGCCATGAAAGGTAGAGCACTACTTTCGGTCGTGAACTCGCCGGAGAAAAAGACTCGAAAACTTCACTTTACGCCCACGTTATACGTGTCAGCGTAGAAATCAAAATAACAAAATATGCCCATGTTATACGTGTTAGCGTAAAAATCGAAATAACAGAATACGCCCACGTTATACGTGTCAGCGTAAAAGTAAAAACATACGCCTACGTCTATACGTGTCAGCGTAAAAATCAAAATACGCTTACATCAATATGTGCCAGCGTAAAATTAAAAATACGCTCACATTAATATGTGCCAGCGTAAAAATTAAAATACGCTCATGTCAACACATGCCAGCGTAAAATTTAAAATATGCTCACGTTTATACGTGCCAGCGTAAAATCCATAATACGCTCACATCAATATGTGCCAGCATAAAATTCACAAGTGAAAGACTTTGCGTAAAAAACAAAAAACTTTTACACTTTAAAATTTTAACTTTAATTTTTGTACATAAGCGTAAAGTTTGCATAGTCAGAGTCTTTAATCTTTATGCGTAAAACTTCTCACCAAGTCACCTGCGTAAAAATTAAATTTTTACTAACTTGATTTTTCTTTCTTTTGATAGTGGGCTTGCAAATTCACCCACTTGCAGAAATATTCGGCTCGCCAGCTGGTATGGTGGGCTCAAATTACCTGGAGAATTTGTCCCACGTGAAGTTCCCTCAATCAAATCCAGAATACCCTGAAGGGAGGCAACAGCTAATAGCTGCCCAGGGGGACAGGATGTTGTTGTCTATGATAAATGGGAAAGAGTTGGTATCGCTAGATGACCAATAATTTTTGAAGCCAGCCTTCTTGTTCGGGGATGCGATAGATTTCCAATCACAAACACACCCCAAGAAGGAGTCCTGGGTGTTCAAGTTTGGAGAGAGAGCTATGTATCTCCCAGACATGCCCAGGGATTATCCCCTATCCGCATTTGTCCATGCAACCCATCCTCGACAAATGCTATGGAACCTAACTCCCAGAAGTCATGGTAGGCCGGGAAGGATTATTTTTAAGAGGGACAGAGCCAATGAAATGGGCTACCACGTCAGTGCTCCTAGTGGTGGTGTCGTCCCATTCTTCGGTTTATTAGCTGGGTTCACACCGAGTGAAGATTCCGCTCTGATTCAGCCAGTGCAGACCCCAATGTTTATTAACAAGTTCATAAGGGCTGCAGTATTATATCCTCAGGCCAACCCTAGGCTACCAGGGTGGTTGACTCCATATAAACAAAACTGGATACAGCTTAGTGCCTAGATCATGAAGAACTTCAAGAAGGACCTGGAATCCATCGGCCTTTATGAAGCGGTAGCCTCTACGAGCCAGGGTATACCGATGAATAGTAGTAACCTATTCTTGGCTTTGATGGAGCTGTATATGAGTTCAACAAGAACTTTTGAGTTCAACAGGAACTTTTACAACCCCACTCGGTGAGATGGGTCTTGCCCTGCACGAGATGCAGTTCATCTCTAAGTTGCCGATGGGTGAAGCTTCCTACGAAGAGTATGTTCTTTCTAACCAGGAACTAGCAGAAATCAGAGAGAAGAATCCTCGACTAGTTGTGGTCTACCAAGAACTGATGTGCCATTACTTAATTTGCACATCTATGTATGACAGTGGATCGCACTTGGCATACAGTAATAAATGGACAACTTATCTATTCTACCATGAGAATAGAATATCCAAGAACGAGCAGGGGAGATTTCAAGAAAATAAGGCTCCAACCATCAACCCTTGTTCAATAATCCCTTCAGATCTGATCAATAGTTTAATGATCTCACATAAGTCTCCGGACCAGTATCTGTCCAAAAAGATCGGAGACATCCCTGCGGGGACTGAAACCTTAAGCCACTTGAGGCATGGTAATCAGAAGATCTCCAGGGAAGCCTTGCTGGCAGGCTTTCTGTCTTTGTGGCTACAGAGATGGGTTGTGCCCGGGATCAGCACAGTAGACAGAATCAACCTGCTATTGGCAATGGTGTGCCGAATAAACGCAGGTTTGCAGACCTTTGGTGAGGAACTAATCAATAATGCTCCTCACCGGAAGGATTTCCAAGGGTGGAGATGCCCTACACTTATCTCATGGGCTGGCTACTGTATCATAACTGCAGTTTGTTGCCACCGAGCCCTGGAGATAATATGGAGGTCTTCCTCCAAAAATTCAACAAAGCCACATGGATTGCAACTACAGTGGCAGATACCCGAGCAGTGCTGAACTATTCCCATGGATGGAACTTCTTCTACACAAGGCTACCAGTTCCAGCCGACTGT
The DNA here is from genome assembly GCA_029216955.1 of Iris pallida. Taxonomy (NCBI): domain Eukaryota; kingdom Viridiplantae; phylum Streptophyta; class Magnoliopsida; order Asparagales; family Iridaceae; genus Iris; species Iris pallida. The sequence continues at coordinate 27,243,140 of JANAVB010021600.1, forward strand.
TTGACGTATAATTTGAAGATAGAGGAGAAGGGAGGACTTTATTGCCTGTGCTAGTTATCAAATGGCTACAGTACATCAGACCCTCACATCTGATGTACAGGAATGAAGACAGCTGTGCGTTCGAACCATATATACCAAGTCGGTTCGCTCGCCTGTTTGGATATGACCAACTTCATGTTGGTAATCCCTCCACCAGCTTCTACCATTATGGAAAACTAATTGATGGTGTGAGAGCCTGGAGATACTTTAGCACTGCTTGTACCGGTGCTAAATTCAAAGTATCGACTGCTACCAGCACAACCGAGCTACGTATACTTCATATGTATGTTCGCCTTTATGCATCCATCCGCTCCTTCGCCCATGGCTACAACCTGAAAGGGAGTCTAAGATGGCCCAAGGAAGGGAATGTTGAAGAGCCAGTCAGGGTATTTCCTGACATACCCGATGACGCTGCTGTTCCAGATGAGTATCTGGAAGTCATTCCTACGGGTGCTGGGGAAATAGCTGCGGGACCAATCATTATCGGCAAGACCCGAAAACGAAAACAAGGTGCAGCTGTTACTCTTCCAGAGAAGACCCTCCCTGAGAAGAAGAAGAAGGTTACCGTCCAAGGGCCTTCTAGATAGAGAGCCGCTACTCCAGAGAGCGACACTCCAGTCGAGGAGCCACAACATATTGCATCTTCTTTGACTCAGCCTGGAGAAGGATCCTCTGCATCTCAACCGACAACATCAACGAAAGGTGTGGGTGTTCTATCTCCGGGACGCCTCAGCTCATCACTTCACCTGTCTTTGCCACAAAAGACACAAGCTACTGAAGACACTACCACTCCACATAATGTTGATCGAGAGCTCATACCATCAGATGAACCAGCTATTACTTTCGATGGTGATGATTGGGATGGGGACTATGACTCGTACTTGGCACGTCCTACACCTACTCCAGGTAAATATATATCACACAAAATCTATACAAAATTATGTATTATAATTTTGTATATTAATTTATTTTGTTTAATTTGCAGGTGTCATCATTGCATCAAAGCCTGTGGCTCCTCCTCCTCAAGAAACTATTTATGAGGAAAATATGGAGTCTGAGGAAGAGTGTTCTTCTTCAGAAGAAGAAGATACAGAGATACAACAAGAGCCTGATGTGCAGGCTCAGCTAGATTTGTCTCCTCCTGCTGAGGGCGGAGATAAAGAACAAATTGTAGTTGAACCCACTGTAGAAGATGAAGCGGCTGCTAAGGAAGAAATAGACTTCAATGAAGAAACTGAAGTACTCCCAGAGCCTGAAGAACCAGTAGTTTATGAAGGTGATGAGGATATAGCCGACCCATCAACTGAAGCTGAAGAAGTCGTAATAACATCCTCAGTTATTGCTACTGATCTGGTACAAGTTCCTGAGAAGACAGTATTTGAACCGGAGCCAGCTACCATAACTACCATTCCACCCGCACCAATCACCGCCACCAAAACTCAAGTAGTTTCGACTCCAGAAACGACTGGAGTAACAAGTACTGAAGACATTGTCCCTGAAGCTCCTGGGGATCAGTTGGCCATATTAGCAGCGACAACAATGGCTTCATCTCAATCTGTTACCAAGGCAACAACATCTGCTCTCATTCTTCAGAAAAGGGATCTGGTAGATATTGCCGCAACGCCCAGCTCAAACACAAAATGAATCTCTTAGTTGAGATTCATACTGAAACTTTTTACAAGACTCTGGCGGCTCTAATCAATATGGTCCTGAAGAAGGGCCTCAATTATGAAAGCTTGACGACGGCTATTACTCTTACGATCAGAAATGTCGCCATGTTCAATGATGCAGCGAGAGCAGCGGCATTGGAGAAGGTCGTGGAGGAACTTGAATAGCCCATTAGAGAATATCTAAGGCTGTCAAGTGAAACTATTGAAAGTCTCATCCAAGGCGAGTATGACGCTTTATCAGCTGAATACTTCGCTCGGGAGACTACTTTCAATGAAGCTCTCCAGGAGTACAGTATCAAGGTAGCCAAAGAAAAAGCTTTTTTGGCTGAAGCTAAGCCCCAACTAGAGATTCAGAAAGAAGCCTATGAAACTTTAAATATAAGAATTCATCAACAGAATGATAGAATTCGTGAAGTCGAGGCAGAATTGGCTCGCTTAAAGGCGAAGAGGGAGCAGTTGATCATAGCTCGAGACCAGCATCTGACGCAGAGCTCAATATTGGAGGAGCAAGTCTTTGGTGCCGAAGCTGCCATCAAAATCCTTGACAAAGCCAAGGATAAGATGATAGCTACTTTCGCCGACTTCTCCCATATTTATACTCCAGAAGCTAGGCGTACTCAAGCTACTACAACTGTGATGAACTATCGCGAGAAGCAACTAGCGGAGCTACAAAAATTGCTTGAAGACGTCTCTGCTCCGCCTTAGGCAAATAAAGAGCTTTTGTATTCTTTTTTTTCTTCATCAATAAAGAATTCTGTATTCTTCTGTCTTTTTCATTTTGTAATATTTTTAAGACATGAATGAAATATATTTTTTTTGTGACCCTATCATTTATTTTGAATTTAAACAATAGGTATGAGATAGAAAACACTTATCAGAGGTAGTATGGACATGACAAGTCTTCTAAACTAAATAAATTATATCTATCCAGAGGTAATGTGGACATGATAGATAATGAATTTTCTTTTTAGAGTGTACAATACTATCAGAGGTAATATGAACGTGACAGATCATAACAACTCAAAGAAAAAAATAGATTAATATCTATTCAGAGGCCATATGGACATGATAGATAGAAAAAGAAGTAGACTTAATATTTATTCAGAGGTCATGAGAACATGATAAATAATAAATCAGCTGGTAAGACAGAAGATCAAAAACTCTCTTTTATGAGACAAGTAATCAGCTTAACCAAATATTGGTAGCTGAAGAATAAAGAAAAAATTCAGACATAATATTTTTTCAAGAATTTTCTATTAACTAGCATCATGAGCAAATCTCCATTGGGTTTAGACAACCTATAGGCACCATTAGAGAATACCGTCTCGACTACATAAGGACCTTCCCATTTCGCTTGGAATTTCCTTTTGCTCTTATGAGTCATCACCATCGGTCTTCGAACAGCTAGAACTAGCTCACCAACTTTAAATACCCTCTCTTTAACTTTACGATTGAAAGCTCGAGATATGCAGGCTTGATATAATTCAATGTGCTGTTGCGCTTGAACACGCTTCTCGTCTAGACCTTCAAGTTCCTGAAGTCTCAACCGATCGTTATTCTCTGTAGTTAGCTCATTAGCAATGGCTATTCTAAGAGATGGAATCTGGATTTCCAGTGGAAGAATAGCCTCACATCCGTAAACCAGTAAAAATGGTGTAAAACCAGTAGGAGTTCGGACTGTCGTTCGGTAAGCCCATAAACATTCTCCAAGTTTCTTATTCCAATCACGTTTATTAGAAGAGACAAACTTTTTGGAAAGTTTAATGATTGTCTTGTTGAAAGCTTTGGCCAAACTATTAGCAGCTGGATTATAAGCCGTAGAGGCCAGATTTTGGATCTGATTCTTGTCACAAAATTGATAAAATACCAGACTGGCAAATTGTGGTCCATTATCATGAATTATCCTTCGGGGAATCCCAAAATGATAAATGACATGGTGTTTGACGAAGTTAACCACATTAGATGTTTTCACTTCAACAAGGGGAATCGCTTCCGCCTATTTAGAGAAATAATCCGTTATGGCTAGGATAAACCGATGTCCCTTGACAGAAGGAGGGTTAATCGGACCAATAATATCTATGCCCCAAGCTTCGAAGGGCCAAGAAGCTGCTGTAGGGTATAAGAATTCAGATGGTTGATGAATAAAATCAGTATGAATCTGACAAGCTTTGCACCGTTTGGCATAATCTACAGTATCTGCTATCATGGAAGGCCAATAATATCCTATTCTTCGGATACGATCCTGTAATTTTGGACCCGATTGATGGGCACCGCAGACACCATTATGAGCTTCACGGAGTGTTTGCTTAGCTTCACTCTCAGAGAGACAACGTAGCAAAAGTCCGTCATAAGAACGATGATATAACATATGTAAAGAAGAATCTTAATTGAATCGGAATGATCGTCTCTTGATTGATGCAGCTTCTTTTTGATCTTCAGGTAAAATCCCATGGACCGCATAATCAATGAATAGACTTCTCCAATCCCTTTGTTGAGAACTTGATTCTATAGTATAACTCTGTTCAATATGCAAGTTATTCTTTACACAAAATAAGTCTCGATCCAGCAAAATAATAGTATTTTGTCTTCTAATTGGAACAGCTAAGTCTGCAGCTAAACTAATAAGAGCATCAGCTTCCAAATTTTGAGAACGTGGTACGAATTTAATAAAGAATCCTTTGAATGAAAGGACCAATTTGATTACCACTTGATGATAGAGAATGAGGTCAGGATTTCTAACTTCATATGTCCCTCTGACCTGATTAATAATCAGTTGAGAATTTCCATAAGATTTTAGGAACTCGATGTCCAATTGTTTCGCTACTTGGAGACCAATTAGCAGAGCACTATATTCTGCCACATTGTTGGAGCATGGTTCATTAAGAAAATAAGCACGGTATATGACCATTTTATCAGGAGAGACCAAGATGATGCCTACTCCAGAGACAATATTGCCTTTAGGTCCAACCCGCGATGCTCCATCAAAATAAAGTTGCCAAATGTCATCCTTCAAAGTCATTTTGCAATCCACGACTTCATCTGGAATATCCTCATATAACTTAGATGTTTCAGGTATAGGGTGAACTGCTAAGAAACCAGCTAATGTTTGACCCTTCACTGATTTTTGAGGTACATAAACCATATCATAAGGAGTAAGCAACATCGCCCAGGTGGCTAACCTGGAGTTAAAAATGCTTCGTTTTCTCATCAATACCCGAATAGGATTTATTCTGGAGATGACATGAATAGTCTGTCCTGACACATAATTTCGTATCTTTTGAACAGCAAAAACCAAGGCCAGACATTCTTTCTCCACAGGAGTATACCTGTGTTCAGCTCCGACCATCATTCGGCTAAGATAATAAATTGCCTATTCATGACCTTTATCACTTTTCTGTGCAAGAAGAGCACCAAGTGAATGATCCAAGGCTCGAATATAGAGCAAAAATGGTCTTTCCACCACTGGAGGTACCAGAACAGGTGGATTTGTAAGGTATTGCTTGATGTTATTAAATGCTTTTTGACATGCTTCATCCCAAACAAATGATACACCTTTCTTTAATAATCGAGAGAAAGGTTGACATCTCCCAGAAAGATTGGATATAAATCTCCTGATATAAGCAATGCGACCTTGGAAGCCATGGAGTTCTTTTAGATTGCGTGGAGGACGCATTTCAAAAATCGCTTTGATTTTGTCAGGATCAACATGGATACCTTGAGAAGTGATGACAAATTCCAAAAACTTGCCACTGGAGACCCCTAAGAAAGACCTAGTGGGATTCATCTTTAGTTGATGTTGACGCATCAAATCAAATACTGTCTTTAAGTCTTGAATGTGATCATCTTTTAATCGACTTTTGATAGCAATATCATCTACATAATATTCAACTATTTTTCGTAGATGTTCTTAAAAGATGTTGCTCATAGCCCGATGATTTGTAGTACCGACATTTTTCAGACCAAATGGCATAACTGTATAGCAGTAAACCCCAAGGGGTATACGAAAAGAAGTATGCTTTTCATCTCCTGGATGCATCTTAATTTGATTGTATCCTGAAAATTCGTCCATGAAAGACATGCGTTCAAAACCACATGTATTGTCTATCATGACATCGGTATTCGGAAGTAAAAATTTGTCCTTTGGACAAGCTGTATTAAGATCCCAAAAATCTATACAAACTCGAACTTTTCCATTCTTCTTCATGACAGGTACAATGTTGGCAACCCAATATGGGTGTTGTTCTTCACGAACAAAGCCACATGTGATCAGCTTTTTGACTTCTGCTTCAATTGCATCCATCATATCTGGTCGAAAATGTCGCTGCTGTTGTTTTACAAGCTTGGCATTAGGAAGAATATTGAGTTTATGAGTAGCTACTTTAGGATCTAGACCCGGCATATCCTCATAACTCCATACAAAGATATCAATATATTCTTTAATCAGCTGTATCAACTCTTCCTTTTCATCTTCAGAAAGGTTTTTACTGATAAATATCGGCTTAGATGTAGTTTCGTCTCCGACGTCAATCTGGACGATTTCATCTTCCGTGGGTGGTTGTCGTTGTTCAAAACGAAATTCCCACTGAGTGTCCATTTGTTGTGCCCAAGGGTCATTTTTAAATGGCTCAGATTTACCATCAGTTTGAACCATATTAACTGACAATACACACTCAGATTCATCATAATAGTCTCCTCCAGAATATGAGGATTGTAAAAAACTAGAAGAAAATTCTTCTTCCATATCTTTTTTGCACATATGGGGTGTATCCGATTCGATGAATTGGATTTCTTCAGAATCTGAGGATTGTGAAGAACTGAAAGAAAATTCTTCTTGTATATCTTCATTAAAAATGGATTACCACATAATGGTAACCGTCTACCTTTGCCTTGATTGAGACCTTGCATAGTCTTCAAATCATATCCCATATTCTGGATAATCTTGAGAGATTGTTGACTATATTTGTCAATTCGGATTCTTCATTTATCTTTATCTCTAAGATCATCTGTCTGAATAATAGGGATATTTCTAGCCATACCAAACACAATTTGGCGCTTGTTTTTCTTATCAGACGGAATCACGAAATAAGATTCTTCGTGACGTCTATAAGTTACACAAGCTTGTGATGATGAGGCTACGGAAAGAAAATATGGAGAAGATGTTAAGAACCTTTGAGCATAAGGTCCAACATCGACATGAGAAGAAAAAAATTTTTCCTTATGGTTAATGTATAAGGTTTTCTCTGTATTTATGTCATTTTTATATTGATGACTTTGATTATCAGCAGATAAAGTCTTTCTTTCAATAAATTTGACAGCCATATACTCCAAAAGGAAATCTTTATTGATATTAGAAAGTACAGAATGATCAATATTTACATCATATACAAATTGACTACTACGCTTTGGATTGATCATTAACGGACCGTCATCCGTCTTCTGCGTAGGCTTGCCAAGGTTGATAATCAATGGTGGTTCTAGATCATTTATACGAGAAGTACGTCCCTTGACCTTGATCATGAGAGGAGGTTGAACTTGGCTCTTGACTGGAATCTTCACGGATTCCTCAGATGAAGCTCGAGTTCTTGCTTTAACCTTGATCATCAAAAGTTGGTCATTGATAGGTTGGGGTTGGATTTGACCTTTGACTTTAATCTTCAAAGGTTGCTCTTCCAAAGGATCTTCATTGACAGATTGATCTTCTGCAGGTGATCGATCTTCGGCCATATCTGATATCTCCTTCATATGCTCCTATTTGTAGATTATTAAATCAGATAAATAGGCTTCAACACCCTTAAAAGGATTGATATCTGCAAATTCAGTCTTCATAATCCCTTAAGAATCCACGTACTTGAAGCATTGGTGGAGAGTTAAAGGCACAATATTATGCTCATGTATCCACGGTCTTCCAAGAAGGATGTTGTAAGATACATCTGAGTTGATAACATAAAAGGTTGCCATAGTTCGAAGATCACCAATTTGAATCTTCAGACGAATCTTCCCCAGTGGTTTACTGTTTCCAGAGTTGAAACCAACTATTGTTGTACTAGTGTAAGTCAGATCACTAGTAGGAATCTTCAAGGGTCGTAGCATACTCTGAAGAATAATGCTAATAGAAGACCCAGGATCAATGTAAATCCTATCAATTTCAGTAGATTCAATATGCCCTGTGTAGCACAGAGGCCTGTCGTGCTTATTATGCTTCAATAACATACCTTCTTATGTGAAGGTAATATTAGAAATTGTTTCCATCACACTATGACATTGTGGACACGACACTGGTATATTGTCAGGACTCTTGAGTTGAGCTAGACATGAGTCTGCTTGTAGCAAAGCTTTGCTCAAAGTTTCTCAACTTTTGTTTAGAAAGACGAAGCAGCTCAAAGATAGAAAGTCTAGCCGGAGTATTAGCTAATTGGGCTAGAATATCGAATTTGTAGGGCTTCATCACTGCCCCTTGATTTAAAGCAGATTTCAATGGGACGTCAAAGCGTACTGCTTTCTGTTTCCCTTTCTCAACCACAGATGGTTTAGAAGGTCTTGTATCAGCAAGAACAGGAGATGGTTGAGCTGGTAGTGTTTTAGCAACGTCCTCCGCTTCTTTCGAAGTTTCCTCATAATCTTTGTGGTACTCTTTTCCAGATCTTGTACCAGCAAAGGTTTCTTCTTCAGACTCAGGAGAATGAAGTACCATATTACATGTTTTGTTCTTCTTTCCCTTAGTCTTCTTTTTGCGAGAATTTTTATGAGGGACCTCAAAACCCAATCCAACAGTAGATTTTTGACTTGGAATTTGTAAAGGAAGTCGCATTCCTTTATCATAGTTCAAACCTTCTGCCTTTTGAAAGTCATAGCCCATCTTTTTTATGAGATCGACTGATTATTGACTATACAAATGAGTGGGTAGCAGACTTTCCATAGATGATTCAGCAGAGGAAGAAGGAATAGAAACTTATGTAGCCACAGGAGAAGGAAAAATAGAAATCTTTGTAGCCACAGGAGAAAGAGTATTCGGGATAGGAGGAAAAATCCCTACAGGAGCTTTCTCATAAGCGGCAAACACTTGTTGTGCCCTGTATAAAGGGATACTATTCATTGCTAGCCATTGCCGATGAGTAAGTTTGAGTTTGGCAGGAGGAGCCAAACTTGGAGGGCATATATTCAAACCCCTCAGTCTATCCTCCAAAGGAATGACATCCCAAAGATGATCCAAATCATCATGATCTGGAGTAACAACATGAGAAATCATATTACAGGTTTTGACTTTCTTACCTTTCTTAGATTTTGAAGTTTTACCTTCATCTTCTATTTCAGGTACTAAGTCAGGATGTACCCACATGATTTCACCATTTTTTAATGTGAGAGGCAATAATCCTTTATTTTTCTCTCTAGCAGGCGGGAGATTCACAATCTTCATTATCGTCTTAGGAATTAGGATAATCCCATCTGGAACTTGTTGTGGAGGAAAACCTCCAAATTGAAGAGAAATCATATTAGTTGTAACTGTATGCTCATCATTGGTTAAGGCGATGGCATTAGCATTTATCAACTCTTGGATTTTCTTCTTTAAGACGTAGCAAGCCTTGGTAGAATGATTTATGTATCTATGATAGATATAATATTTGGGATTGTCAATCAGATTCACCTCATTAGGCCTTTTAGGCTCTGGAATCTGGAATTTGCCACTCTTTACAAGACATTGGAATATCCCTGGGATATCACTATCATCAAAAGAGTATTCTTTCTTTGGTTTAGAAGACTCCTGATTATTTGGCATCATTTTGAGTTTTGAAAGATTAACCACTAGGGTTTCCTTCCCTTTTCTATTGCGATTGCCAAAATTATTACCAGAAGAGCCCCTCTTTCCTTTGTCTTCTGAGGCAAAGATCATCCCGTGTTCACGAGCCAACCTATCATTGGCCTCGGCTGAAACTGCTTCTATAATGAACGAGGCCCAATCTGTGAATTGAGAGCCTGTAAAAACAACAATAGTTGGTCGCAGATTCATCTTGCATGTGTTAATCAATGCTCAATCTGGCATACCCGGAGGCATTTTCAAAGTTGTCTGTCGGAAACGTTCGATGAACGTCCGAGTATCTTCCTTCTCCTTTTGTTTGATTTCTATTAAGGAGGACATATTCATGTCCATGCCTCCTTCATAGAAGCGGAAGAGAAACATTGCTTTAAACTCGTCAAATGACGATATACAATTGTCGGGCAGACTGTGATACCAGTCATAAGCTGAACCCGTTAAACACCCGATGAAAACTCGGGTGAGAAGAGCATCATTCTTCTGCAGATGCACAGTCATAATATCAAAATAATTGATATATTGACTAGAAGAGGCTTTTCCATCAAATAACACCATCGACTGTGGCTTAAATTTTGGAGGAAAGGGTACATCATTCCAATGAGGAGGATAAGGTTGCTTAATCCCTAACCTCTGGAGTTCATCCTTGTGCTTCAGAACTTCAAACTATGCTTTTAGCTCACGCACTGCTTGAATAGCTTCACTATTTTGAGGAAGCACATTCGATTAAATAGTCGCTGGATGTACCGTAACCCCCACCGGAGGTGGTACATCTTCTGGAATGAGAGGATCTAGAGATGCAAAATTTTGGTTTACAGCAGGCTCTTGACTAAGATTATTCAAAGGTATATCAACCCCTTGACTATCTTGAGTTTGTGCTGCTACCTGCACCGGTGTTACTACTGCTAGTTGAGCAGTTTGTTGAGTCATTATTATTTGATGCATACTTTGCATCATGGCAAGCATGTCCTTCAGTGACTGTTCAACTGCAGAGAGACGTTGTTCTGTATTAGCAGTTGACATCTCCGGTTCATCTTCGATAGCATATGGTTCAACCTTCCTTGAAGATACAGAGGGATTGGTGTAGAAGTATGAATCAACGCTATCAGTTTCGGACTCTAAAGACTGGGTACCCCCAGCTTCTGAATCTGAGGATTGTAACTGCCTTTGACTTCTTGACCGGGTATGCTGATATACCCCTTCAAAACTATCAAGAAGTCGGTTGAACTATTGTTGACTAGGAGTCTGGGATGAATTACGTCTTGGACGTCGTCCCCTATTGGTATGAGATGCCATATTGACTGATGCATATGACAACTCATGTTCTTGGTCATCAACTGATTGCTAAGGCGAATTGTAGCTTAACCGATCAAAAACTGATCGTTTAGAAGTCGAACAACAACACTTGATTACAATCTGGTGACACTCACAATGGTGATTTTCTTGGGGGAGTGTCATAGGAGATTTTCTATTTTTACGCTTTTGTACAAGTAACTCGCGTAAATCAGAAGGTGTAGAGGGAGTAGTCTTCTTTATTATATTTGGGACAGAGAAACGTTTAGTCCCTTGTGTATAAAGAAGATTACTGGCTGCATTAGCAGAACCAAATTGTACATTTTTACGTGCTTGGAGTTGCGTGCGTAAATCTTACGATTTTTGTGCACAAAGGACCCCATCAGCATTAAGCGTAATTTAAAGGTTTGGTACCATACGTAAAGCAGTGTAAGAAGGTTGTTGGTAAAAAACTGAAGTTTTACCAACAATAGAATTCATGTTTTTATGCTGCATGCGTGCAGGTAAATTCACTTTAGATGCAAAGGCATCATTGTGAACTTTATCTACGCTGTCACCGATAGGAGATTTACCTTTATCCGTAGAGCGCAAAACATGAGTATCTGACACGTCACAGACGGGAGATTTTCCTTTACGTGTAGAGCGTAAAGTTTGAGTGTCTATTATGTCACAGACGGGAGACTGGTTTTTACGCGCAGAGCGTAAAACTTTATATTTACGCGCAGTGCGTAAAACTTAATTTTTATGCGCAGTGCGTAAAACTTAATTTTTATGCGCAGAGCGTAAAACTTGAGCTTCTACCACGTCACCGATGGGAGACTGATTTTTACACCCAGGGTGTATCACTGAAGTAGAGACTGCCTCATCACAGATGGGAGCTTCCACAACAGGAGTAGGAAGGATTCCTTTGCCTTCAGAGACAGCAGGGAGATCCGAGGATGCTTTGGACTTAGGAATCCAAACTTTTTGCCCTATTCGTGATTTCTGAACATTGGAGCAATGAGTACTACCCCCAGTTCGGAGCATTTCTTCGTAAGCAGTCTGGTCGAAGTGAACAACCAGAGTCTTCTTTGTCGATCCGACCGACACATCATCATATTGAGCAATTGCCTTCTCGTCAGAGGAGAAGGTCGTCCCCAGCAGATTCGCCATTTTGTTTCACTTAACAAAATGCCTAAAATTGGCTTTTGAAAGAAAATTAGAAAAAGTACAAAAGTACAAGTTGTTTCTGGGAAGTATTGCTATGGAAGTCTGATCTAAGAGCGATCACTTTGTTCCTTGGACTATACGATGATGATGAAGAAAACTGCTTGAAGAAGATGAACAATCGGAAGAACTAAGTCACCAGAAAGGTATTGAGCAACGGCACTGATGGCACAGTCGAATGCTTTCCTGCTTTGCTTTACCATGTTCTTAAGAAAAATTTGAAGAAATGCTTCTGGGAATATCACTCTGAAAATATGAATTTTCTCAGAATCTCCTCTCCTGTCTCTCTTCTGATCTCTTGATCCTTTCTTGTGTTAAAAATAAGTCTATTTATAGACTAGACCCTCTGTGCGTAAAAAGCAACAAAGTTTGGCAACTGTCACCCACGATGAGAATCAACCTTTATGCGTGATGACAAGTGTCCTACGTGGAGTTTTGATCTTTACGCTTGGTAATACGTGTCTCACTACTTCAAAAAAATAGAGAGAGCACGTACACACGTTCCTCGATAAGTGTGGCATGAAAGCCACGTAAGCAGACCACGTTCTCATGTAGCCAGAAAAGATCGGACGTAAAAAATGACCCGAAATATACTTCCAGCGTAAAGTAGCAGACTGGGCGTAAAATAGCCCAAAATAAAATTCCCGTGTAAAGTTGTAAAACCCCTAAATTTCTATAATATTTTTTGTACTGATTTTTTTTTTGGATTTATACGTCGCATAGTCGTATTGTACGTCGCACGAAAATTTACGTTTTTCGTATTTACTCGTCGAGTGCGAATATGGACGAGGTACATATGTTTTTTTTAGAAAAATGATTTTTTATTTTATTATCGGTGATGGTTTCAAAATGATATATATAATAATTATTTTTATTAAAAGTTGTGAAAAATATCTATCGAGGTTACCAAAACTTATTATTTTAGTTATTTATAAAAGGCTATCTTATTTAATAGTGGTAATTTAGAAAACTATTTTTATGCAAATATTCCTTGCATATGAGGTACATTAATTTGAATTTACATATAATTCTATTTTCAAAATTTATTAATATTAATATTTTATTCAAAGAAATATCTAAGAATATTTAGCTATTTTCGAAATTAATTTTAATTAATTATAAAAAGATACTTTAGTTTAATTATTAAACTTTAAATTGTGGTTAGATTTATTGGTTTGATTTAAACAGTTAATTTAAGGATGAAGATTTATCCAATAGATTTATTTGGATTTAAACTAGATTGAGATTGGATTTGATTGAATTAAATTATTTAAATTAGTATGGTATTTATCTATTGGGGTTTTAAATCAATTCTAATCCTTATCCAACTGGAAATTCCCACATCCTATAAATAGGCAGGTACTCCTCCATAAATTGCTACCATTCACAAAATTTTACAACAATATTTTCACCATCCACCGTGCATCGTGTCCATGTCCCCTCCCGTCCATCTTATTCCAATCTTTACATATACAATTTTCCACTTCCGTGTCGAACACATCCCGACATCAATGAATCCCTGACCTAACCCTCTTCCTGTCTCGACAACCCCGACACAGTCAACCCGACATAGCCAATCCTTAACCCTAACCCTATTGGTCATAGCTACCAGCTAGCAGACCATCGCTATTGTCGTCTCCGACCACTCCCTTGTTCTGTCATCGGCACTCCGCTGCTGGTGTCCACCCCATTCCCGCAGTCACCACCTGTTGTCGTCGTTCCATAAACTCTCGATACCACACATCGACCACCTCCTTGTCCTTCTCACCATCGTCCCTACCAAATCGTTCCTGGCCTCACCACCATCCCTCCCATTACCACCACCGTATCGATCTCGACACAGCGACCACCACCCAACAACACCAGCCATCCCGACATCCCCGTCCAGCCAGACCCCTGCCGCAGCAACCAGCCTTCACCACCACCATCACCAAGAAGAAGAAAAGAAAGTAAAAAAAAACCCTAACCCTAAACTCACCTGGCCGCCGTCGCCGCCGCGTCTCCCCGCGAGCTTCGCCCGGAGCCGCACCCGCGCCGCCTCCTCCTTGGCATGCCGCGCCCAGCCAAGAAACGCCGCCGCCCGCCCCAAGGTCGACCTCAGCCGCGTCGACAGCTGCCATGGACCCAGCCACTCGCCGTCCGACCCATCTCTGCCCTTGATCCGCCGCCACCCTCTCTGTCGGGTGAGCGTCGCCGTGCTCGCGCCCCTTTCTGGCCGGGCCGCGCACACACGCACTTTCTCGGCCAACCGCGCCAGCCGCGACCGGAGCGTCGCTAAGCGACTCCACCGGAAAACCCTTCAAAACCCCCATCTCTGCCGAGCGCCGGCGACCATCCGAGCGCCGGCGACTTTTCCCGACCTCGCCTGGCCGCGCGCTTGCGCACCCCTCCTCCGCCTTGGCCCCCTGCACGCCTTCTCCTTCCCCCGGCCGGCGTGCCACTGTCCCTCTTCCCGCTGACCGCCGCTCCCTCGGTGCGGCCGAGCACCGTCGCTTCTCCCTTTCTCCTTCCGCTCATCCCGTCATCCCTCCGCCTCGTACGCCCGATCGCCGCCGTCCGTAGCCTCGTCGTCGGCAGCCACCGAGAATCCCTCTCCCTCTCTCCGCCATCCCTTCCCCATCTTTCTCTCTTCCCTCACCTTTCTCTCTCTCCCACTCGTCTCCTTTCCCCTTCTTTTAATTTTTTTTCTCTCTCTTTCTTCGATTTTGCTGGGTTTGTTGACTTTCCTTTCCAGGGAGAGAAAGGATCTGCTACTTTTTGTTTTTTTGATTTTATTATTATTATTATTATTCTTATTATTATTATTATTATTATTATTATTATTATTATTATTATTATTATTATTATTATTATTATTATTATTATTATTATTATTATTATTATTATCATTATTATTATTATTAATATGTATTTTGTTATGATTATTAACAGTTTTGTTAGTTTAACATTAGTAATTGTAAATATTTTATTAGTATTATTATTTTTATTTAAATAAATATTTCTAAATTTATAATGTATGTCAAAAATAATATATTGGGACTTGACCCTATAGGTAAATTTAAATTCATTAATTGGTATTTTTACAAAATTTGGTTTATAGCCCAAATTCATCTAATTGTTTCTCTTTAGATTATATTACTAAAAGCATTATTACTCGTGCTCTAGCTATTTTTCGAAATATAATATTTGGCTTTTATCTGGTGGTATTTTAAAATAAGTTTTCGGCCTAAAAAATGTTATGTTATTTTATAGTATCAAAATGGTTGTAGTATTCTCTACCTAAGAAAATTTTAGTAATGATATAAAAGTAATTTCTCGTAATTTTCAAGTATTCATCTAAAAGTATGTTTTGACTAATACAAATGTAGTTTCTCAATTATATTTCTATTTTCAATTATTTATGTAAAAAAAAATTTATTATTATTATTTTTCTTGAGTATGGTATCATAAATAATTTAAATAGTATAGAGTATTTTATCCTCTAAATTCTTCAATTATCACCGTAACCATGACTAATTCCACCATTCCTAGTCCTCCGCCAATTATGTACTTCCTTCCATCGACCCTAGCTAACTGTATTATCCTGGATCCGATGGAACAACATATGCCATCATCGGAGGCCCCTTTACGTAATTATAACACTAAAGTCAAACTTGTGCCACATTGATCATCGCAGCAAACCAGACGGCCTACCAGGCAGGTATACCTTGCTAATTAACTGTCATATTATTTTCAGCATTTATTTACTTGTTTTGTATTTGTTATTTTTATTTGTTATAAACTGCGCATCCAAGCCATACTTTGGTGCAAGCAACTCTATTAGTCGTTTTATTTTACTATATGCATGTTAACTTAGTGTTAGCGGGCTACCTTCTTGTTGGAGGATATCCTTATATCTCTCTTGGCCATGACACACACACTACACGGTTGGAGACATGTTGCTAGGGGCACGACTTATGGACTGGCCCTCTCTAATGTCGTGTGACGGATAGATGATCGTAACTGCTATGACTAGGTTTTTAGAGACTCAAGCAGTTATAAAACTGAACGAGCCATGGACATGACTTGAACAGTGTGGTAAATATTAGGGGAGGACAGTCGCTAGTGCGTATGGAAATCCAAACAGGTAAACCACAGTCTCCGGATGGAACTGTGGCGATTTATTTGCAGATGCCCTCTGACGTTTTGGACGTTATGGACGGATACAGATGACTGGATGCCAGTTACGTACACATAGCCTAAAATCCTATCCATATGCATGAAAGTTGTCCTCTAAATTGCACATTAGGCGGTTAGAATATCCTTTGCATATTTGTGTCTAGGATAGTCTTTTATATACTATTTTATTATTCTGACAGTTCATATTAGCTTGTTCTTCCTGTATCTTGCTACGTCCATCTAATGACCTGGTTTTTCTCCAGGTGTGTGTTCATGTCTTCTGTAGGTGTTCTAGCCGTAGTCGTGATCTTTTCCATCCTTTCGAAGATGATTGCACTTGGCTTGTCCTGTTATTTTATCTATTCCTTCTTGTACATTTTATTTGAGATAGTTGGTAGTGGACTTTGTCTCCGCCCAACTTTTGTACAAATTAAAATTTTGTGTTGAATCCTATTTTATATTGAATCTTCTATTGTGGATGAGATTTAGTTTGTCTTGCATTACTACATTTTACAGCTTATGTATACATACAAGGCCCTGTACTTCGTATGTATACAGCTGGCATGTCTACGTTCCTAGTCCTACGTATATTAGGACTGGGGCGTTACATATTTTTGTGGTGGCCCATGCAGGTCTAGATAAATTGCTCGGTTACTTTACCGTACCAAGTAAGCCTGCGTATAGGATTAGAGTCTAGGATCTCATCCACATACTTGACCGCCTTCTCGCTTGACTCCTCGAGTTGCATCTTGCTTGATCCCTTCTATTTTGATTCGTGCCTTTCCTTCGTGCTTGATAGAGATTGATAAGGTAACCTATACTAGGTGGACATGACCCATTGCTCCATCACCCTACTAGTTTAATTCTTGTAAGTTGGGTAGGATGCCTTATGACCTAGCAATTTCTTTGTCCTTGTGACCTATATTAGCAAGTTCACTTAGGTTGTAGAATTTAGAGGACCCTAACCCATCTAGCCAACCAAAGACTTGGACTCAAAGTCTATAGGACGACGGTATAGATACCAACATAGGATATAACTTAGAGTCTTAAGGAGTTTGAACTAATTCTACTTTATTTCAATCTTAATCTCACGTGCCTGTATTTTTACTATCTAGACTAATGATGCTAATATAGCCTAGTCTTTGCAAGCTCAATTCTTTATCAAGCTTGTTCATGACATATGCTATTGAGCGCTCACTAGCATATTATCTAATTAGAACCGGTGCATGATGGTCTGATCAACCAAGTGCACTTTGGTTCACATTTATTTATCGCTCTACGTGGATGGCGACATAGCTAAACTTGTCCTCTAGAGTCCCATCCGCGACAGTCTTGGCAATTCTTTTTGAATTACTCACTCGCCTTTGAACCATATATTGGTATTCGAAAACAACTTCTTTGGACTCATATTGGTTTTCGTCTTTCCCCTATTTAGACGAAGACTCATACTTAATAGATAGACCCAAAGTATCACCTCTAGTTGTCCCATCATCTATTGCCAAGCTAGTTAGCCATCGACTAAGCCACGTGGCTATAATCTCTTCTCAAGTTATTCGCCCTCAAACTATTACCTTAACCATCTAATCATTTTGGAACTTAGGAATGACTAGAAATGTTTTCTTAGTCGTACCCCTAAACCTAGATGACTATCTTTTCCAAGGGACCATGTGCACTTGTTCTCAAATTATTTTACCTTCATTTCCAAAACTCTTGTTCTTTTACTTATGTTAGTTAGCGACCTCACCCATAACCATATCCATGATTATTTTGGCAATATTTAAAATCACAATTTTCTAATGCATGTTGCATTAAACGTCGTCTCCTTGCCTCGCCTGATGATAGGATCGTGTTCCGTATCGATATACCCTTGTACCTTCTCAACCCCCCTACTTATTTTTAATTTCGAGGACGAAATTCTTGTAAGTTGGGTAGGATGTAAAACCCCTAAATTTCTACTATATTTTTTGTACTGATTTTTTTTGTATTTATACGTCGCATAGTCGTATTGTACGTCGTACGAAAATTTACGTTTTTTGTATTTACTCGTCGAGTGCGAATATGGACGAGGTACATATGTTTTTTTTAGAAAAATGATTTTTGATTTTATTATCGGTGATGGTTTCAAAATGATATATATAATAATTATTTTTATTAAAAGTTGTGAAAAATATCTATCGAGGTTACCAAAACTTATTATTTTAGTTATTTTTAAAATGCTATCTTATTTAATAGTGGTAATTTAGAAAACTATTTTTATGCAAATATTCTTTGTATATGAGGTACATTAATTTGAATTTACATATAATTCAATTTTCAAAAATTTATTAATATTAATATTTTATTCAAAGAAATATCTAAGAATATTTAGTTATTTTCAAAATTAATTTTAATTAATTAAGATACTTTAGTTTAATTATTAAACTTTAAATTGTGGTTAGATTTATTGGTTTGATTTAAACAGTTAATTTAAGGATGAAAATTTATCCAATAGATTTATTTGGATTTAAACTAGATTGAGATTGGATTTGATTGAATTAAATTATTTAAATTAGTATGGTATTTATCTATTGGGATTTTAAATCAATTCTAATCCTTATCCAACTGGAAATTCTCACATCCTATAAATAGGCAGGAACTCCTCCATAAATTGCTACCATTCACAAAATTTCATAATAATATTTTCACCATCCATCGTGCATCGTGTCCATGTCCCCTCCCGTCCATCTTATTCCAATCTTTACATATACAATTTACCACTTCCGTGTCGGACACATCCCGACATCAATGAATCCCTGACCTAACCCTCTTCCTGTCTCGACAACCCCGACATAGCCAATCCTTAACCCTAACCCTATTGGTCGTAGCCACCAGCCAGCAGACTATCGCCATTGCCGTCTACGACCACTCCCTTGTTCTGCCATCGGCACTCCGCTGCTGGTGTCCACCCCATTCCCGCAGTCACCACCTGTTGTCGTCGTTCCATAATCTCTCGACACCACACATCGACCACCTCCTTGTCCTTCTCACCATCGTCCCTACCAAATCGTTCCTGGCCTCACCACCATCCCTTCCATTACCACCACCGTATCGATCTCGACACAGCGACCACCACCCAACAACACCAGCCATCCCGACATCCCCGTCCAGCCAGACCCCTGTCGCGGCAACCAGCCTTCACTACCACCATCACCAAGAAGAAGAAGAGAAAGTAAAAAAAAAACCTAACCCTAAACTCACCTGGCCGCCACCGCCGCGTCACCCCGCGAGCTCCGCCCGGAGCCGCACCCGCGCCGCCTCCTCCTTGGCATGCCGCGCCCAGCCACGGAACGCCGCCGCCCGCCCCAAGGTCGACCTCAGCCGCGTCGACAGCTGCCATGGACCCAGCCACTCGCCGTCCGACCCATCTCTGCCCTTGATCCGCCGCCACCCTCTCTGTCGGGTGAGCGTCGCCGTGCTCGCGCCCATTTTTGGCCGGGCTGCACACACACGCATCTTTCCGACCAACCGCGCCAGCCGTGACCGGAGCGTCGCTAAGCGACTCCACCGGAAAACCCTTCAAAACCCCCATCTCTGCCGAGCGCCGGCGACTTTTCCCGACCTCGCCTGGCCGCGCGCTTGCGCACCCCTCCTCCGCCATGGCCGCCTGCACGCCTTCCCCTTCCCCCGGCCAGCGCGCTACTGTCCCTCTTCCCGCTGACCGCCGCTCCCTCCGCGCGGCCGAGCACTGCCGCTTCTCCCTTTCTCCTTCCGCTCATCCCGTCATCCCTCCGCCTCGTACGCCCGGTCGCCGCCGTCCGTAGCCTCGTCGCCGGCAGCCACCGAGAATCCTCTCCCTCTCTCCGCCATCCCTTTCCCATCTTCCTCTCTTCCCTCACCTTTCTCTCTCTCCCACTCGTCTCCTTTCCCTTGCTTTTAATTTTTTTCCTCTCTTTCTTTGATTTTGCTGGGTTTGTTGACTTTCCTTTCCAGGGAGAGAAAGGATCTGCTACTTTTTGTTTTTTTTGATTATTATTGTTATTATTATTATTATTATTATTATTATTATTATTATTATTATTATTATTATTATTTTAATATGTATTCTGTTATGATTATTAACAGTTTTGTTAGTTTAACATTAGTAATTGTAAATTATTTTATTAGTATTATTATTTTTATTTAAATAAATATTTCTAAATTCATAATGTATGTCAAAAATAATATATTGGGACTTGACCCTATAGGTAAATTTAAATTCATTAATTGGTATTTTTACAAAATTTTGTTTATAGCCCAAATTCATCTAATTGTTTCTCTTTAGATTATATTCCTAAAAGCATTATTACTCGTGCTCTAGCTATTTTTCGAAATAGAATATTTGGCTTTTATCTGGTGGTATTTTAAAATAAGTTTTCGGCCTCAAAAATGTTATGTTATTTTATAGTATCAAAATCTTTGTAGGATTCTCTACCTAAGAAAATTTTAGTAATGATATAAAAGTAATTTCTCGTAATTTTCAAGTATTCATCTAAATATGTTTTGACTAATACAAATGTAGTTTCTCAATTATATTTCTATTTTCAATTATTTATGTAAAAATTATTATTATTATTATTATTTTTCTTGAGTATGGTATCATAAATAATTTAAATAGTATAGAGTATTTTATCTTCTAAATTCTTCAATTATCACCGTGACCATGACTAATTCCACCATTCCTAGTCCTCCGCCAATTATGTACTTCCTCCTATTGACCCTAGCTAACTGGATTATCCTGGATCCGATGGAACAACATATGCCATCATCGGAGGCCCCTTTGCATAATTATAACACCGAAGTCAAACTTGTGCCACATTGATCATCGTAGCACACCAGACGGCCTACCAGGCAAGTATACCTTGCTAATTAACTGGCATATTATTTTCAGCATTTATTTACTTGTTTTGTATTTGTTATTTTTATTTGTTATAAACTGCGCGTCCAAGCCATACTTGGGTGCAAGCAACTCTATTAGTCGTTTTATTTTACTATATGCATGTTAACTTAGTGTTAGCGGACTACCTTCTTGTTGGGGGATATCCTTATATCTTCCTTGGCTATGACACACACACTACACGGTTGGAGACATGTTGCTAGGGGCACGACTTATGGACTGGCCCTCTCTAATATCGTGTGACGGATAGATGATCGTAACTGCTATGACTAGGATTTTAGAGACTCAAGCAATTACAAAACTGAACGAGCCATGGACATGACTTGAACAGTGTAGGAAATATTGGGGGAGGACAGTCGCTAGTGCGTATGGGAATCCAAACAGGTAAACCATAGTCTCCGGATGGAACTGTGGCGATATATTTGCAGATGCCCTCTGACGTTTTGGACGTTACGGACGGATACAGATGACTGGATGCCAGTTACGTACACATAGCCTAAAATCTCACCCATGCGCATGAAAGTTGTCCTCTAAATTGCACATTAGGCGGTTAGAATCTCCTTTGCATATTTGTGTCTAGGATAGTCTTTTATATACTATTTTATTATTCTGACAGTTCATATTAGCTTGTTCTTCCTGTATCTTGCTACGTCCGTTTGAGGACCTGGTTTTTCCTCATGTGTGTGTTCATGTCTTCTGCAGGTGTTCTAGCCGTAGCCGTGATCTTCTCCATCCTTTCGAAGATGATTGCACTTGGCTTGTCTTGTTATTTCATCTATTCCTTCTTGTATATTTTATTTGAGATAGTTGGTAGTGGACTTTGTCTCCGCCCAACTTTTGTACAAATTAAAATTTTGTGTTGAATCCTATTTTATATTGAATCTTCTATTGTGGATGAGATTTAGTTTGTCTTGGATTACTATATTTTACAGCTTATGTATACATACATGGCCCTGTACTTCGTATGTATACAGCCGGCATGTCTACGTTCCTAGTCCTACGTATATTGGGACTGGGGCGTTACAAAAGTGGCTAAAAATAGCCTTGAGCGTAAAATTAACTCAAATAAACTTTACGCGCACAACAGCCTTGAGCGTAAAAGCTCGAATAGCTTTCGTGCATAAAAAAAGTAATTTCTTGAGCGTAAAGTAGTCCATCTGCACACTAAAGGAAAATTTGACAGCATCTCCTCTGTAACTGGGATAAACCAATAATGGGAAGATAACAACCAACACCAAAATATTC
The DNA here is from genome assembly GCA_029216955.1 of Iris pallida. Lineage (NCBI taxonomy): Eukaryota > Viridiplantae > Streptophyta > Magnoliopsida > Asparagales > Iridaceae > Iris > Iris pallida. Next base: position 27,265,470 of record JANAVB010021600.1, read on the forward strand.
CAAACCAGGAATAACACCAAACCACACAAAATAATCCCAAATCAGAGATACCAAATATCCAATCTAAATACAAATTTTTATTCCAAAACCAAAATCAATAATCACAGCCACAGAACCCTTTCTGAAAATAAAATTCGAAAAAAACCGAAACACAGAACTATTCTAAGAAAAATGGTCACAGAATGATTCCGAAAGGTGTTCGGAAAAATTCGAAACCACAATCGCAACGAATCGATCTGATTCCCACAGCGGAATCGGGGACCATGTCATCATCGAAACTATGGAAGGGACACAGGGACACGGGAATATATCTCGGGTGCTCGGCTAGGGCTCTCAAATGCAAAAATAGGAGAAAAGATGAATCCTTGTAGACTCGGGAAGAGTCCAGAATACGCGGACAGCAAAGAATGACACGGAACAGCGTTGGGAACGGGGTGCGGCCATGGGGAAACCGAAACAGCGGCTTCGGGATAGCAAGCCGGACACGGGAAGGTGCTGGACCGGGTACGGACGGCCGGATCGGGAACGGGGCGGCCGGAGCGGGGCTCGCGGGGTGCTGCGGGCTCGGGAACAGCAGCGGCGGGAGGCGCGCCGGAGGGAGGCGGCTCAGGGGTCGCCGACACAGCGCGCACAGGGGGTCACCGGCTCGGGCGGAAGGGACGTAGGCTCGACGGAGGGGCGCTGGCCTAGGGCGGCGCCGGAGGTCGCTGATGGGGCTCGGTCGGAGTCGCCGGGTGGGGCTCGGGTGGAAGCTAGCGATTTGGGGATGGGAAGTGTGAATATGAGAGTGGAGAGCTTAAATAGGAAGGATTTGGGGGTTACAGGAGGGGAAAGGAGGGGACTCGGCAGTTGGCCGTTGGTCGGAAAGAAAAAAAGAAGGGGTTGGAAATTTGGTTTAGAAAGTGAGCGAGAGAGAGAGAGAGAGTGTTAATGAGTGTTAATGAGAGTTAAACTAATTAACTTATAAGAAATAAAACAAAACTTTTACTAACAATTTCCATTTATTAAATCTAAAGCTAATCTTGATATAATTATAATTGCTTGTATTTTAGGAAAAATAATTTTTATATAAAAAATATGATTTTGTTAATTTTTATAATAATAAACTGACCAAACTAATTTGCAACCAAAAATAAAATGAATCCAAAATTTACGGGTTTCACAGAAAGTCCCAGTGTGGTGATTGAACAACTCCAGAAGAGCCAGAAACAAAGACTGGTTGATGGGGATTCCATGCTCGGTAGCCTTTATGGCACGACGTAGGCCAGTACCGCTCAGATCCTCCTTGAAAGTGCTCAATGCCCATTGGGTCAAGCCAACCCACTTTTTCTCGTAATGAACCCAGCCCTCGACCTGGTAGACATCCGTCGGATACGTACAACCGAACGCCAGAAGCCTGTTGGCAAAAATGGAAGCACCGAATGGATGAACATCCGCAGGAAGATCGCTAAACCTACGACCAGGAAGTAGCAACCACAAGGTGTAAGATGGACCGCCCCGAACAGGCATAAAAGTGTTTCTCCCTTGGAATCCTTATCTACCTTGATACGGCCTGAGATTAGACCCTCCAGGTTAGGGATCAGATCCTATTCCATACAATGCGTTTCAACAAACATGAAAAGGACAGCGGTAGGTGTCGATTAGTCGTCGGAACATATAAAGGAAGGCCATCATTCTCAAAATACCAGGCCAACTTGAGTGAAAGGATGTCCGTCTCCTTCAGAACCAGTTGGTCACCAAATAAAAACTGGGGTTTTAACATCCCCGCGTCGGCATCAAGAGAAGGCGTCAGCCTGTGCTGATCTAGCATGCGGCAAAAATAACCTAGACGCTGCTCATGTATTTCATCCAGTCGCCCCTTTGGTTGATCTTCGACGATCAATCTCCTAGCTGGCTCGAGGATCTCTTACTCGACATTTGTCCCCAGCGCACAAATAGAGAAGTCGTAAAAATCTCAGGTAGGGAGGTGGTCAAGGAAACTACACAAAACAAGAAACGGAAGACTGAGATAGATTTGAGTGAAACAAGCATCCGCACAGGTACTACCAAGTAACACTGTATTTTAGCAAGCTAGCATCAGCGCAGGTAATGCTTTGCAATAATGCGCTTCAGCATGTAGGCATCGGTGCAGATACTACTTAAATAAAACTGCATTTTCAACAAGAGAGCATCCTGGCAGGCACTGTATAGTAATCCTGTGCATCAGTAAGAACCTGATCACATCTTGCAGTCATTACTTTAAAGTAAAATGACCATGTGCATCGGATGGACGGAGCCTCAGCGCATCTATGGACACTCCTCCAAAGAGTAAGTGTCCATGCACATCAGCAAGAAAAGCTTCAGCACATCTACAAGACGACACTCCGAGGAGTAGCCCCTCATGCGCATCAGTAAGACAGAGGGTCAAAGTTTATTAACTGCGACAGGCGGCCACACGTCACTATAAATTGCGACACCAACGTTCGGTGAGTAAACAGCATCAACGGCCTCTGAAGCGGGCTGCTTTCATTTAGCCTTCTTGGAGCTCGCCGCAGGAGCTTTTTGATGTCTTGATCTCTTGGGAGCCATGACGGGAAAGCTAGGGTTTTAAAAAGAGGAAGAAGACTCTGATGAAAACCTTCTATGGGAAGGAAAAAAAGTAAGAAAGCTTTATCCTCCCCCAAACAGACCCTACCTATAGGGTGCAACCACGTAAGCAGAAGAAGACAAAATGCTTCGAGTTTAAAGAAACTCTTTGAACGATATGGGAATTAGGAGATGAAGTCATGATGAACATTTCCTATAAACGAGGAGTCATGATCAACATTTAATGAGACGACGGCTCAAGGCATTTAATGCCGAAGGCCAAGCGTGATGACAGCCTGTCAGCAGACGTACTGGGCATTTTCTTTTGCAGAGGACACATGTCATGCTTCTGTTCAAAGTATTCTGAGCATAACTCAAGTTCAAAACACTTTGATGGGGTTCTTATAGAAGCATAAAAAAGCGCAGACATGACAAAAGCGCAGGTGGCGTTCCACTACACATGACTTCATAAAATGCGTAGGTACCCCAAATGCGCACACAGAAAATAAAAGTCATACAGACATACAACAGATGGTTCATAAAGAGTTCTTTATTAAAATCATGTCTACAAGGATCTATTACATATTCGTCATGTTACATGAATCATGTCTACAAGGTTCTGTTACAGATTTATCATGAAAAGAATTAAAAAGATTAAAAGATCTACAAGGGGGTTAATCTTCACAAATGCACAGCCACCCAGACGCGCAGTCGTCAAAAGCGCAGCAGCTTCCTTGCCAGAGTGAAACACTTCCTGAAGTAGCTATTGGCACAAGCAAGAACTCAGCCCATGGCCTAAAGTCACTACTAAGCAGGACAGAGCACAACCTGTGTCTCTTCGGGTTGGCAATCAACCCAAACCCGGTAGCTTGGACTTCCAAGACGTCCAAGATGTTGTTCAGGTTCGAACTCCTTATGCAAACGCTCAAGTTCATCTTAAAACCCAGTTGCAGTTCTTCTATAAGCACATAACTTATTTAAACGAAAAGATCCACAACCAACAGTCGACTTGTGCAAGGCCAACCGCCGTTCGGAGCTAAGTCTGGGTCGAGCATGACGGTGGGAATACTAAGAGATAGTGGACATAATCTTTTTCAGAAAAAGCTCCCCTTTATATAGGCAGAGTGTGGTCCAACCCACTCGCCATGTGGCTGTCAAAACTAATAGGTTGCATCTAGGACTCAGCACAATAAATCTCATTTAATAGGTTCATTTGACTGAATCATAGGCCACAACTTTTTAAATTCCCCAAATAACGGCAATAATTAAAAGAAGGGGACAACTGACTCATCCGTTAAAAGAGCAGTCATTAAATTGCTCTTATAACTTTGATAAAACTAGCTCTTTCTACTCAGAAGCACAGCCACTTCAGATCGACTCAGAAGCGTCGCCACTTCGGTTCGACTCAGAAGCGCAGCCACTTCAGAGCGACTCAAAAACGTAGCTACTTTGGTTTGACTCAGAAGTACATCCACTTTGGTTCGACTCAGAAGTGCAGCCACTTTAGATCGACTCAAAAGTAAAGCCACTTCAGATCGACTCAGAAGCCCAGCCACTTTAGATCGAATCAAAAGTGCAGCCACTTCGGTTTGACTCAGCAATGCAACAACTTCAGTTCAACCAGAAGCATAGTGACTCTGTTGCTGTCTGAGCACCAAGTGTCCTCGTCGCTAAAAGCACAGTGACTTTGTTGCTGTTGGACTACAAGTCTACTCGTCGTCCAAAAGCATAGTAACTCTGTTGCAATCAAAGCACAGTCTCCTCGTCGCCCTAAAGTACAGTGACTGTTGCTATCCGAGCACCAAGTGTCCTCGTCGCCCTAAAGCACAGTGACTCCATTTCCTGAATCACAGTCTATTCGTCACCATAAAAGCGCAGTGACTATATCGCCTGAAAGCACAGTATACTCGTCGTCCAGAAGCACAGTGACCTCAAAGCCTCGCCAGAAGCGTAACTCGCATAGAAGCGCAGTCCTACGAGGTGACATGGTTCCACGTGGCCAGACGGAAGCTCGTATCTTTTCAGATATCACCCAAATGGTTTAAACCACTGCTCTTAAGATAGGACAGAATTTGATTCTGGTGATAAGAGCAATATCTTATCTGTTTGTTTAAAACCACATATAAGGATGGAGTACATTCTTATGGACAAGGGCCATATCAAATCAGTTTGTTTAAACCAATGGCTCCCTAAGATAAGACAAAATCCAACTTTGGAGATAGGAACAGAATCTGCTTAGGTTCATCCGATCAACAGTAAACACATGCCATGTGTCGTTTATTCAGTTATGTTGATAACTCCCCCAAGATATTGATAAAGAAGAATCCCAGTATTTGCCACGTGTTAGCTCAGCAGTAGCCCTCACCGTACAACCTCAAGATTCTCTCATATCTCTACGTACAACATTTCTGCACAATCCTTATGCACATCACATATGTGCTCCCCATATAAATAGAAAGAGTTTTCCTTTAACAAAAAAGGAGAGAGGTTTCAAAATCTTCATAACTTCGGTATTCTCTTGATTGGCAATCCTAGAGTTCCATCCGTAAGCATCAGGAAGTCAGAACAAGTTCAACTCACCGTAAGCTCGTCAACGGAGTAAAGGAGCCACTGCAGTGCTCGATCTCCACCGTAATAGTTTCCCAAAAATCTTGTACTTAGATCTCATGTTTAGGAATCGATTATATTCTTTTACATGTTCAATAAACAAAAAGTTCGTATAACCTTTTGTCATGGCGAACATAGCAAGCTTCAACTCCCACCACCTAAGCGTCCCGATGAAGTAGGAAAGGTGGACAATCCAAAATACTACCACTATCACCAGTATGTTCATCATTCGATACGTGATTGTTACATATTGAAAAGGCAGATCCATCACCTCATCGACGCCAAGGTTATCTAGCTCAACTACAAGGAAAATACTGTTACTGGCAACATGGTCACCCTCCAGTTTGGAAGTTTCTCAAGGACAGAGGCTGAAGACGGCATCATCCACATCCCGAAAGTGACGATGGAAGTAGTCAATCTTCCACCGGCCCGTGACAACGCTCAAGGCCTCATCCCATTTACAATGTCGCAAAGTAAAATTATGTGGGTCCACCCTGATCTTGCCCCTGATATAATGATGCCTGCAGCACAATTTGTCAAAGGAAAGAGAGTCAGGTCATGTCGCATGGTTTCCACATCGACTGGTGACACTCAGGTTACTACTCGCTCGGCTCACCAACGAAAAGATAACCAAGCTCCAGAGGAAGAAACATCTACAGTTGTTATGACCACCACCCCTGATGCGTCGGAAGCGGGCCCGTCTCAAACTCCTGTCGCAGAAAAGCAGTGGCAGAAGGTGGTTCGCTTAGACAAACCTCTAATAAAAGACTCGACAGTAGGACCGATCAAGCCCTATAACTTTTACATACTGGCACAGATTGCCAATACTCTGGCTCGATTGCCACTCTTCGAACTCCTTCGTCTCTCCAAAGAGACTCGAGATTGCCCTCAGCAAAGCTTGACAGGATACAGATTCCTTCCTCACTCAGGTGCAACCACCCAAGGAGGATCCTGCTCCTTGCCCAGATTGTCATAGTATGGTTGAGGTGATTCCCAATGTCACCTTCACTCAGCAGGACATGCTACTAAAGAACAACCGACATAAGGGCCCTATACTACACAGGGTGCGTCGGTGCCATAATGGTCAATCGCATCCACATCGACCATGGCTCTTCTCTTAGCATCATCCTTCAGAGTTTAATCCAAATAGGGATCCCGATGCATCGACTGACTGCGTTAAATACTACAATCAGCAATTTTAATGCCGGAAAGAACGAGCCCTTAAAAAAGATTTGCCTGAAAAGTCAAATAGGTGATCTCCAGATAGACGTGACTTGCTACATCATTGATGCTGATATAAACTATAACATGCTGTTGGGTCGACCATGGATTCATGAATACATGATCGTGCCCTCTACTCTCCATCAATGTATGAAGTATATGGCCGGCGACGGGACTACCAAGACCGAGTTTGCCGATATTAATTTGTTTTATGGACTCGAAACATACTGTATGGATGCTGATTTGTACAAGTCAGTCGCATGGGACGATGATGCCAATGAAGCTAACAACGAGGCAGACACTGTATCAGAAAGTGCGACTATAGTTGAAGCACCACTGAGGGTTCGACTAAAGGGGAAATCTCCCAAAATGTCAGCTTCTTTCGTCATCAAGCTTCAAGTAAAGGCTCATGCGCGATCATCCTCAACGATATTGGCTGACAGCCAAGAGCCTATGCAAATAAGGCTCCCCTGTAAGGCCCCAAAGCCAACTCTAATAGCGCAGAAACCTTCGATTATAGCCCCCTTAGTGGTTAAGTTGAAGTGGAAACCTCCTCCACCTTCTCCCATGACGGCCTTAGTGCTCACTGATGAAGAGTTGGGACACTACATATGCGCCAATACCAAGGTGCATTCTTTAGATGATGTAATCCCTTGGAATAAAATTTTGCATTTCATTAATAGAAAGTTGTCTTTAAATTACACTTGTGCGTATTGGAACACTAAGTATCTCTTAGACAACGCTCTGTACATGTTACAAACACAAGTGACAACCGCTAATCTCGTAAGCCGAGTTCTCTTCTCAAGGCACCTACTTCTTGATCCCAGCAAGAAAAATAGAAAAAAAATCCATCATCTTCGGTCGATTGGAGCACCCTCAACGGTTAGCTCCGACAGAACCAGAACCTGATAATGGCAAGATACAACTCTACTGTTACACTACTCAAGCCAAACACCTTATCCAAAAGATGGGTTATGACTTAAACAGTGACAGAGGCTGAATTATGGCAAAGGCCGACGCCTTTCCATACGACTTCATGCTCCAAAGAAAAAATCTCAGAATTACTATCAGCACACTCGCCGGGGTTGGGTTATGTTACACCCACAACAACTTCTTAGAGCTCAAAGCCGGAGGCCATGATGCATTCACACACCTCTGATTCCTCGAACTAGAACTCTAATACCAGTATCGACCAGGCCTTAAAGAAGATATTGTCCATCAATATGGTCCCGGCAGATCCCCAGTTGAGGATGAAGACCAAATACTCAAATTCTTCAAGGATGAACCCTAGGCTCAGCGCCTGGGATCCTAAGGGGAATGGCACTTCGAACAATGTGAACCTTCTACTGAAGATGGGGACATCCAAATCGGGCTAAAAGATGAATCTTTCCCTAAACCCATCTTCATCAGCAAAAGCTTGACTAGAGAAGACAGAGAATCTCTGATACAGCTTAATCAATAATACATCGATGTCTTTACCTGAAGCTATGAAGACATGCTAGGTTTGGATCTGCAAGTCGTAATGCACCACCACAATATCTTACCCGATGCTAAGCATGTCAAACAACAACAACAACGTACTTCTGTCCCAACATCATGGATGCTATCGAGAAAGAAGTTGATAAACTCCTAGAAAGTGGCTTCATTCGCGAAAAGCAACATCCGGATTGGGTGGCCAACATCGTACCAATCACCAAAAAAATAGAAAAATTTGGGTCTGCATAGACTTCAGGGATCTCAACTCGGCCTGTACAAAAGACAAGTTTTCCCTCCCGATCACTGATGTGAAGATTGACAACACTTGTGGCTTTGAGCGGATGTCCTTCATGGACGAGTTCTCACACTACAATCAAATTAAGATATTCCCTAAAGACGAGAAGCATACTTCATTTCGGACCCCAAAAGGTATATACTGTTACACAGTGATGCCCTTCAGGTTGAAAAATACAGGAGCAACATACCAGCGGACTATGAGTACCATATTCTACAAACACCTTCGAAAACAGTAGAATGTTATGTTGATGACATTGCCGTTAAAAGCAAAAGTAAATCCAGCTATTTGGATGACTTAAGGACGGTATTTGACTTGATGCGGACACTTCGACTAAAGATGAACCCAACCAAGTCTTTTCTAAGGGTTTCCAGTGGCAAGTTCTTGGGCTTCATCGTCACAACCAAGGGTATTCATATTGACCCTGAGAAGACTAAAGCGATCTTGGACATGGCTCTACCGAAGAATCTTTGTGAGCTTCGAGGCCTACAAGGATGCTTGGCATACATTAAAATATTCATAGCAAATCTCTCTGGACGATGCCAAACCTTCACCAAACTTATGAAGAAAGGAGTGGCGTATGTCTGGACCGAAGAATGCCAGCACACATATGAAGACATCAAGAAGTACCTCACTAGCCCTCCAGTACTGGTAGCGCCGGTCGTGGGAAGACCCTTTCTGCAGTACGTCTTAGATATAGACCATTCTCTTGGTACTTTGCTAGCCCAGAGAAGCAAAGAGGGCCATGAATAGGCCATATACTATCTCAGCAGTATCATAATTGGTGCCGAGCATCGGTATAATCCTGTAGAGAAGGATTGTCTTACTCTACTCTTCGTCCTCCAAAAGACGCGCCATTATTGGCCAGACAGACAATCTACGTTATCTCCCGAGTCAATCCCCCCAGAGTCCTCATGACCAAGACAGGGGCCTTAAACTCATAGTTAGCCACATGGGCGATACTTTTGACTCCTTACGACATTTTGTTTGTCCCATAAATGGCAGTCAAAGGCCAAGCATTGGTCGACTTCTTGGTTGCACATTCTGTGCCAGAGACGTCGAAGTTCTACGATGACATTCTCGATGAAGTCCTAGAATCCAATGCTATCTCAGACAATCCTGTTTGGTATATGTTCTTCGATGGCGCTTCAAAAATAGGACCTAAAGGCGAGATCATCGTAGGGGTCGGAGTCATTCTCATCACACCCGACGGGCTAGTCATCCACCGTAGGTACTCTCTCATGGAGTCAGGCACCAATAATGTTGTTGCGTATAACGCCCTCATCATTGGACTCCAGCTCGCTAAACAGTTGGGGGTTGACTGCATCGAGGCCTATGGCGACTCTAAACTGATTATCAACCAAGTTCGAGGACAGTACGAAGTCCAATATGAAGATCTAGTTCCTCACCACCAGGCGGCAATCGATATCATTTCTAACTTTATAGGGTTCTTTATAGAACATGTACCTCGATTGTAAAACTTCGAGGTCGACGCACTCGCTGGCCTCACTGCTTCTCTGACACCTCCTATTGAAACCCAATATACCGTCACGATAATGGAACGAGAGCTTGTTTCCTGAAGAACAATCTACGTACATGTCTGAGCTACTCAGTACAAATAGACGCTAATGTTAAAGTTCGGGAATGGTGATTCCCGTTCATAGACTATGTAGTATACGAAATCCTACCCGAAGACCCGAAGGAAGCAGCTTCGATCAATAGACGCTCTCTCGGGTTCTTCTATGACACAGCAACCAAAATATTGTATCGTCGTTCATACGACGGACTTCTCCTGTGATGTTTATCTAAGACAGAAGCGCAAGAAGTACTCCGGGAGGCACATAATGGCACTTAAGGGGCTCACCAACCTGGTCCTAAGTTACAGGATCGATTACATCGCATGGGTTACTACTGGCCCACCATGATGGCTGATGCAGTTGATTACGCAAAGAAGTGTAGGATATGTCAATTGTATGCTGACTTCATCCACCAACCTTCAGAGTTTATACACCCCACGGAAGCCGCCTGGTCGTTTGAAGCATGGGGAATAGACATCATTGGGCCGATTAGCCTACCATCCTCCAAAGGACACCGGTTCATCCTCGCCATCACCGAAGTATTTGTCCTATCAGTCACAACCCTTAAAATAAAAGATTTAATAAGGAGGAATGAAGATAAAAGAAATACAAATATTCTAATATCTATTTTATGTGTATCAAAATCATTGAGGAAAAACTTTGAATCGAAACTAACTCGAGATTCATATATGGATAACGTAATCAAAAATTATATAAAAATAATTCTTAGAGAAAAATAGGAACTAAACAGGCAATTCAGACAAAGATATGAGGATGATATCTAAAGAGGCAAAGAGAAGGTTTTGATCAAGTTATCAAGGTTAGCTCATTAATTCTAGGAAGCCCTGTCTCACCAAGTGAATAATCTACTCACATTGGATCATATCGCCATATCAAGAGGTAATAGTATACCTATGGGGATCTGACAAACTATCAAAATTAATTACTCCTCATCTAACTTGCATGGCCTAGACTATCCATCGGTAAATTTGTATAAGAAACTCTTAGTCCTAGTCATTCTCTTAAATTAAATTAATCCCTAAGTCGTGAATGAGCATTTTTTAGTCGCAGGCTCGCAATAGTACGACTAACTTAAGTACTATCACGAATTTGCATGATTTGCGAAAATAGACCTGTATGGGCTACCACAAAAACTTGTCACGACCCGCACCCCTTTTTTTCGGATACGATACGTGTCCAAGCCAGCCTATGCCACAGTGTCGGCAGTAGAACGCTGTAGCCACAATGCTCAAGTCACAAATAATGCTCATTCACAAATTAATTTAATTTACAATATTCATAAGTTTTATATTTGCAAAAAATATAACTCGTACAAATATTGGAATGACTACAACTCATCTATCTATCTAGTCTCTAGGTTCCCGTCTACAAGTACACCCGTAACTCTCTATGCTAAGTGAATCCACAGCTAACCTGAAAAATATTCGTTTTCAGTCAGGAATGGAACGAGTACAATTTACTGAATGCAGTTTCAATATACGAAAATGACTATACGACAGAGGTTAGCCTTTAGACATATGATTTGAAAAATAAACATAGAAAGACAAATAAAACTAAACAAAGAAAAATAGTAAATAAAGACAATACTCATCGACTGACTGAAGTACCTTTGATATGTGATCGGTCTCGGGATAATTACACGACACTATCTACACTGTATAAAGTTACACGGTCTATACTATATAATACAATAATGAAACACTATCTACACTGTAATAAGCAATAATAAATTACAGTCTATACGGTATAATGCAAGAATAAATCACGATCTACATGGTATACACGATATAAGGTCAGATCACACATCGTTGGTACTTCACCTCTCCCGACACCACAAAGAATAAAATCAACATAAAGACTGAAATCATATCTCTATCGACTAACAATGATGCATAGTAAAGATCAATACTGAAACAAACAATAAACTGTACTCGTCTGTGGTCCTTTGCTGGTGAAACCGATAATCCAAACCACTCAGTGTGCCACAATAGTCAAAACTCATACAAAAGTCTCCGAATACTGAAATAGACATTACCAATATTCTTATAATAGTCAAATTAGCTAGGATTGTCTGTCCTTAAGTCCAATTCTGGATACAGAAGTAAAACGATAATTTTGGGTCAAAACGGTATCCGCCGTTGGACCCGCTTTGCACCGAAAAGTGTGCCAGAGTAAATGGTCTCTAAAGTCATCAAACTATATGTCTATAAATTTTTTTTGATGATATGAACTCAACCTAAGTCCAAAGTTAGATTTTGGCGGACCGTGCACAAAATCGTCCGTTGAATCGGACCGTAGGGTCCGCAAAACGGCGATCCGATCAACTATCTCAGAATCATAGCAAACTTTGCATACAGGATCAAAAAAATGATACGGTCCTGTTGACATAATTTTCGTCTTGATCTGGCTAACGTGCACAAAGTAATTGAGAAATTTGCACAGAGGCCGATACGGTAAATTTCGACGGATACGTATCAAATTTGTCGCGCACCCGTAACTAATTTGAATTCCGTCAAAGCCCACACATCCATGAAGCCATTACGCACCTTTCAATGATTTCACTTCGCAAACACGTCGCTCAAATTGGCAGGACGCACATCGTATCGAAGAGTTTCTATGATTTTCTAATATTTTGAAAACAGGTTTTTGGTCAATTTGAGACGCCAATTTCTCGACGCTCAGTCGATCAAATTGAATTCTACAAAATACGTTACGAAGTCCTATAGGTTGGATGGGAATTTCATGAATTAATTTTGGAAAACTCCTAATGTCCTGGTCATAACCTATCTTCCAAAATAGGGTTTTTAACTACGGGACTTGTTCTGTTTTGAACAGATTTTCGCCAATGTTGGCATCGATCCCTCAAAAAATATAGGGCAACTAAATTCAAATTATTTGAAGGGGTTAAGATTCATGTAGATAGACTTCATATATGGCAAGACAGATCTTAAAACGAATAGCCGAGTGCTTGGAAATCTCGGTACAAAGTTGGGTGTTCGACACCACTGCTACCACTGCTTGCTGCCATTGTTGTGCTTTGCTACGTGCGGCCGGCTGCACTGGCCGGCCAGCGATGGCCCGCAGTGGTGCGTGTGCACGGGGGGGGACGCTTAGGGGTCGGCGCTGGTTCGGGGTTTTAGGTTTATGTGAGATCCTTCCGATCTCTCTATATTTATATACGGTTCCCGGGAAGATCCACTACAACAAATATGGCCTACAATAGCATGCGCAGAATGCTATAGAAAGCCTTCTATAGCATATTCTGTCTGCTATGATCGTCCACGCTATAGTATGTCCAGACATGTGAACGCTATAACATTATAGCGTTCATGAATGCTGTAGAAGGTTTATAGCGTTCGTGTATGCTGTTGATGGTTTATAGCGTTTATGAATGCTGTAAATATTTTATAGCATTTCTAGAACACTGTAGATGGTTTATAGCGTTCGTGAGTGCTGTGGATTACTTATAGCGTTTATGAATGCTGTGGATGATTTATAGCGTTTGATGAATGGTTTGATTTATTATAGCGTTCATCATATGCTATCGTAGTAGCAGCAATTTAGACATCATATGCTATCGTAGTAGCAGCAATTTAGACGTTTTGAGTGCTATAAACCTGCTACAGAATTTTATATTATGAAGCTACAGAATTTCATATTTCATAATCTGTTTTGTATCACATATAAATAACAATAATCGCAGACAATTTCAATCGCAACTTGCATTTCGATCAATCAAGATATAGTAAAGATTTGCCAAAATATGAAATGTTTCATTAGAACATTCAAGATGTACAAAAAGTAGTAGTCATTAAAACATTCAAGATGTAGAAAAAGTTGTTGTACGCCAAAATAAACCATTCCATTTATAAAATATCCGTAGTCCAAAATAAACCATTCCATATACAAATATCTGTAGGCCAAAAAACAGCTCGATCGCCTCTTTCCTTCTAGCTATCCACAACCATCAAAACTTTATACGCCAACCTACACAAAATTAAGAAGAAAACACAATTATTATAAAAAAAATAAGATAGAAATATTTGACACCATGAAATGAACTAAGAGATATCTAGCAGATATCTAGCAGTTTTTATAATGGAGTACTTAGATTTCATACTTCAAGTATCCTAAGGATCTTTTTCAGTGAGATTATCGTTTGTTGTCGCATGACTATTCAAGTAGGCTCTCTTAAGGATCATTTTTATTAGATTCCTGGCACAAAAACTATAATGCAACAGAAGTTCACATGACAGAAATTCATCTAAGTGTAGAAATGTGAGCTTTAACTTAAGAAATGCATTAGGATTAGATAGAGAAATTATATCATAATTAGAATTCAAATGCAAAATTTGGTGCCAGGAATCTAAGAAAAATATAATCTTAGAAGGAGCATTATCAGTTTAGACTTTAGTATAGATTGCTGGCAAAATCAAAATGATCTAACAAGCTAAGAGTTTGCTTAACTGGATACATGTCACCATGAAGACATAAGATCAAATATTTTTTATACCCAGAAACTTGTAGTCCTTCGATGCCAAAAAGAAACTGTGCGAACTAAACAACCATGCCATGAATTTCACTGTTCGGGTTTGGCACCTAGGAGCAAGTTTGTTAGTGCATACCACCAATTTGCTAACATTCATCTTAATACAAATCAACTAAAGCAACAGGCTCAAGTGCAAAGTGGACAGGAGAAGAGGCCTATGGCCTAAGTGTCATTACCCTGCTACTTCTGAGATTCTTACTGCTGCTTCAAATGCAGCTGCATCTGCTATTGAAAATGCTACTGCTGCAAATGCAATCAGTGCATGAGCTAACCTAACTGCAAACTATGCTAAGGCAAGAGCCAAGCATTCTAACTTAAAAGTTATAGAAGATCAATATATATGAACCGATACGGCTCATAAAAATCAACTAAAGCAACAGGCTCATAAAAGTCAATATATATATATATGAAAACAACTAAAGTTGAGAATAGATATCGTACCTAGTCATCCAACGTCGTAATATGTTCGGTCGGCCATGCAGTAGTACTTCTAACGATGTCTTCTATTGTGTCATTACCGAAACTTGGTCTAAATAGTAGTGCTTTGGGTTGTAAAGCAATATCTACCCAAACCCGAGAGACATCTTTTCCAAGAGGTGTATCATGAACCACCGCTTTCGGATCATCTATCACCCATCGTCCAATTGCAACGATTTCCTTCGGATCCATCCAATTTAGCAACTTACATTTTTGGACTTTCAACCAACGACGACTACTTCCACTATGTGACTACAACAAAGAATGAAAGAATGTTATATTTGATACTAGTACCATTTGAGATAAAATAGTTTTACTTGTTACTAGTATATCTTACCCGTGGAGTAGTAGATGGAGTTTTTGAAACGATATTTGGTTCATTTGATTTTACAATCTCCACATCATCGTCAGTGTCCTCCTTGTCATTGTTCTCATAGTTACCATCTTTATCGTTATTCACCTCTTCCTTTTCCTATAGGGAATAACCATTTTAGTTAGAAAAAATCGAAGTTTTCCTCATATCAAATTGAAGAATTCTGCTGAGAAGTAGACTTCTTACTTGACTTTTTATTAAATTATCAATCAATTGGTTTTGTTGTTCAAATGAATCACCATATCTGGTTGATGCAATAGAGTACAATCAGACATTATGAGGGACCCCTGGTTTTTCTGGATTTTCACCCTGCAATATAAATATGGAAGTAGAGAACATCATATAGAAGAAAACATTAAAAAAACACATTGTTAAAAGAATCAGTCTATTTCTTTGGAACCGGCCATCAAGTAATCTAACATATATATTATATAGAATTAAAAACAATTAATTGCACTGTTTGGAAGAACATCCTTAGCCATGACCAACAACAATTGAGAAGCTCTTGTTTTCAGATTCATACACCAGCTTTCCACTTGCACTCACTACTTTCTCCTTAACTTTGTTATAACCAAAAATGTTATCCTGAGAAAATTTACCTTAGCTGAGGTAGGTTACACTTTTTGATTTTTTAGATGTCTGATAGTCATCATAGTAGTTATAAATATTGTTAGATGCATAGTTCAGGTAACTGGATGGAAATAAATTAGTAGGACTAATATGCATCTCAAAAATCAAGGAAAAAACAATATCGATTAAATCATATGATTAGTTGACAAGGAAACTGGTGCGACACTTTCAAATGGACACGAGATGCTGGCACACCAACTCTCAAAATTCTAGACAAGAAGAAACTGATATATATATATATATATATATATATATATATATATATATATATATAATGAATATAAACATATTTCAGATGAATGTTGTTAGAGTTTTGCATTGAGATGGATTCGGATCAACTGAACATGCTCATGATCAACGCACACACCTCTGTTATCCAGATTCAGTTAGACGGCAAACATGATGCATGCCAGTAGCTGATATTATGTAACTAAGTACATTTAGATGGACTAAACTCCCTCTCTAATGTTCGTACCTTAAGTTTCTCAGATACAATAACAAGCTTGGCTTTGAGAACAACTTTTCCTTTCTCTGTGCTTGAATTCTTGATTATAGATCATCGACCATAGTGGTGGCAGGTTCAGATTTTGTATTTTCCAGCTATTTTTTGAGCAAGACAAGTTGGTTACCAAGTTCACTTGTCTTCTTGATAAGGGCATCATGGATTTGTTGCTCTTGATCCTCCCTTGATTGTCTGAGCTTCCAGACACATTCTTTGAGGCCTCCGTCAAGATGGCTGATTTTATCTTCAAGGATAGATATTTTTTTTGAGATGTTACTTGATGTTCCATAACAACAAGTTTCTGCCTTTTCCCAACCTATCATGGAAATATTTTAAAATTTGGGCAGTCATGAATCAAGATTTCATTGCTTATTAAAAAAATAAGACCATCATGTCATTAACCCACCATACCCCTACTATTAGAAAATATTAACATATTCGAGAAATGCAACAAACTTGCTAAAAAAATAATATGCAGCGAAGTTCCTTCAGTAATTTGTCAACTATAAGACACAGTTACCAATGTGGCCTATATAGTACATATGATGTACACTTATGCACGCCATACACTCATGAGTCAAGATGGATCACTCCTCAAGGCTGGTTGTAAAAAACAATAAGTAACTAAAACTAGAGTATGAATGTTTTTTAGAATTTTGGCAATGTAACAAGAAGGGGTGTTTGCCACACACGAGTCTGATATATGGTTTTGCCAGTAGAAATTGGTTCATAATGTTATAGATGTCAATGAACATAATGGATTCTTGGCACATATGGCCAATAACATGAACTAATGAACTTGTTAAAGTAACATGTCACGTAAGTATGAAACCTCTTGCTTTGGCTAATAAGTGCCTTTGATTTAGATTACAACTGGGTCACTTACTAGAGTAATTATCCACTTTGTAGTAACAAGGTGTAGGCTCAAATCCTCCTAAACTTAACCGTTTAGCATGACTATCAAAACATTTCAGACAAATCTAGTATGTTATATTGTTATATTAGAAAAAACAAGAATATTTGCAGCCATAATCACATAAAGTTGTGCAAAGGTGGACCAAATGTCTTTGGTTAAATCCTGAAAAGAGAAATAAGAGAATAACTGTAACAATCTAGTGGTTTTAGCATTAAAAATTACCATAATCTAATGGTTTTTGTATGCAAAATTTCGCAGGAAAGATGCAGCAATATATTGATGCTAAACAAATATATCTTAGATATGTGCATTAAATTTCGGAAGGAAGTTGACAAGTTATTATCATCTTCGTCACTTCAAAGAGAGAGAGAGAGAGAGAGCTAATCAACAGTTTAAGTTTCAAAATCCGAACTCTATTTTATGCGATTCTCTTTAAATATCTGTTACATGTACTACCATGAATATTTGTTACCTGTACTACCATGAATATATCTTAGATATGTGCATTAAATTTCGAAAGAAAACATGATTGGGATACTCTTTACCAAATACCTGTTACCTGTTACTACCATGAATATTTATGTCATGGCAAAACCCCAACTATCTTTATAGAGAATATGAGCCAAATAAATAGGAGTTTGCTTCTAGCAAACTCCAACAAACAAATGTCTTCATTTTTCCATCAATAAGGATTCAGTCTCTACTTCCTAAACCATAAAATCTTTTCATTTGCTTACTATGAGTACTCAAGTGCACATACTTTCTCCTCGGATCAACCTATACTCTCAGGAAAATTCTACCTCCCATATATGTCTTCTTCCAAGTTTCAACAGCTCAACAAGAAATCAAAATGGGAAGTCATACACTAAGAAGCCAAGTTTGAGAAACGGCCAACTTGTTGTCATATCCTACTATAAGTTACACACAAACAATAAATTTTATTAGAAAACTTCAAACTTCACATACCACAATAATATTTAACACTATTCTGTTTTACAATAATACTAGCAGTAAATAAGGTACTGAAGTCTTCAAGTGACAAACCAAAATTGATAAATCAAAATTGATGAACAAATTACATCCAAAAAAGTCATAAAATTGTTATCATGACATATGATTATGTGACTTTGTAATAAATGGAAACAGACAACGTGATAATGTAAAAAAGATAAGAAAGGAAACAAACAATGTGCCAATCAAAAAATATATCACAGTTGCTAATGTAAAAAATATTAGAATGGAAACAAACAATTATTAAACAAATTAACTAATTATGGAAAATGAAGAAAATATGAATCGAGGGCAAAAAGGCTCACCTGATAGAGAAATGTGCATAGTTCCTGAGGAACAGAGCATTGTTGGGATCCTCCTCTTAAAGAAAAATTTAAGTTATAAGTTAAATACTGTCATATGGGAAGTTCAACATATTGCCAAATACAATGTAAAGAAACCCTTTTGAGTAAACACGACTTTATTCCACCTTTTTGAATATAGAATATTCAAATGGCTAAAATTTTTATCTTCAGTTGAAGACAAAATCTGTAGATAAAATCAAATGGCTAACATTTTATCTTCAGCTGAAGATAAAATCTCTAGAAAAATATTGGTCGGTGTAGAGACTAGCACTGCT
This sequence comes from Iris pallida, assembly GCA_029216955.1. Lineage (NCBI taxonomy): Eukaryota > Viridiplantae > Streptophyta > Magnoliopsida > Asparagales > Iridaceae > Iris > Iris pallida. Next base: position 27,284,309 of record JANAVB010021600.1, read on the forward strand.
ACTGTTGCTGCTCTTCTTCTTCGCTATAATGATGCTCTTGGTCGGTGTTGCATGACACAAGAAATGGTGTCTGTATCGTGTCATATCATATCGTGTCCATATTTTTTCCATGTCAGTGCCACCAGAACTATTATGTATAAACACACATTGAGGCACAAAGACAAAAAAAGAACTAAATAAAGGAGAGGTCACCAAGCAGCTTTCATGTCAAACATGATTATGCCTCCTATTCATGAAATTTTGTTCGAGAAACATTTCTTATAGGTAGTGTGGATGTCCCGCTTTGGTAGAATCCTTGACATAAAATTGAACCATAAATGCAATGAGGGTCCTGAAATCATCACCCCATATTAAGTCATACGCAATGTTCTTATGAAATCAAGTGAAGTTGAGAGGTTAAGAGTGGCAATCAGCAGGATATCCCCATAAAGATGAATATGATACTGAACTATTTGTTCCATTCATGATGTTACACTAGGAGATGAATATGATACTGAACACTTGTTCCATTCATGAAATTTTTTGAATCAAGGTCAGGCCTACCTCGTTCTAGAGCAGGAGCAGCAGCTACTTGTGTGCCCTCGTCTGCTAATTTTTAAGAAAAGTCATAATTGTAGGAACTATTTTTTTGGACAAGGAGAGGATCCCAGGGAGCTGCAAACAGAAGAATGAGACGTGCAATCAAATTTCATAATAATTATTCTATAAAATCAAAAATGAATAGGATCTCACAAGCTAACCAATTTTAATTTACTCGAGCATTTCAACAAACATCTAATGTGTACAAACTAAAGGGGGGTGATGGAGTGCTCCTACTCGAGCATTTCAACATACATTGCTTAGCCATGTTCAAAATATAAATTCTCTTAACATGGAATCAATCAAATTTTCACACAGTGAACAAGTACCCGCTACTTCTAGCAATGGACGAGTTAGACTAACCAAGAAAAGAACTATTGCAACATGGCCTGAACCAATAACTAGAGGAGAACTCCCCTGAACACCGACGAGGCAACGACAACGGCCGCAAATTCCTCTCCTCCTTCTTCCTCGTATGCAGTCGTACAGGCACAACGATGATAGGAGCTGGTACATTCTGAGATAGAGGAGGATGACGTATCTTTGAGGAGGGTCTCGTTGGCGGAAGAGGAGGAGGGTCCCGTCGGCGACGGCGGTTAGTCCGGGCATCTTCGATGGCGTCGGTGGCTGTGGAGTAGCTAATGGAGGAGTTGATCACACCTTCTCCTCCTCTGCTGGTTGTGAATATACGTTCTACGGTTAGGGTTAGGGTTTTGGGGGTTAGGGTTTGGGATTTATAAAGAGGAGGATGGATTGGGGTGGGGGTGGGGGGAATGATGGGTTAGGGTTTAGGATTTAAAAAGAGGAGATCGGTAGGGATTTGAGGTTTTCTCGTGGGAGATGAGGATGAGGATGAGAGAGAGAGGGAGGAGGGGTGTTTATTTGAGTAGGATTGAAAACTTTTGCACAGAACCAAAAACGGAGAGCGGGGGTTGAGGCGGGGAATGAAATTTTTTGGAACCATTCGTAACGTTTGATTATAAATTGTTATAAAATTACGTACTATATGAATTTTATAGATTCTATAGCATTCATGAAACGCTATAGATACATATTTTTATAGCACTGCAGAAAGAACGCTATTGTTGACAATATTCTATAGCGGGGACACGTGAACGCTATAGAAAAACTGCTATTATAGGTCCTATTTGTTGTAGTGATCGAGCGGGTGCTCGGGCTTTGGCTGAGAGTTTCCTCTCGGTTGGGCCTGGTTAATGTAGGCACGGGTTTGGGGCCTGCCCAGTGCTGGACTATTTCGGCTGAGCTGGGTTTGTTTAGCTTTTAATCTTTATTATTATTCAATACTTGTTTTATATATATATATATATATATATATATATATATATATATATATATATATATATATATATATATATATATATATATATATATATATATATATATATCAAGCAATTTAAATATTATAAATATTATCCATAATTGCCATATTGAATTATCAATTTATATATACTAATATATATACAAAATGCAGTTATATATATATATATATATATATATATATATACATATATATATATATATATATATATATATATATATAAATATATATATATATATATATATATATATATATGTGTGTGTGTGTGTGTGTGTGTGTGTGTGTGTGTGTGTGTGTGTGTGTGTGTGTATAAAGTCTAATTTTTGTATATCATGAATTACTTTTATATATATACACATATATATAACCTGGATAAATCCCAATATCCAACATATTTGTTCAGGGAAAATACTTACTATATTATCAAGAAAACATTATTTATATATTTATATGTATTATAACAAGAACTTCGAATATAACCATAATTTGTAATATGGCCTACTAGGCCACAAAATAAAATATAATAGGTACCAACCATACATCTACATAGATGTCCTTAGACACCCTTCCCGAGTACATGGGCTTGGGCTTCGTTCGGCTCCAGTCCAGACTAGTTGATACAACCGGGTTCCCTAAAACTCCAAAATATAATAATCAATAAATAAATCTTTGGTAAGGGTTAAGTTGCAACTTGGCCTGGTTTTCCTAGTTATGACATCACTATGGTTCGGCCTTCCCTACCAGGGCTAATATACTAGTCAAAGCACACCATCGCACTATCCGTGCCACGATTTCTAGTCACCTTGTACTCCAAATCCCTACCATGGCTAAAGTCATCTACCGTAACTATTAACTAAGTAGTTATTTATAAGAATTCTAAAAATCACCATTTAATTCAAATAAATAAATAAATAATATATTAAAAAAAAATTTGGGAAGAGGGGTTACAAGTTGTGAGTAACATATAGAGGTCACTTGCGTGTTGACTGATCACCAGTGCGCATACGTTAGGTCTAACTGCTAATAGAGGCATGTTAGGAGTCTTAGCAGTTAGTAGAGTTACACGGTCGTTGATGCGACTTAGATAGGCACATTTGAGTGGGAGAACAATATCTGATGTATGGACTTCTTTTCACTTCCTTGTTTACCTGTACGCTCCACTGGAGACGCAGGCTCCAGGTGCCCTCTGACGTTTCTCAGAACGTTATAGACGTACCCCCTTTCACATGATGCCCACTGACAATCTTCGGACGTTACGGACGTAGGGCCCTGGTGCCCTATACAGGAACCATGTCGATCCTATTTACAACCAAGGCCCATACATCGAAGGATTGTTTCTCAACTGCATGTTCACTTTAGTACGGTTAGGTTACATTATTGTTGTCTTGTCACTAAATTTTATTTGTGGCATATTTTATATACAGTATTTATGGCATGTTCTTTCTGTATCTTGTTACGTCCCTTTGAGGACCTGGTGATCTCTCCAGGTGTGTGTCTTTGTGATTTTTGCAGGTTTTCTAGCCAAGGCCATAATGTATAATCTACCTTCGCGATGATAGCTCCTGGATCATCTTTAGCTTCGCCCGACAAATTCTTTTATCTTTATTGTATTTCTTCTCTTTTAATAGTTGGTAGTGAATTTGTCTCCATCTAACGTCTTGTACCAAATAACCTTTTATAGTGGATTTCTATCATTATTCCTTTATAATTATGGATGAAAATTAGTGTATCGTGGTTTACTGCATTTTACAGCTTATGTATACATACGAGGACTCCATATACTCATATTTATGCAGCTGGCATGTCTACATACTTTGTCCTATGTATTTTAGGACTGTGGCATTACAAAGTGACTAAGTAATTTAGAGCACAAGATGGTAATGTGAACGGTTTGATTTGCACATGACTAAGCTACAGAGTTTGCACATGATTACCTACTTTGGAATTGTTCACATGACCACTTCTACTCTCCCATATCCTAATCAATACACAAGGATCTAGATTGGTTATATTATTGTACTTGAAAGTTTACACAAGAGCTCATGAGATCATGAGAGTACATGAGAGCACATGAGTGTACGTACATGAATAATAAGAGTCCAAGGAATACATGATGTTCATGAAAAGCACATGACATGATGTATTCGATGCACCCGAGGGGGATAACATCTCATAAAAAGATCCATGTAGTACTAATCCGTGATAACATCATGACAGCATCAAGTAAAGTAGTCTATAACAAGAATATAATTTCAAACAAGTATGAAACGGTCAGAGAATGTACTCGCCTGATAATGTGAACAGCTAATAAGAAAAGATGTCCGAACCGGAGTAACTGAGTCCTATTTAGAGCAACCACAGGTTACGAAGTGTATAATATGAATTAAAGGAAGTTTACAATGCATCCTATATGATTCTAGGTCATTCTAGGCCAAAGTCAACTCTTGATCAAATCTAGTCAACCATTCTAGTCAAACTAGGTCAAACCTAAGTTAACTTGTCAATTAGTCTAGGATTTGGTCAAACTTATGTTAACTAGTCAATTTAAGTCTATTTGGTCATATTTTAGGTCAAGTTTGACCCACAGTTGACTTTGGTCAACTTGGTCAACTGACTAGTAAAACCTTGCCTAACTAGGCCTATAGGTCAAACTCTAAACTAACTCACTAACCATAGGCTAAAACCTTATACCAACAACAAATATATATATATTTTATATATATATATATTTTCCCTTTATATATATATATATATATATATATATATATATTCCCTTTATATATATATATATATATATATATATATATATATATATATATATATATATATATATATATATATATATATATATATATATATATATATATAAAATATATATATATATATATATATATATATATATATATATATATATATATAAAAATATATATATATATATATATATATATATATATATATATATATATTTTATATATATATATATATATATATATATATATATATATATATATATAAAATATATATATATATATATATATATATATATATATATATATATATATATATAAAGGGAAGAAAATGAAAAGCGTGTGTGTGTGTATATTAAGTGCTGGTAGGGGGGTTGAAAACCATCTCAGGAACCACTAACTCAAAACAATTATTCCAACTACAACATATATATACATATACATATACTAAGAACTATATATATATATATATATAAGGATATAAAGGAAAATACAAATCAAATTCACAACCCAACATATATCAACCCAACTCAAACACAAAATGAAATTTAAATTTGAATCAACTCAGAAAAACTGTGTTAAAACTCAATTTCAGAAATTTTGAGTACCAAACCAACTCAAGATATCAAGTATTCAATTCAAAACCAAAAACTCAATACACTAACCCAACTCAAAACCTAAAATCTCAAATACACATCCATACACTGTGCAAACTGGAAACAGGAAGGGGATGTATGTGTGTGTCATGCTCGTGTCCATACCGAACGAAAACTGCGTCCAAGTTGTGTCCAAATAGTGCGTATCCGAAACAGTGTAGTGTGCGTGTGTGCGGGATGTGTTGAGCAACCCAGAGACTCGTGTGTCCAACGAGAAGCCTCGTGCTCATGCCAGGCGGTAGCTAGGGTTTCAGGGTACGTGTCTAGGTGTCTGCAATGTATCCAAGTCATATCGTGTCGCGTGTCCACACGCGTATCGGGGAGGGGCTGCACGCGCGAGCGCGGCCTCATAGGGAGATGTCGGCCAACCTAGGACACGACACACGCCACTACGTGCCCCATGGTCGAGTCTGTGGGTAGCCTATGTATAGGGCTAGGTTTATGACACCTATTTTGTGGGTCCTCATGTTCGTGCTACAAACACGTGTCAGGGCAGATTTTCAGTGCGTGTGTAAAGCAGCCCGAATCCATGTGGCCTCGATAACTTCCCAACCACTCCATAAAATCACCCTAAATTTTAGGAGTATGATGTCAGTCATAGTCCCCACCTGTCCACTAATTTCCACCATAAACCGTGTCGTGTCCATCGAGTTATGGCACTCGAGAGGCAGGACAGTGCACGGGGCTCGTGATACGTCCCTGTGTCCGATTTGGACACGAAAACTGTGCCAAAACAAACTCAAAAATAGGGTTTTGGAATCCCCTTATATAGGGCTACAAATATATAATTAGTTTTGAAAAATAACACCTTTTAATTCTTTGAGGCATTTTATCAAACACATGTTATAATACACCGACATGCCTCCAATACACATATCAAACGGACACTAAATCTTACCAAACTACATCTACAAGTCTAGGGTACCTAGATGCATGCTTCTATGAAGGGAAAATAGAATATTAAACTGTTTAGAAGCATTGACCTATTGAGAGTTGGAATCTTAATACCAAAGCACTCCAAAATGCCTCGACACCCAAATCCTACAGTCAAACGCCTCTAGCTCCTTTCAAGCTATCCTCCAGCAACTTCCTCTCCTTCAAGGATTGCAATGCAATTCGTTTGGTCTAAATCGGATGAAAGATGAGAAAAGGAGGCTACTTTGAGGAAAGTAAAAAATTAGGGTTTATAAAGAGGCCTGGTGGCTACAAGTTATGAATATATAAAGAGGGGGGTTATTGGCCGACCATGGGCTTCTAGGGTTAGGGTTTAGGTATGGGCCAAAAACTCTACTTAAGTTTAATAGAAAGCCTTTGAGCAAAAAGCCCAAAAGTAATATATTAAAAAAACTAAATTGAATTCAAAAAGTTTTCTAATTAGGACTAAAACTAAAAATCCAAATCTAACTTGATAATTAAGTTTCTAAAGTCATGGTTAGTCTCCAATCATGGTTAGCTAAGGTTAAACCAACTACTAACACAAAAGCACCAATTAAAATATTATCAAAAATTTAAAACACAATTACCAAAATTCACTAATCTAGAAAAGTGGTAGTGACAAATCTACCCTCCTTGTCACGACCCGCACCCTAGAGTAAGGGCACGAGACGTGGGTACGTCCAGCCTATGTCACAGTATCGGCGGTAGAACATTGTCCTAGGTCAATCATCTAATAATATATAAGGTACCTGGATAGTATATACACTCCGAATGGAGGTGACATCGCAAATACAGTCTCAATCACATCTAAGGTAGAATACGACAAAAAGATAGATAGATAGATATATAGATAGAACGAATCCACACAAGAGATACAATAGGAAGAAATCAAAGTATCTATGATAACATCTCCACAAACATCCAGATAAAACAACTCTCAATATATACAATAATGTATCAATGAGAAAGACAAGGTAAGAGTCTAAGCTAGTAGTCTAAACCACTGGTGGCAGATCCTCTACTGCAAGTGGATCCAAGTCACAAGTGTTGTCTATAGCTGCACCATAATAGGTAGACACCAGAGCCTCATCCACATCCTCTGTAAAATTTTCAACAGGTCCAGTCAGGACAGGAGCGAGTGTAGTACATCTCAATAAATCATAATAGGTTAGGAAAATATAAACATGCTAGAGAGTAAGATATAAGAAACTGAAAGAACAACATGATGTAAAAGAGAGAGAGCTGTAAGTAAATAGCTACAATATATATAGAGAACTAACAGTGCTAGTGATTCAGAGTACAAGACGATTATATAAACGGCACGATATTGTATACGAGTAATCTAAAGAGGTTGCACACGAGTAATCTACTGGATTGAATACATAACCACTTCTACTCCTCCGCCCCAATCAATACACAAGGATCTAGCCAAGTTATGTTATTGCACACGAAGTATAGTCGTACACGAAGATCATGTGAGCACATGAGTATACACGATTTCACACGATTTGTATACAAAAAGCACGAACACAAGGAGTACACGATGCTCATGATAAAGTACACGAACATGAAATACCCGATGTATCCGCTAAGGGGATAACATCGTATGACAAGATCCATATAGTACTAATCCGTGTTACCAACGTGTCATCTTCAAGTAAAGTAATCTAAAGCAGGAAATATAATCCTAAACAAGATATGAAATGATCAGAGAATGTACTCGCCTGGTATCCCGAATAACTGAAGAGAATCTACTGTCCGAGGAGTGGTGTCTGTCTCCTATAGAACAGTACAAGTCACTACAAGTCTAAAATAATATAACAGACTGCTACAATGCATCTACATGATATTTTGGGTCAATCTAGGCTAAAGTCAACCCTTGGTCAACTCTAGTCAACTTATTCTAGTCAAACTAGGTCAACTAGGTCAAGCCTAACCCAAACAAGTCTCACTAAGACTAACCAGCCTATTCTAGCATACACACACAATTTTTAGGCTATACAAGCCAACTACACACCTTAACTGGCATTCAAGCCATATACACAGGCTATGAGCCATAGGCTATAGGCCATAGGCTAAACATACATTCTACACATATGTATATTCTCACACATTTCACACATTTGAAATATATTTAATTTATATAAATAGCACACATTTACCTATAGCTATATAGATATATATATCACATATAGATATATGCATAGAGTGATATGGAGAGGGACATGTGTGTGATGCATATAGAATTTAGATTGTGTGTGTCATGTGTTACCATGTGTTAACAGTGTAGTGTAATGTGTCACATGACATTTAGATGATAGGGTGTTAGCTAGGTTGTGACTGTGTTAAGGTATACATGTAAACAATAGAGTGTGTGTTACCATGACAGTGAACAATTGCTGACAGTGATACCAACTTGTGTGGGTGTGTGTGTAGAGCATGGCAGTATAGTGCAAGAGATCTCAGGAAATAGGGAACCCAAGTTGACAATTTCTATTTAGCTAATAGTTCAACTCAAATACCTAACATTAATTGAAATCCATTTCCCTTTGAACCCAAACTTCCTACATCAAACCTAACCCTACATTTAAACTTAACTGACATGTGTGATGAATTAACATGGTAAGTTTAACATAGATAAATCAGTTTTGAGTAGGAAGGAAGTTCAGAATTTGATTCTCAGGACTGTGTATCAGTCCAGTCCTATTGAACAGCCCCAACCCTTATCGAAATCCATTTCTCTAGTGTAAAAACTAATCTATCACGTAAAACCAACCTAACAATAACCTATACATGTGTGTGAATCAAATATGGCAATAAACATCAATAAAAATCAGTTTTAGGAAAGAAAACTAAAATAAGAATTAAATCCTATCCACGTATCAGTCGACAGTTTCATATAGCAGTTCATTAATTCAAAACTCAATTCGAAACCTAAAAACCCAACACTAACCAATAATCAACTTTACAATAGTCTAATACACATGTATAGATGAATAAATCATGAAACTTAACATTCAAAATCAGTTAAAAAGGGAATTAAACTTCAGAATTTTAAACTGGAACTAGAGTATCAGTGGGATTGAGGAATTCCACATTCGAGTATCAAAATCATGTTAATATGATAAATTAAAGGTTGGTAAAACATCTTACACATGTGCACGTGTCTACCACTTCATACGTGTACATCCAAGTGGACACGAGCGTGTCCAAACACCACGAGCACTCACAGACACACACACGTACACTAGACTGCGCACAGCATCGTGCACGCGTGCATGCATGTCCCGCGTGCGACATAGGCCACGTGGTGACACGTGGCTTTGCATACATGTGCGCCAGGGGTAGGGCTACCCCTAGGACAGCCTGTACTGTGTCCACGGCACGTGTCGTGTCCGTTCTAGCTGCGAATCAGCGGCATTCCTGCGCGCATAACGGCAGGCCGTGCGGCCAGTGCAGAGAGGATTTCTCCTCGCACACGCCACCTCACGATCCCATCTTTTGGGAGGATAATGGCAGATGATGCCCTAAGACCCTCGCCAAAAATGGCGTGTCCACGTGTCATGTGTCGGGAGTTATTGACCCCGTGATGCAGGACACAGTGTACCGTGTGTGGACAGCGTGTTCGTGTCCCCGTGTGGACACGACACGAAACTAAAATTAGGAAGAAACAACAGAAATCCCTAAGCAAACCCTAGATCTAGGATTCTATTCAAATAGATTTACAAAAACAGCAAATCGAAATGGTTTGGGCATTTCGTCGAACACCTAGCCTACACTAGTGATACGTGTCCGATACGGACACTAAACCTAATGCAAATGACATAAAATTTCTACTGTATCTAGGGGACACCTATACCTAAGCTATCATGCACTAAAATTAGGAATAAAACATAATTTGAGGGTTTTACCTATGAGTGTCAAATCTCCAAGAAAGTCCCAAATGGAAGGATTCCAAATAGCAACTCCCAAGCTCCAAATAAAGCAAAAACTTAGATGAACCTCCAGAAATAGTAAACACACAAAAATTAGATCCTAATGCAAAAGACTAGGGTTAAAAAGGAATTAAAATGAATTTATTAGGATTTTTGGAAGGGGAGAAAATACCTTTGCTTCAAAATCTAGGTCAAGCACTAAAAGAGGCAAGAACAAGCCAACATGACATTAAATAGGGGTGCTCCTCCTAGTGTGGCCGGCCATGGGTGTTCTAATTAGGGTTAAGGTTTCATGTATTGGCCCATGGGCTTAAGTCCTAATCATTTAAGTCATGAAGTCATAAGCCATTTCATAAAACCATAAGTCATGGCTTAATTTCACTAAACCAAATCCTCTCATTCTAAAACTAATCTCTAATGAATAAAATGGGTTAACTCAAGTTAGACTAAGTTTACCATAGCTAGGGTTAGCTTCTAGGCTAGTCTACCAGTCTCAATGAGTCAAAGTCAAACTAGAATTCACCAATTCAATAAATTATTAAAAATTCAAAAAATCACCAAAAAGACAAAAATACCCTCAAGTCAGAAATGTGGTAGTGACAAATCTAACCCCCTTAAAATAATTTTGTCCTTGAAATTAAAAGGCGAAACTAAACTGATGAGAAGGATAGATAATCATACATCACGGTGCAAACAGATATGAGTATCTCTCGCGCATCTCATCCTCCCGCTCCCAAGTGGACTCTCCTAGAGAATGATGCCTCCATGCAACGCGAACCAAGGGTATCACATGGTTTCTCATCACCTTCTCTCGGCGATCCAGAATCTCCACAGGCTGCTCTGGATAACTGAGAGTAGGTCCCTACTCAATCTCCGAATGATCAACACATGGCCAGGGTCAGCCACGTACCTTCTCAACTGTGATACGTGGAATACGTTGTGGACACCCACTAGTGCAGGTGGCAAGTCTAGCCTATAAGCCACATCACCGACCCTCCCGCTGATCATGAAAGGTCCGATGATGCGCGGGCTAAGCTTCCCACCTCCACCAAAACGTATAGTACCACGATTCGGAGATATCCGCAGAAAACCATATCTCCAACCTAATCACATACAAGGTCTCTAATTACTAAATAATCAAACATGATCAAACAAACACAACAATAACCTGCTTCTAATCCTATCTCTAGTCAAACTAAGTCAAACATAGTCAATGGTCAACTACTAGTCAATTTGTCAACATCCAAGTACTTGGTCAACAACTGATCAACTTCTTAGGGTTTTACCTATGTTAGCTATCTAGGTGTTGGCGACTAAAAATTAGCAAAAAGAAAAACTCTATAATAGACTAACTCTTAACTTTCCAAATCCTAACAAGTCATCCATAACTAAATACCTATATTCTAAGGACACAATCCCAAATACCACATATACATAAGCTCCAGAACAACAACCCTATACATATATCCTAGGTATATCATCTATATATATACATATAACTGATCATCAAAGGGTTAAAGCAGACTAAACTCATAAGGAACTGAACAGTGCTTAGAAATTAGGCTAGGATGAATGGTCTGAAACATCAATGTAGGAAAAAGGGAATGATGCTAAGGAGACTGAATTATAAGCAAAAGGATAGGATATTAGGGTCCACCTGTAAAGTTAAAGTGAAAGAAAACCTACATGGTGACTGAAACATGCCTTTAGATCAAACCTTCGTGCTGATAACGTGAAGGTCGCAGGTTCGAGACCTGCATGGGCCACCAACGTGTCACGACCCGTACCCTAAAGTAAGGACACGAGACGTGGGTACGTCCAGCCTACGCCGCACTGTCGGAGGTAGAACGCTGTCCTAGGTCAATCATCTAACAATATATAAGGTACCTGTACAGTATATACTCTCCAAATGGAGGTGACATAGCAAATACAGTCTCAGTCACATCTAAGGTAGAATACGATAAAAAGATAGATAGAAAGATAAAATGAATTCACACAAGAGATACAATAGAAAAAAATCTAAGTGTCTATGATAACATCTCCACAAACATCCAGATAAAACAACTCCCAATATATACAATAACGTATCAATGAGAAAGACAAGGTAAGAGTCTAAGCTAGCAGTCTAAACCACTGGTGGCAGATCCTCTACTGTAAGTGGATCTAAGTCATAAGTGTTGTCTATAGCTGTCACATGACATTTAGATGATAGGGTGTTAGCTAGGTTATGAGTGTGTTAAGGTATACATGTAAACAATAGAGTGTGTGTTACCATGACTGTTACTCCACCGTCCTGATGTTTTAAAAAAAACAAATAATAGATATATAAAGTTTTATATATTGATTTAACAAATTAGGAATTTTGTTACTTTAATATTTGAGAAGGGTATTAATATGCATATGGATTTTCTTGAAACATGTTTCAGCCCAATGGGCTCAAATCCATTTAACTAATTAAGTTTTGGGACTTAGTCATTTTATTAGCCTAAGCACATTCAATTAACCAATTCTTTTCTCAGCCCAAGCTAACCCATGGTTTAAAGAACTATCATGAGCTATTAAAATAGTCGGCCATTCGATTTACTGAGCCTTGCTATTTTCTTGTGAAAAATTCAAATTTATCATTCCTTTCTCTCTCCTCTAACCGAATTGTCAGAAGGAGGAGGAGAAATTTCTCCCGCCAATTAGTTGCTTCTTTCTCACGCTGGCTAACGGCCTATAAAAATTGATCATGGCAACACTTTCATTCATTGCTCTCCTCTCCAAAAATTATACTCTCCATTCTTTCTTTCCCTGAGACTAAATCCCAAATCGAAGGATCAACCATGGCGAGAAGGAGTAACGAAGCAATGGAGTCCTCAAATATCCACACGCAGTGAGCAGGAGCATCCCCCTCGACGACTGAACGTTAGATCCAGAGCTCTTCGTCGTGCTTGATGAATTCATCGATTCCTTCATCCTCATCGACGAACTTTTGGTAAGTCAGAGCATATCATATTCTATTTTACTCTGATCGATTTCATCCTATCAATTCTTCTCTTGTTCGATCAGATCTGGGACTTGGTGAACCAGTCACCGATTCAACCAATTTCTCCTCATCGTTTGGATCAATCGAGGTAATCGATCGATCGATTTCTTAATAAATTTAGATGTCCGAATTATTACAAGATTATAGGTCGATTTATGTTTTATAACCAATTGATATAGTTGTGATTTTCATGGTTGTGTCAGCTCTTTAAATTCCTGTTTGGTTGCGTGGACACGTCTATTCACTGAATTCTCGAATCAGACACCAAGGTGAGTGTCCAGTCTTTATTTCTTGGATCCAGATGATTGTGAGAATAAACTAGGACTAAATTCTTTTCTATTGGATTAAATTGTTAAGTGTTCGATCCATTGCTACAAAGAAAGCTGGATCGTGTGGTGGAGAATAGCTCGAGCCATTTCACAGATATCAGGAGCTATTGATCTATTCCCTCAGCTAATTATTCGAGTACATAAGGATGCAGATCATAATAGTTTACATAACAGTAGATGGATTGAAGTATTTTTAGTTTAAGTTTTGTTATTCCCAGTAGCAGTAGGAGTGAGTAACTCTATTTATGATAGGTAACTATGAGTTGATGCATTGGAGTAATTTCTAACATAAAATCGATTAAGTCAGTCCAAATTTGAGACTGGTAAAGAGAGGCAATTATATTGGTCATCTACTTATACTTAACTGGGATTCATGACTGGTATATTCATTTGAATGTTGAACTGTTATGGATATATATATAGGACTGATATTTAGGAATTACTTGGACTGGTAATTGGGATATACAGGACTGAATCTGGGGCTTGTCGTTCAAACTGATATGTGATTTTATATAAGGACTGACATTTGATTTCATATGAGGACTGATGTTGATTTCATGAGGACTGATACTTGGTTTCACATTTGAAATGGTGTTTGAGTATGCTTTTGAAATGATACTTGATTTCCCAATTGGATTTTTAATGATTTCACATTTTGGCAGATTTTGGGTACACATTTTGAACTGATATTTAACTGTTAGGACTGGTATTTAAGTCCTGTTTTGGGGACTGAATCATACCAGTCCTAAGCCTGAGAAACCCTGGTTTATATCAACACAGGACTGATTTTAAAATAGATGTTGGACTGTTACTTGGGTATTTGGGTTGACAGTATTTGAAAGATGGGTCTAAGGTCTATTTCATGTTTTGCAGCACTCTCGAGTACAGATTTCCTTTTTATCTAAGTTGCAAGTTTGAGTAGCCTGTTGGACTGAAGCCTGAACAGAGACTGCTCGTATCAGTCCTGTTCAGGATTGATTTTGATCTTTGATCAGTGGAAAAGGTTTCCACCAACATTGGGTCAGTTCAATGCAGTAGGATTGATAGTTTAGGGTGAACTTTAACTCTTTCCTGGAAGAGGATATTGGAATGGAGTCCTAGTATGTGAATTTGTATGGACTAGTATATGGATACCTATTAGACCAACTGCATTAGTTTTGAATAGCAGGCTGTTTTGTGTCAAGTTTGTTGAGATTGATTTACATCTCACCTGAAAATCATTTGGAGTTGTGACATTGCCTCTTGAAGTTTAGAGCAAGGCCTGTGAACCACTGTACTTCAACCTACTGTTGAAGCAATAACAGGGCAGGGGTAGTAGGAAAGGGTTCAAGAATTTTCTGAGATTAGTGTAGATATCCTTACTTTGGTTGCAGACTTCATGAGACCATTTCAATTGAGTTGGACTATGTTTAGAGACTAATAAGAGGATTGAACTAGATCAGTCTCATCAGGGATTGAACATGTATCAGTTTATTTCTAGGACTGAACCCAACTGGAATAGAAGGAGACAGGGCATATAGGATTGTGTAAGGGTATATGTAAGGCTGGTAGTTGAGTTACAGAAGACTAAATCATGAGTTTCCAATTTAGAGAATTCCTGGAACCTGAGATGGTCCCAAGATGTTACAGGACTGAGTTTATCAGTCTTATAACCTTACCTAAGGTGTTGTATACCACTGATATGTAGCTGGAAATCAAGAAATGAATGAGTGTAGCCATATTACCACAGTTAGGACTATGTTCCTGTGCAATGCACATTGAGGAATTATGAATAAGCAAGTCCTGTGCAACTGAGAGTCATTATAGACTGTCAAATAGGACTGTCCTGTTCAGGACTTAAATTGATATTAGATTGTGTTGAGACTGAATATTTGATTGAACTAGAACTGGTTTTGAGTGAGGATGCCCTCCCACACTTGGACCAACTGTGGTTCAATGAACTAATTGATATTATTCAGTGGCATTGGATGAGTTGAATAGATTTTAGTTGCCTAAATTATTTAGTCAAGTCATAGTTAAGTCACTATATTTAGGATATTATATTTTGATAAATATAGAGGTTAATAAAACATATACAAGGTTAGGTTATTGTAATTTAAGGATTATGTTAAATAATATTTCTAGATTAGAATATCAACTTTACATTGTTGACTTATAAATTGTAAATCATAATAGGAGGATTCCCAGCTCTACTACCCTTTTACGATCACCCGGAGCCAGGCAAGTATACTCCTCAGATTTGTTCATTTCTTATGTCTTGCATGTTCATCCCTGTATCTCCTTGATTGACACGATATATCACGATATTGTCTGGTTTCATGTTTCATGTATTACTTGCGTCTGGGAGGGGAAATATTATAGATATGTGATCAAACCCTGTTACTACTCATGTGAATAGCTTGGGTCCCATACTATGCATGCGGGGCCAAAGCCATACCATTTCATGTTCATTGCATCTACCCAAGCCGATCATAATCTAGCTGTATTTCAAAATTGCACATGTTAGGATTTCAGGTTGTATTTCAGGATTCATGGTTGTATTTCATATTCAGGTTATACTTCATGTTCAAGTGGTATTTCATATTCAGGACTCTTATCATGTTCCCTGTTTTACTTTCAGTATTTTCTGTTCAGTTTCATGTCTTCTTCTCATTTCCTGTACTTTACATATATTCATGTTTTCTTGATTCATACCATGATGTACATGTTCATTTCCTTGGATATACTTAGCTCCGCTCCTGACTAGAATACGTTGCAGGTGAGTTTGAGGCTCTATGCAACACGTACTATGGCGAGGAGCCAATTGATGCAGGAGAGCTAGCTGGTGCATCTCTTGACTTAGAGGCTGCAGAAGCCTAGAGCTTACCATTAGTATTCCATATTATTTTCCTTGTATTGAGACTAGTAGACTTACTTTTATTTGCTGGAATGTAATAGAATTCTGACTTGTACTTTTACTCTGGGATATATTTATAGATGCTGTGTTTTCATACTTGTCTTGATATCTGGTTAGTTTCCCTAGATTGGTACTGCTTACTTTGTTGTGGCTAACGACAAAGGCTGTACATGTCCGACTCGTATCCGATTATTCGAGAGCGGGTCGTGACATGTTTTTAGTGGTGGCCCATACAGGTCTGTCCTAATGGTACCTAGGTCTTAGCGTACTATTGGGGGACATGATTACACTAGGGAAACTTGAACACTGCATAGGAAAATCGGGAAATAAGGGTATATCAGGTTTATCAGGTTTTTCAGGTGCATTGATATTATAAAAATATTGTTTATTAGGTTTTTAGGGTTTGTCAATCAAGGGATTTTTCTTTCTATTACAGGATGGTCACTACGAGGAAGGCCGCAGATCAGCTCGGAGTCACAGGCAGTTCGGAGCAGCCCGCACCAGACGTTTCGGCAGATCAGCTTCCAGTTGTGCCTCCTATCTTTCCACCGCTGCCTTCGACGATGATGTTTGACGGCGCTCAGGTGATGGCGATGTTCTAGCAGTTTATGGAGGCCCAGAATCACCAGGCTGCACCGTTCCGAGAGGCCCAGAGTCAGCAGGCCGTGCAGTTCAGAGCGACCGTCGTCGACGCACTCAGGACTCGAGAGATGGCAGCACCGGCACCAGCAGCACCTCCAGCACCACGAGCACCGAGACCAGGGACGGCCAAGGAGTACCAGAACCTCTGCCCGATGGACTTTTAGGGCAATGAGGGTATCGTCTATGCAGACGAATGGCTTGAGAATGCGGAGAGGACCTTGAAGATGGCGCAGATCCCGGATGACTTGAAGGTAGATGTGGCGAGCATGCGGCTGTTCGACGTTGCCAGAGCCTGGTACCACGAGGAGCCCCAGTTGGCAGCACAGCAGGTTCCTTGGGAAGATTTTAAAACTCTGTTCAAGGAGAAATTTTTTCTGACATCGAGAGGGATGAGCTTCGCATGCAGTTCGAGGTCTTACAGCAGGGGACGATTATAGTAGCGGAGTACACTTCCGAGTTTACTAGGCTCAGCAGGTTCGCAGAGAGCCTAGTCAGTGCACCGGAGGACAGGACCTGGAGATTCAAGAAGGGTCTCACTAGGGAGCTGCGGCATGCAGTAGCTATTAGCCAGGCGACTACCTACTCTAGCATCCTTAAGATCGCCCAGGCAGTTGAGAAGGAGATGGACCCGAGGCCCAAGAGGGACAGGGACATCGGCAGCAGCTGTTACCTGGCGCCAGCGAAGAGGGTACAGATGCAGACTCAGGCGAGGCCACATCAGCAGGCAGCAGTTCAGCACCGTCCTACCAGAGTTCCAGCAGCTCAGCATCAGAGGCAACAGGGAATCACTTGCACATACTGCCATCGGTCGCGATACCACGTAGAGGTCTGTCACAAGAGGCATGGACTTTGCCTCTTCTGCGGGTCAGACGCACATCAGATGAGGGACTGTGTTCAGGCTACAGCTAGACTAGCAGGAAGACCCCAAGGAACTGGAGGACCACCGCCTGTACCACCCAGAGCATTGCCTGCTGCACCCCAGAGAGGAGGAGCTCTACCACCCCAGCAGCAGAGGTTTGCACAGCACCAACAGCAGCAGAGAGAAGGACCACAGCGGGGACGTGCTTATGTTATGGCCGCAGTTGAGGAGGAGGAGGTAGCTCCAGAAGTCATCACAGGTTTTGTTATCATTTATTCATTTCCTGCCATTGCCTTATTTGATTCTGGAGCCACACATAGCTTTGTATCCTATGAGTTTCTGCGTAGACACAGCTTCACACCCAAGCCCACTAGAAGAAACTGTCGAATTATGACAGGAGGAGGGATTGTGCCAGTCAGTGAGATGGTGGATAGCCCTATCACTATAGCTGGACGGGAGCTTAGGGCTCGACTTCTAGTAATGACATTGCCCGGATTCGACGTAGTCCTCGGCATCGACTGGATGAGTGAGCAGTTTGCCGTAATAGACTGCCATGAAGGGAAGGTGACTTTCAGCCCGCCAGGACTTCCACCGTTCGAGATCAGTAGACGAGTTGCAGAGAGGCCCGAGGGAGTCTACTTCGGAGCAGTTGCAGAAGACCAGGAGTTGCCGCATCCGCTGATTGCAGAGTATCTTGACGCCTTCCCCGAGGAGTTGCCAGGATTGCCGCCAGATCGAGACATGGAGTTCAGCATCGACTTAGTGCTCGAATCAGCGCCGAAGTCCCAGCATTGTTACAAGATCAACCCAAAGGAAGCTGCAGAGTTGAAGGCTCAGATTGAGGAGTTGGAAGGCAAGGGTTTCATTCGATCCAGTGCTTTATCCTAGGGAGCACCGGTACTCTTTGTGTCCAAGAAGGATGGGACGGTGAGGATGTACATTGATTACCGTACACTCAACAACATCACCATCAAGAATAGATGCTCGTTGTCGCGGATTGATGAGCTATTTGATCAGCTAAGTGGGGCGAAGGTCTTTTCCAAGATTGACATTCGGTCGGGGTATCATCAGATGAAGGTTCGGGAGCAGGATATTCCGAAGACAGCTTTCAACACCCGATACGGCCAGTATGAGTTCTTGGTGATGCCGTTCGGACTCACCAATGCCCTAGTAGTGTTTATGAACTTGATGAATAAAGTTTTTCACAAGTATTTGGATAAGTTTGTCGTAGTCTTCATTGACAACATTCTGATATATTTGAAGACCGAGGAGGAGCATGTAGAGCACCTGCGGATCATATTAGAAATACTGTAAAGGAGAAGATGTACGGAAAACTCTCGAAATGTGAGTTTTTCTTAGACCGGATGGAGTTTTTGGGGCATGTGGTGACTGGAGAGGAGATTTCTGTGGATCCCAAGAAGATTGAAGCAGTGGAAGCATGGGCACCTCCCAAGTCAGTAGCTGAGATTCGTAGTTTCCTGGGGTTAGCAGGATACTACAGGAAGTTCGTGAAGGACATCGCCAGGATAGCAGAGCCTATGACGAAGCTTACACGGAAGGACGAGGAGTTCATCTGGAGCGACGCCTGCCCGTCAGTATTTGAAGAATTGAAGAGAAGACTTACGACAGCGCTAGTTTTAGCTTTGCCATCGGGATCGGGAGGATTCGTCATCTACAGCGATGCTTCAGGGAAAGGCTTGGGATGTGTGCTTGAGCAAAACAAGAAGGTTATAGCTTATGCTTCTAGACAGTTGAGGCCCCATGAGAAGAACTATCCCACACATGACTTGGAGCTTGCAGTAGTCATATTTGTCTTGAAACTGTGGAAGCACTATTTGTATGGAGAGCGAGTGGATATCTTCACGGACCACAAAAGCCCGAAGTATGTTTTCAGTCAGAAGGAGCTGAATATGAGGCAGCATAGATGGCTGGAACTCATGAAGGATTTCGACATCTGTCTGCAGTACCACCCTGGGAAGGCGAATGTGGTAGCAGATGCTCTCAGTCGATATTATGTTGCTATGTATCTCACTATGGACCGGCATCTATTGGAGAATCTTGAGAGTCTTGGGATTGAGATTGTTCTTCCGGGAGTTGGAGGACAGCTGATGCACATGCAGATACAGTCAGGACTGATAGAGAAGATCAAGAAGACCCAGTTTCTTGATGAGGAACGCCGGTGTCTCAGAGGCCATGTAGAGGCAGGATTGCTCGACGACTTCACCATTACAGAGGATGGATCTCTGAGGCACGGAACCCAGTTGTGTGTGCCCAAGGATTTGCAGGAGAAAGTGATACAGGAAGCCCACCAGTCGCAGTATTCTATACATCCTGGATCAACCAAGATGTACAAGGACCTACGAGAGCATGTTTGGTGGTATGGGATGAAGAGAGAGGTTGCCAGATTTGTTTCCAGATGCCTTGTGTGCCAGCAAGTCAAGGCAGAGCGCTAGAGGCCAGCAGGATTAATCTAGCCTTTACCTATTCCGAAATGGAAGTGGGAGCATATCACCATGGACTTCGTCTCTGGATTACCGCGTACTCCTAGTGGCAAGGACGCTATTTGGGTGATCGTGGACAGACTGACGAAGTCTGCTCATTTCATTCCGTTCAGGGTTGGGCTGTCGACCGAGAAGCTCGCAGACCTCTACATGCGTCAGATCGTAAGGATTCACGGGGTACCATTTAGCATCATTTCAGACAGAGACAGCCGCTTCATATCATACTTCTGGAGGAGTCTACAGCTGAGCTTGGGATCACAGTTGAAGTTCAATACCGTCTATCATCTACAGACAGACGGACAGTCCGAGAGGATGATTCAGACACTGGAGGACATGCTACGAGTTTGCGTACTTGACTTCGGCGGTTCATGGGAGGATTATTTACATCTCGTGGAGTTTGCCTATAACAACAGTTATCAGGCTAGCATCGAGATGACCCCGTTCAAGGTACTGTATTGATGGAGATGCCGCACCCTGTTGTCTTGGGACGACGTTGGCGAGAGAGCTTTGCTTGGACCAGAGATGGTGGTAGACTCAGCTGAGAAGATCAGACTGATCAGGGAGCGTCTCAGAGTTGCACAGGATCGACAGAAGCACTGGGCAGACAGCAGCAGACGGCCATTGGAGTTCGAAGTTGGCGATAGAGTGTTCCTGAAGATCTGGCCGACCAGAGATGTCATTCGGTTCGGCAGAGGTGGGAAGCTCAGTCCGAGGTACATAGGGCCTTTCAACATGACGGCACGGATTGGCGAGGTGGCATATCGACTAGCGCTTCCAGCCAGCCTGGAGGGGGTACACAACGTCTTTCACGTGTCCCAGCTTCGACGCTATATTCCAGACCCGAGCCATGTAGTGGACCACTCAGAACTAGAGGTGGGCCCGAGTTTGACTTACGAGGAGCAGCCAGTAGAGATCCTGGACCGGAGGGAGAAGCGCTTGCGGAACCAGACTATTCCTCTCGTCCGCGTCATGTGGAGGCACCACTCTCCGGGAGAGTCCACATGGGAGCGTGAGGTGAGATGCGAGAGCGCTACCCTAGATTGTTTACTTGATTGTATTTTAGTATTTTGAATTTCAAATTTTTCTATAAATATTTTGTGGTGTTTCGTGAACCAATTTTGGAGTGTTTCTGAATTTCGACGGCAAATTTTTTTTCAAGGGGGAGAGATTTGTAACTCCACCTTCCTGATGTTTTAAAAAAACAAATAATAGATATATAAAGTTTTATATCTTGATTTAACAAATTAGGAATTTTTTTACTTTAATATTTGAGATGGGTATTAATATGCATATGGATTTTCTTGAAACATGTTTCAGCCCAATGGGCTCAAATCCATTTAACTATTTAAGTTTTGGGACTTAGTCATTTGATTAGCCTAAGCCCATTCAATTAACCAATTCTTTTCTCAGCCCAAGCTAACCTATGGTTTAAAGAACTATCATGAGCTCTTAAAACAGTCGGCCATTCGATTTACTGCGCCTTGCTATTTTCTTGTGAAAAATTCAAATTTACCATTCCTTTCTCTCTCCTCTAATCGAATTATCAGAAAGAGGAGGAAAAATTTCTCCCGCCAATTAGTTGCTTTTTTCTCACGCTGGCTAACGGCCTATAAGAATTGATCATGGCAACACTTTCATTCATTGCTCTCCTCTCCAAAAATTGTACTCTCCATTCTTTCTTTCCCTGAGACTAAATCCCAAATCGAAGGATCAACCATGGCGAGAAGGAGTAACGAAGCAATGGAGTCCTCAAATATCCACACGCAGTGAGCAGGAGCATCCCCCTCGACAACTGAACGTTAGATCTAGAGCTCTTCGTCGTGCTTGATGAATTCATCGATTTCTTCATCCCATCGATGAACTTTTGGTAAGTCAGAGCATATCACATTTTATTTTACTCTGACCGATTTCATCCTATCAATTCTTCTCTTGTTCGATCAGATCTGGGACTTGGTGAACCATTCACTGATTCAACCAATTTCTCCTCATCGTTTGGATCAATCGAGGTAATCGATCGATCGATTTCTTAATAAATTTAGATGTCCGAATCATTACAAGATTATAGGTCGATTTATGTTTTATAACCAATTGATATAGTTGTGATTTTTATGGTTGTGTCAGCTCTTTAAATTCCTGTTTGGTTGCGTGGACACGTCCATTCACTGAATTCTTGAATCCGACACCAAGGTGAGTGTCCAGTCTTTATTTCTTGGATCCAGATGATTGTGAGCATAAACTAGAACTAAATTATTTTCTATTGGATTAAATTGTTAAGTGTTCGATCCATTGCTACAAAGAAAGCTGGATCGTGTGGTGGAGAATAGCTCGAGCCATTTCACAGAGATCAGGAGCTATTGATCTATTCCTTCAGGTAATTATTCGAGTACATAAGGATGCAGATCATAATAGTTTACATAACAGTAGATGGATTGAAGTATTTTTAGTTTAAGTTTTGTTATTCCCAGTAGCAGTAGGAGTGAGTAACTCTATTTATGACAGGTAACTATGAGTTGATGCATTGGAGTAATTTCTAACATAAAATCGATTAAGTCAGTCCAAATTTGAGACTGGTAATGAGCGGCAATTATATTGGTCATGTACTTATACTTAACTGGGATTCATGACAGGTATAGTCATTTGAATGTTGAACTGTTATGGATATATATATAGGACTGATATTTAAAAATTACTTGGACTAGTAATTGGGATATACAGGACTGAATCTGGGGCTTGTTGTTCAAACTGATATGTGATTTTATATGAGGACTGGCATTTGATTTCATATGAGGACTGATGTTGATTTCATGAGGACTGATACTTGGTTTCACATTTGAAATGGTGTTTGAGTATGCTTTTGAAATGATACTTGATTTCCCAATTAGATTGATAATGATTTCACATTTTGGCAGATTTTGGGTACACATTTTGAACTGATATTTAACTGTTAGGACTAGTATTTAAGTCCTGTTTTGGGGACTGAATCATACCAGTCCTAAGCCTGAGAAACCCTGGTTTATATCAACACAGGACTGATTTTGAAATAGATGTTGGACTGTTACTTGGGTATTTGGGTTGACAGTATTTGAAAGATGGGTCTTAGGTTTATTTCATGTTTTGCCGTACTCTCGAGTGCAGATTTCCTTTTTATCTGAGTTGCAAGTTTGAGTAGCCTGTTGGACTGAAGCCTGAACAGAGACTGCTCATATCAGTCCTGTTCAGGATTGATTTTGATCTTTGATCAGTGGAAAAGGTTTCCACCAACATTGGGTCAGTTCAATGCAGTAGGATTGATAGTTTAGGGTGAACTTTAATTATTTCCTGGGAGAGGATATTGGAATGTAGTCCTAGTATATGAATTTGTATGGACTGGTATATGGATACCTATTAGACTGACTGTATTAGTTTTGAATAGCAGGCTGTTTTGTGTCAAGTTTGTTGAGATTGATTTACATCTCACCTGAGAATCATTTGGAGTTGTGACATTGCCTCTTGAAGTTTAGAGGAAGGCCTGTGAACCACTGTTCTTCAACCTGCTGTTGAAGCAATAACAGGATAGGGCCAGTAGGAAAGGGTTCAGAAATTTTCTGAGATTAGTGTAGATATCCTTACTTTGGTTGCAGACTTCATGAGACCATTTCAATTGAGTTGGACTATGGTTAGAGACTAATAAGAGGATTGAACTAGATCAGTCTCAACAGGGATTGAACATGTATCAGTTTATTTTCAGGACTGAACCCAACTGGAATAGAAGGAGACAGGGCATATAGGATTGTGTAAGGGTATATGTAAGGCTGGTAGTTGAGTTACAGAAGACAAAATCATGAGTTTCCAGTTTAGATAATTCCTGGAACCTGAGATGGTCCCAAGATGTTGCAGGACTGAGTATATCAGTCTTATAACCTTAGCTAAGATGTTGTATACCACTGATATGTAGCTGGAAATCAAGAAATGAATGAGTGTAGCCATATTACCACAGTTAGGACTATGTCCCTGTGCAATGCACATTAAGGAATTATGAATAAGCAAGTCCTGTGCAACTGAGAGTCATTGTAGATTGTCAAATAGGACTGTCCTGTTCAAGACTTAAATTGATATTAGATTGTGTTGGGACTGAATATTTGATTGAACTAGAACTGGTTTGGAGTGAGGATGCCCTCCCACACTTGGACCAACTGTGGTTCAATGAACAAATTGATATTATTCAGTGGCATGGGATGAGTTGAATAGATTTTAGTTGCCTAAATTATTTAGCCAAGTCATAGTTAAGTCACTATATTTAGGATATTATATTTTGATAAATATAGAGGTTAATAAAACATATACAAGGTTAGGTTATTGTAATTTAAGGATTATGTTAAATAACTTTTCTAGATTAGAATATCAACTTTACATTGTTGACTTATAAATTGTTTATCATAACAGGAGGATTTCCAGCTCTACTACCCTTTCTCGATCACCCGAAGCCAGGCAAGTATACTCCTCGGATTTGTTCATTTCTTATGTCTTGCATGTTCATCCCTGTATCTCCTTGATTGACACGATGTATCACGATATTGTCTGGTTTCATGTTTCATGTATTACTTGCGTTTGGAAGGGAAAATACTATAGATATGTGATCAAACTCTGTTAATACTCATATGAATAGCTTGGGTCCTGCACTATGCATGCGGGGCCAAAGCTGTACCATTTCATGTTCATTGTATCTATCCAAGCCGATCACAATCTAGATGTATTTCAAAATTGCACATGTCAGGATTTCAGGTTGTATTTCAGGATTCATGGTTGTATTTCATGTTCAGATTGTACTTCATGTTCAGGTGGTATTTCATGTTCAGGACTCTTATCATGTTTCCTGTTTTACTTTCAGTATTTCCTGTTCAGTTTCATGTCTTGTTCTTATTTTCTGTACTTTACATATATTCCTATTTTCTTGATTTATACCATGATGTACATGTTCATTTCCTTGGATATACTTAGCTCCGCTCCTGACTAGGATATGTTGAAGGTGAGTTGGAGGCTCTATGCGACACGTACTATGGCGAGAAGCCAATTGATGCAGGAGAGCTAGCTGGTGCAGCTCTTGACTTAGAGGCTGCAGAAGCCTAGAGCTTACCTTTAGTATTCCATATTATTTTCCATGTATTGAGACTAGTAGACTTACTTTCATTTGCTGGAATGTAATAGAATTCTGACTTGTACTTTTACTCTGGGACACATTTATAGATGCTGTGTTTTCATACTTGTCTTGATATCTGGTTAGTTTTCCTAGATTGGTACTGCTTACTTTGTTGTGTCTAACGACAAAGGCTGGACTTGACCGACTTGTGTCCGATTATTCGAGAGCGGGTCGTGACAATGACAGTGAACAATTGCTGACTGTGATACCAACATGTCTGGGTGTGTGTGTAGAGCATGGCAGTATAGTACAAGAGATCTCAGAAAATTGGGAACCCAAGTTGACAGTTTATATTTAGCTAATAGTTCAACTCAAAGACCCAACATCAATTGAAATACATCCCTTTGAACCCAAACTTCCTACATCAAACCTAACCCCACATTTAAACTTAACTGACATGTGTGATGAATTAACATGGTAATTTTAACATAGATAAATCAGTTTAGAGTAGGAAGGAAGTTTAGAATTTGATTCTCAGGACTGTGTATCAGTCCAGTCCTATTGAACAGCCCCAACCCTTATCGAAATCCATTTCTCTAGTGTAAAACCTAATCTATCATGTAAACCCAACCTAGCAATAACCAATACATGTGTGTGAATCAAATATGGCAATAAACATCAATAAAAATCAGTTTTAGGAAAGAAAACTAAAATCAGAATTAAATCCTATCCATGTATCAGTCGACAGTTTCATATAGCAGTTCATTAATTCAAACCTCAATTCGAAACCTAAAAACCCAACACTAACCAATAATCAACTTTACAATAGTCTAATACACATGTATAGATGAATAAATCATGAAACTTAACATTCGAAATCAGTTAAAAAGGGAATTAAACTTCAGAATTTTAAACTGGAACTAGAGTATCAGTCGGATAGGGGAATTCCACATTCGAGTATCAAAATCATGTTAATATGATAAATTAAAGGTTGGTAAAACATCTTCACTACAAAAAAAGTGATCTTTTGGGACAACACTTTTAGGAGCACTAGTTTCAAATGTCCTAAAAATTAATATTTGGGACTGTTATATTTTTTTGTGACAAAAAACAAATTTATTTGAGACAGATTGGAAAATGGATCTATTTTTTGGGACTATTAATATTTTCGTCGCAAATAAATCTTGAACCATTCGAAATAATCTGGCGGGAATGGCAATTATTTGGCGGCCTAAACTAATTTTTTGGAAATCTTTTACCCTATCAAATATTACTCCTAACCGTTGGATCTCCAAAATTCGTCTGTTCATCCAAAGGCCGAGACTAATACCCCCACTCTTTTTCTATCATGAACCCTAATTTTTCTCTCTTCCCCTCTCCTTCCTCTCCAACAAAAGAAGCTCACAACAACCAGAGCAATCCGTGCCGAAAGGAAGGGAATTTTGTCCATCGGGTCCCTTCTCCTCCCTACCAATATGAATTAGCTCTCTTATTATGATTGCCATGTGTGTATGGTATTATATTATGCTTAACTATTGCAATACCTTCCAACAATCAACAACAAAAAATATATGGAAATAAACTAGACAGTAGATGCATGACATGTCAAGATATTTCATGACCTTTCTTCTCATTTATAGCAAAATTAATAAAGTATCAATAAAAAAGAATAAAGGTGATCTTGTTAATTGGTTTTACTCATGGTTTGTAGTATCGTTATCAGGATCGGTATCGGATCATTTCTATAAGTATCGGTATCAACGATAACGGTACTGGAGAAAACTTGAGGAATTACTAGGACTAAGAGTAAAGGAGGAAGAAGGTGATTCTCGAAACATTATATTCAAAGTTCTATTTTGTTAAGCTGCAATTGTTGAAGTGCAATTCTATTGACACTATTTTTCCATCATGTTGACTAATTCTACCATGTTTCTATTTAGATGGTTCTAATACAAGTAACATGGAGCAGCCCCACATCATGCATAAGCCGCCTTTGTCGCCTGAACCCAAGGATGATCCTCGTAGCTTTGCTGTTATGAAACTTGAGGTATCAGTTTATATGCCTTTCTGTTTCTCTGCTACATCTGTGTTCCTCTGGTTTTCTAACAAAATCAAGAAGCCAAATTGTTATACTATGTAGTTTTTAATTTGTTTTTAAGTTCTTACACTTGTGGACAAATTCTTCTCTCTGTGGATAGTTAATTATTGATACACTAACTTAATGTGGCTCCATATAGATATGTTGGGGCCTTTTTGAAAGAAAGAAAAACAGAAACAACTAAGCTTTATCCTAAATTTTTGGAGAAGATTGTGCTAATCCTTTTCTAATATGCAGCCATATTAAGGGCCATGTCATCTACAACTGTCACGACCCATTACCCAAATTGGTGGGCCGAGCCATGTCCAGCCTACGCTTGGTTAAAGTGTAGTAAGCTGTTCTAAGAATAGACAATAAAGGATCTAAGCAGCTAACAGTTCTAATATCATATTTAAAGGTTCATCACAACACAGCATCTATAAGCGAAAGCAAAATAAGCACAGACTTAATAATACACTTCCAAAGTATCTAACTGGAGACAAAGTCCAGTATCCAAATATAAGTTCAAAACAAATTCTAAGTCTCAAAACACATGAAAGATATCTAAGCAAGGTTCCCCGCTGGGGCCTCTTCTGGAGCTAAGGCCAGATCCTCAAATACAGTACCATAATATCAATCACATAGCATTTCCTTCTCGAAAAGTGAACCTACAACGTTATCCTGTCAGAACGGGAGCAACTACTGACTCTACAAACATATAATACTGATCATGTGATGGAAAAAAAAGATGAAATAACATAATCATGGCACATCTTGATTTATCCAGTTTAAGATACATTTCATCATGGCAATACATATTCATTTTAAAGTTTAAAACTGTAGTAGGTGAGTGATCAGTCAATAGGTAAAATAGGATGTACAGTGGTACATATCAATTTTCTGAAGTGTACATACGTACCCTTAACAACATCGGTGTATATCCATACACAAATGTGGGATTAGACATACGACAAAGTTACGAATAGAATGTAACAGTGCTCGATAAATATATATGAAGAAGGGGGGCATGATCATGTACACTTCTAACAGTTTCCCCTTAACCCATTTTTATTAACATGTGAGTGATACGAGAACAGTATAAAAAATCTGAAAGATACTGGGAGCAATATAAGCATGGTAGGTACTGGGAGCAGTATAAAACATAGTGGATACTCAGAACAGGGCCCACGTTCTCCAAATCAAGCAAACTTTATATGAAAACGTGCCAGAACGATGCCACGAGTCTACTGGTGGTGTCAGAAATTCAATCTGGAGTCCCGGATTCAAAAATAGAATTTTACAAGTGCGAATTAAAGAATTCGGACGGCCAACTTTGGTGTCGAATTCGACCAACCAAACGTGCTCACAATGAAACGAAACTTAAGGGACATGAAGCGGGTTATACCAGCTACGCACAGGAACTGGCAGTTCGCCAACCGGAGCTGCAACGGCGGAATTACGAGCTGAAGAAATTGGCTCCACAAAACTGTCCAAAAACAGTACAATTTAAAGTGTCAACTTGGTGGCCAGTTTTGAGGTATCAAACGACGAAATTAACGGACAAAAATTGAGGAGAGTGAAGATGGATATACCGAGATTGTAATGGAGCAAAGAATTCGCCGATCCAACGGTCGAATTGACCAGAAAACACACACGAAGTCGCTGTGACGGAACGCTATTTCCGAGTTCAAAACTCGCGTGTTACGACGGGATTTCGACGTAAATGCACGAATAGCCTATTTCCCGCGTCGGAGACGACGGAGGCGGCAAGGGGGGGTTCGCCGGGGGTTCCCCGAGGGTGTGGGGTCCTCACGGTGGTACGGGCCGGCCACGTGGTGGCGTACGGTGTCGCTCGTGCGCTGTACATACGCATGCATGACTGTGGCGCGCTGCTGTCGCTGGTGTAGCTGCTGTGCAGCGCATGTGCGCGACGGCTGCGGCGGTCGCCGACGATGGCGCATCGCCGGGGTACGGCGGGGGTGGCTGTACGGGTGATGGTGGTGATGAAAATAATGGTGATGAAGAGAAGGAGAAGAAGATGGAGGTGGTGGCTGATGCCATGTTGAAGAAGTGGAGGAGGAAGGTGGGAGGTGGTGATCGGCAGTGAGGGGGGCTGTCGGCTAGGTGGAGGGGGGAAAGTGTGTGCTGGTAGAGAGAGGGGAGGGGGTGATGCGTGTGTGTAAGGAGAGAGAGAGAGAGAGTTATATATATATATATATATGTGTGTGTGTGTGTGTGTGTGTGTGTGTGTGTGTGTGTGTGTGTGTGTGTGTGTGTGTATATATATATGATATTTGTAAAGTAGAGAGAGGAAGAGATATTTTCAAAAAAGGAAAAAATAGGGAAATTATGTGGGGTTTTTGTGTAGTGATGAGGGAATAATATGGAGCTTGGGTTTGGATTCGGTCGAGCCGGATCGGGTCAAAATCGGACAGGGTGCAATAATTGAATTTAAATATGTATTTATGATCAGGGGTGAATAAGTAACATATGGGGACTCAAATAAATGGGACACAAGTATCATGTGGGTAGTAGGCTTCATGTGGGTCAAGTCCATACTTTGGATCGACTAGGTTGGATCGATGTCGGATCCCAAAATTAAATTGGAAATTAAATCAGGTTTTACGGTAGATAATTAATTGGCCTAAATTGACCCGAAAGTTGTACGAAGGAAATGAAGCACAAAATGGAGTGTCTGAGTGAGACACGAAGGTCATGGGTGTAGAGCGTCTCGAGTAGATCATTCATGAGGAGTTGGTTCTGAAAAAATGACTGGTCTGGTGCTCCTAAATTAAAAGTCACGGTAACGAGCAAATGATGATCAAAGATAAAAGTGGGAATAATTATTCAACGATTAATTGGTCTTAGTTGACCCAAAGTTGTACGATACAAAAAGAGCACAAGGGAACGAGTTCAAGTGGGACATGATATATCAACATGAAGATAATCTTGTCTACTACAAAACTCGTGAAGAGAGTTTCCAGAGATTGGCATCCCTGACGCTCCAGAAGTCAAAGTCACGGAAAGGAACATTAATGAACAAAATAATTAAAAAAATAAAATATTTATCAAAAATAATTTATTCAGAAAATTTAAAATAAACCCTGAAATTCAGGGGGCTTACAACAACGGTTGCAAAAACCATGTCCTTTAAGGCATGAGTCCCAGTTCGTTTAGGCCAACCACTAGTTCGTGTAGCTTCTTTAACTAATAGTTTGACATTCTTAACCTATGTATAAATTGTTCTATGTTGATTTCATCTCCTCTTATCCTTAATTGAGGCCACCTCTAACTTCCCACAAATATTAATTTTATGTCATATCTTTCAAGATATTTCCACCCATCCATCTTGTCTACTAGCAAAATATAATAAACTAACATCATCCACCATGTACCATCATCCCGAATACATCTGGTATTTCATCCGGTATATCACAAATATGTATAATTAATCTTATCCTTGATGTAATTCAAGTGTGATGGAAAATGACACAACATCCCCTATTTTTTCTAAGAGATAGTAACATTATCTCTTAAAGCGTCAAATTCAAAATCCTAATTTTTATGAGAGTAACAATATGGTCTACCACAAAGTGGCTCATATGTTTCTAGGTAAAAGTGTTTCTAGGTTGTCCTGTTAAAGAACTTATGAAATAACTCAACCTTTCGTTAATATCATTGTAGTTTACTAATATATTTACGTATGTCTCTACCCTTTCTCTACTCTTAAGTGTTAATAAACATATCAGTATTCTCCTTCTTAAGTTTCTGACCTACAAATAATGTTAAGCCTTAGAGATGGCCTTCTTTAAAGAAATCCATATTGCAATTACATACATGAACTGGAGTTTTTACCAAAACTTGTGTTGAGCAAGAATTGCAAGTTGAGGTAAGCATCATTGTAATTTTGTGTGCATCATACCTGATCTCTATATATGGTGACCTTCTCAGAACTTCACATAAACCAAAATGTACCTCTCGGTGACAATATTTTGTGGTTTGAAAGTGATAGTATGATTATACATGTAATGGTTGGACTTCCATGGCTTTCATAGGCATTCACATTTGACTTAATCTTGTCAAATTACTAATGTTTCCTTTATTCACCTTCATTCAAAGAAACCAAGCAATTAATCAAATTACCGATGTTTCCTTCATTCACCTTCATTCAAAGCAACCAATCAATTAATAAACTATTGGTATTTCCTTCATTCACTTCATTTAAAGCAACCAATCAACCAGTTAAGTATTCTCCTGTCGGAATGGTGTTGACTATGGATTATGAGAAAACTTCAAAAAAGAATGAACAAGTTTTTATAATTGGCTGTCAACTTGATTTCAAGTTGTGTGCTTATTCGCGTTAATAACTTTAGTGTTTGTCTAGCTGACTAATAAAGAGTGGTCATATAGAATTTTTCTAAGAACAAAGCGGTCTTATCTGGTAATTGTGATCACAAGGTGTGTTTTTGTTGTCATCTGATAAGCTGTAAAATCTATTAGCTCGTTGCTTGAGCACCTTAGATCTCATCACCATAGTAATTTCCTTGAATATCCAGGCTTTTATAGGTTATGTAATTGATCATACTCATGGTCTGCCATCAAACCAGACAACCAAAAGCACAACTCCAGATCAGGTATTTCAACAGCTTGATGTCTTCCATGTTATCAGTATTGTCACTTTTTGATGAGTTAGAATGGTTGAGAACGATAGTTATTTTACCTGATTTGGTCGTTACCATTTCCCGACTATTATGCCTAATTTAATGTCAATCATAGTAATTTGATATGCCATTTAACCTTGTTTTGTAGCCCTCAAGGCCAGTCTCCAGATTCAAGACACAAAAAGGCAACCGTCGAGAAAACTAGGCAAAAGCTGGCAAGTAATCATTTTGGGATCATTTTGAGTTCATTTTGATAGATGATGCTTAATGATGTGAAAAGTTTTAGACTTTGTTTTGTAAATGATGGAGATAACACTTGATTCTCCAATTTTGAGTTTATTTTGTGAATCATGGGAGGACATCTAAATAATATGGCCTGTAATGATGTGATATGGCCTGTAATGATGTGATATGGCCTGTAAACAATGTGATGTGGCGTGTAAACAATGTTCATTTATAAGATGCTTTGTGGGATATGGCCTTAGATATGTATTTTGAGTGTTTATTTCGTATGCACAACAGGGAATCGGTTATTCTATGAGAACTGGAACAACTGTTATAATTTTTTGAGTATATATTTTGTATGCACATCAGGGAATCAGAACTGAAACAATTGTTATAATTTTGGGGATGGATCTGTTGTTCTGTACTAAAAGTGAACTATATTCTTTTGGGACATTTGCCTAAATTATTAGGATGGACACTATCCGTTACAAATACCTATTTTTGGGGCGAAATGAACAATAGTCACACAAAAATAAAGTTTCACAACCTTTTGAGACAGTTAATTTTTTTGTCCTTTAACAGTATTTAGGACTGCAAAATCTGTCCCTTAAGCTTTTGCCACGCCACCCTAATAGCACCGTTTGAATCCGTCCCAACTATCGTCCCAAATAATATTTAGGACGGTAAAAGCTCTTTTTAGAACAATTTTTTGTTGTCCCAAAAGGCCACTTTTTTTATAGTGTTACACATGTGCACGTGTCTACCACTTCATATGTGTCCATCCAAGTGGACACAAGCGTGTCCAAACACCACGAGCACTCACAGACACACATACGTGCACTGGACTGCGCATAGCGTCGTGCACGCGTGCACGCGTATCCCGCGCATGACACAGGCCACGTGGTGACACGTGGCCTTGCATACACGTGCGCCAGAGGTAGGGCTACCCCTAGGTCAGCCTGCACTGTGTCCATAACATGTGTCGTGTCCGTTCTAGCTGCGAATTAGCAGCGTTCCAGCGCGCGTAACGGCAGGCCGCACGGCCAGTGCGAGGAGGATTTCTCCTCGCACATGCCACCACACGATCCCATCTTTTGGGAGGATGATGGCAGATGATGCCCCAAGATCCTCGCCAAAAATGGTGTCTACGTGTCCTGTGTCGGGAGTTATTGACCACGTGATGCATGACACAGTGTACCGTGTGTGGACAGCGTGTTCATGTCCCCGTGTGGACACGACACAAAACTAAAATTCGGAAAAAAAAACAACAGAAATCCCTAAGCAAACCCTATATCTAGGATTCTATTCAAATACATTTGCAAAAACAGCAAATCGAAATGGTTCGGGCATTTCGTCGAACACCTAGCCTACACTAGTGATACGTGTCCGATACGGACACTAAACCTAATACAAATGACACAAAATTTCTACTATATCTAGGGGACACCTATACCTAATCTATCATGCACTAAAATCAGGAATAAAACATAATTTGAGGGTTTTACCTATGAGTGTCAAATCTCCAAGAAAGTCCCAAATGGAAGGATTCCAAATAGCAACTCCCAAGCTCCAAATGAAGCAAAAACTGAGATGAACCTCTAGAAATAGTAAATACACAGAAATTAGATCCTAATGCAAAAGACTAGGGTTAAAAAGGAATTAAAATGAATTTATTAGGATTTTTGGAAGGGAAAAAAATACCTTTTCTTCAAAATCTAGGTCAAGCACTAAAAGAGGCATGAACAAGCCAACATGACATTAAATAGGGGTGCTCCTCCTAGTATGGCCGGCCATGGGTGTCCTAATTAGGGTTAAGGTTTCATGTATTGGCCCATGGGCTTAAGTCCTAATCATTTAAGTCATGAAGTCATAAGCCATTTCATAAAACCATAAGTCATGGCTTAATTTCACTAAACCAAATCCTCTCATTCTAAAACTAATCTCTCATGAATAAAATGGGTTAACTCAAGTTAGACTAGGTTTACCATAGCTAGGGTTAGGTTCTAGGCTAGTCTACCAGTCTCAATGAGTCAAAGTCAAACTAGAATTCACAAATTCAATAAATTATTAAAAATTCAAAAAATCACCAAAAAGACAAAAATACCCTCAAGCCAAAAATGTGGTAGTGACACTCCTTAAAATAATTTCTTCCTCGAAATTAAAAACAAAACTGAACAGATTTTGAAAAATCATACCTCAAGGCTAAAAAAGATAAGGGTATCGCTAGCGCATCTCATCCTTCCTCTCTCAGGTAGACTCACCTGGAGAGTGATGCCTCCATGCAACACGAACCAAGGGTATCATCTGGTTCCTCAGCACCTTCTTCTGTCGATCCAGAATCTCTAAAGGTTGTTCTGGATAACTAAGAGTAGGGCCCACCTCGATCTTGGAATAATCTAGTACATGGCTGGGATCTGACATGTACCATCTCAACTAGGACACGTGAAACACGTTGTGAACTCCCTCTAGTACAGGTGGCAAGTCTAGCCTGTAAGATATGGCACCGACTCTCTCACGGATAATGAAAGGTCCGATGAAATACAGGCTAAGCTTTCCACCTCCACCAAAACGAATAGTGCCTTGTGTCGGAGATATCCGCAGGAACACCAGATCTCCAACCTAGTATAAATATGGTCTCAAACTTAACTATAACAATCACATGATCAAACAAAATTGCAAAACAAACACAATCCTAATCCTAAGTCTAAGTTGTACCTCAAAATCCAAAGGTCTCTTGTGGCTATCTGCTCAATGTCGTTGTCTGTCCTGCGTCACGCGAAGTCGATCTCTGATGATCTTCACCTTCTCGGTTGCGTCCACAACCATCTCAGGTCCCAATAAAGCTCGCTCTCCAATGTCATCCCACGATAAGGGATTATGACATCTATGCACGTACAACGTCTAGAATGGTGACATCTTAATACTGGCCTGGAAACTGTTGTTGTCTGCAAACTCCACCAAGGGCAAATGATCCTCCCAGGAACCTCCAAAATCCATGACACAAGTTCGCAGCATATCCTCGAGTGTCTGAATAGTCCTTTCTGACTGTCCGTCCGTCTGAGAGTGGTACGCAGTACTAAACTTGAGCTAAGTGCCGAAACTAGTATACAGACTCCGATAGAAATGGAAATTAAAGCAACTATTCCGATCCGAGACAATGCTCATCGGAACTCCATGAAGTCTGACAATCTGACACACGTACATCTCTGCTAGCTTCTCCGGAGACAAGCCCACTTCAAATGGCAAGAAGTGGGCTGATTTGGTCAACCTGTCAACGATGACCCAAATCATGTCTTTCCCTCCTGGTACACATGGCAATCCTGAAACAAAGTCCATCGTAATATATTTTCACTTCCATTCGGGATAGAAAATGGCTGTAACAGTCCTCCTGACCTCTGCCTCTCTGCCTTTACCTGCTGGCAGACTAAACATCTGGCTACGAAGCGTGCTACCTCCCGCTTCATCCTATACCACTAACATACTCCTTCAGATCCTAAAACATCGTGTTGGCACCTGCATGCATAGAATACTGAGAACGGTGAGCCTCCTGCATAATCTGCTCGCGAAGGTCTCTATTAGGCACACACAGCCTGGAACTGTGCCTCAATACGCCATCCTCTGCAATGACAAACTCATCCATAAGTCATGTTCGAACCTGCTCTCGAATACACCGCAGAGCAACATCGTCGAACTGAGTCGACTTGATCCTCTCCATCAAGTCCGACTGAATCTGCAGACCCCATATCTATATCTCAACACCCGGCACTTTCACCTCGATCTCCAGGCTCTCCAGATCTGCTAACAAGTAACGATCTACCGTCAAACACATGGCTACCGGATACCAGCTCAAGGCATTGGCAACCACGTTGGCCTTCCCTGGATGATACTGTAATGAAATGTTGAAGTCCTTCATCAACCCCAACCATCTATTCTGCCTCATGTTGAGCTCTTTCTGGTCATACTTCAAGCTCTTGTGGCTTGTGAAGATCTTCACTCGCTCTCCGTATAAATAGTGCTTCCATAACTTAAGAGCAAAAATAATTATCGCCAACTCCAAATCATGGGTATGATAATTCTGCTCATGAGGACGTAACTGCCTGGTAGCATAGGCAATCACCTTCCCATGCTACTGCAACACACAACCCAGACCCTTCCCTGAGGCATCACTATAGATAGTGAACCCGCCTGATCCTGATGACAATGTCAGAATCGGGGCTGTCGTCAACCTCTTATTCAACTCATCAAAAGCGACCTGACACTCCTCTGACCAGATAAACTCTGCGTCCTTTCGGGTCAGCCAAGTCAATGGCTCTCTAACCCGGAAGAAATCCTGAACGAACCTCCTATAGTAGCCTGCCAATCCCAGGAATATCCTGATCTCCGCAATTGAACTCGATTTTATCCATGCCTTAAATGCCGTGATCTTCTTCGGGTCGACTGAGATCCCATTCCCGGACACAACATAACCTAGGAAATCAACTCGATCCAGGAAGAACTCATACTTTGTGACCTTGCCATAAAGCTCCTCCGTCTTTAGAGTCTCCAAAATCACTCTCAAGTGCTCCTCCTGCTCCTTTGGGGTCTTCGAGTACACCAAGATGTCGTCGATGAACACTACCACAAACTTGTCTAAGTACTAGTGGAACACCTTGTTCATCAGGTTCATGAACACTGCCGGGGCATTAGTTAACCCAAACGCCATCACCATGAACTCAAACTGGCCATACCGTGTCCTGAATGTTGTCTTCAGAATGTCCTCCTTCTTCACATTTACTTGATTGTAACCTGACCTCGGATCAATTTTAGAAAATACACTCGCTCCGCTCAACTGATCGAACAGATCATCGATCCTCGGCAACGGGTACTTGTTCTTAACATGAGGCTGTTGAGAGCCCTGTAGTCGATATACATCCGTACCGACCCATCCTTCTTCGGTACAAAGAGTACCGTTGCACCCCATGCCACGGTGAAGAACTCGATCGGATGAAACCTTTGTTCTGCAACTCATCCTCCTGCTTCTTCAACTCCATTAGCTCGCTATTGTTCACTCTATAGATGTGTTGAGAAATTGGCTCTACATCTGGAACCAAATCTATAGAGAACTCTACATCTCTGTCCAGAGGTAACCCTGACAACTCCTCCAGAAATACATCCATGAACTCAGTTATCAATAGATGTAGCACGCTCTGCTCCTCTACTGAAACTTTGTAGAAAACTCCCTGGCTCTGCTCCGCCTTCCGTCTGGCGAACTCGAACTCTGGCTCTCCTGGCGAACAGAAAAGAACTCTGCCACCGTGACAATCTATACTGGCATGGTGCCTGCTCAACCAATCCATCCCGAGTACTATATCATAGTTCGGTAATGGCATTACGAGCAGACTCACATCTAGTTCTCGGCCTCCCAAAACTACTCTCCGATCCATGTAAATATCACTGACGAGGATGATACCACCCCCAATCGTGATCTTGCAAGTCCTAGGCAACGATTCAGAAGAAAAATGGTGTCTAATAACAAATAATACAGACACAAAACTATAGGAAGCACCAGAATCAAATAAAGCAAATACGAGAATAAAGTCGAGAAGAACAGAACCTGCAATCAGATCTCCTACTGCCTCTACATCCACAGCTGACATGGCGAAAGCTCACCCCTGCTGACCTCCTCTAGCCTGATGCTAGTGCTGGATAAACTTCTGCTACTGAGTCTGCAATGGTCTCTTCTGCAGTCCTACCAGAGTCATGGCTCCCGCTCCCTTAGTTGTACATCCCGAAGACATAGGACAGTCCCTCAACTGATGCTCCGCTGAACCGCAAAGTAGGCACTTGCCTAGCTCTTTCTGCAGTCGTTCAACCCATGCCCTACCTTCTTGCAGAATATTCAACTTATGGCTTATTGTTGTCTAGTTGCCTGCTGTATCTGCTTTTGCTAAAAAGGTGCACAACCCAGACTCTGAAACTGCTACTGCTGGAAAGGCTTCTGCTGATGCCGCTGCTGAAAATGGGACCTCTTGGCCGGGCCTTCACTGCCAACGGCTCCATATGAATCATGACCTCTCTTCAACTTCAGTTCAAGGTCGTACTCCGCTGCCATAGCTTTAGACAGAATCTCCTCGAAGGTAGCATCTCTATCACTCTTGGTCAAGGACTTAACTTCCTTGACCAAGCCCTTTCTAAACCTTCCAGCCTTTGCCGTCTCGCTAAGGCCCTCAACGAATCAGCCCAGGCAACAGAACTCTCCGGCATACTCCTATACTGTCTGGTTCTCCTGAACCAGGTTCTCGAACAGCGTCTCCGAGGTGCCAAGTGTTGTATCGGAAAAGAACTTCCCCTTGAAGAGCTTCTTGAAAGCCACCCACGTCTACCCCTCCGTACCAACTATGGGGTTGGTTTGGTACCATGTGCGGGCAAGGTCCTGCATCTGGCTGTCCGCTGCCTCTATCTGAATCCCAGCTGGTCTAAGTTTGAGGCAAAAGATCTCCTCTATATGTTCGATCTAGTAGTCAGCATATAGGGTACCATTAGTACCCTTGAAGTCTCGCGGCCGCATCTTCAGAAAGTCTTGAATGCCCGGGGTCCTCGACCGGTACTGCTGTTGTATCTGACCTCCCTGCGGATGGGAAGTCACCTTCTCTACTGCTACCATGGCCAGCTGATGGGCATTGTCGATGCCCTGTCTCATGTCTGCCGACTGGCGCTGCTGAGCCTCCATCATCTGTTGGAAGAAGGCAAAGAACTGTGCCATGTCAACTGTCCCCTGAGATGGTGGCGGAAGAACACCTAGAATCCCCTGGGTAGTCCTCGGAACAAGTGGAGGAACACCCCCAGAAGCTGTAGAAACTCCCATACGAGCAAGAACGGAAGGAGCTGCGGTCCCAGGGTCCTGCTGAGTCGGGCAAGAACTGGCAGACCTCTCAGTGGTATCCCTTCGGCCAGAGCGATGCGATCGTGTCTCCACCATCCTGATGACAGATCAAACAAAGAAGTCAATTCTGAGCGAAAAATGGTATAATCAAAGGAGGATAGTTATTTCAAAAGAAGGCAATTAGCAGTAAGAATTAGAATGAAGGAATTAGATCAGAGTTTTTTTTAATGTGATTGAGTACCTTAAAACTTATATCCAATATGTACTGCAGGTTGTAGTGATACTCTAGTTCGAGTACCACTCGAAATCGTACTAGTTATGACTATCTACTGGACCTGTATTGGCCACCACTAAAAACGTGTCATGACCCGCACCTAGTATAGGGGTACGAGAAGTGGTATGTCCAGCCTACATCGCAGTATAGACGGTAGAACTATGTCCTAGGTCACAACATCTAATAATATATAACTGTACATGTACAATAATATACTCTCCAAAAAGGAGGACAACATAGAAGGTACAACTCAATCACAATGTCTAAGATGGAAATAGAAAGATAAGATAGATAATCTCAACAGAGAACTACAAACAGAAAAAAAATAAGTCTGGGTGTTTAAACAACACCAAAATCTAAATATCTAAAATACATCATGGAAAAACAACTAAAATAAGCTAACTAGTCTAGCAGTCTAATCAAGGCAATAGACAAATCCTCAGCAACTGTTGGATCCTCCTGGGGGTCCAAGTCACATGTGTCATCTAAGCCAGTACCATAATATATATATGGGGCAGAACTCCTCCTCATTCTCTGTAATATTTTAAACAGGTCCAATCAGGACAGAAACGAATACATATCTCTCACACAGTTCATATCATGACAGGAAATATAAAGCAAGCTATAAAATAAAATACATAAAATGTTGTAAGAAATGAACATGAAGACTAAAAGAATATCTGATAAACTGAAATACAATAATGGTAAGTAAAGACTGTAAGTGACTAAGTGATTTAGAGCACAAGATGGTTATGTGAACGGCTTGAATTGCACATGACTAAGCTACAGAGTTTGCACATGATTGTCTACTTTGGAATTGTTCACATGACCACTTCTACTCCCCCGTACCCCAATCAATAAACAAGGATCTAGACATGTTATATTATTGTACATAAAAAAGTTTATACATGAAGCTCATGAGATCATGAGAGTACATGAGAGCACATGAGTGTACATAAATAATAAGGTCCAAGGAATACATGATATTAGTAAAAAGCACATGACATGATGTATTCGATGCACCCAAGGGAGATAACATCTCATAAAAAGATCCATATAGCACTAATCAGTGATAACATCGTGACAGCATCAAGCATAGTAGTCTACAACAAGAATATAATTCCTAGCAAGTATGAAACGGTCAGAGAATATACTCGCCTGATAATCTGAACAGCTGATGAGAAAAGATGTCCAAACCGGAGTAACTGAGTCCTATTTAGAGCAACCATAGGTTACAAAGTGTCTAATATGAATTAAAGGAAGTTTACAATGCATCCTGTATGATTCTAGGTTATTCTAGGCCAAAGTCAACTCTTGGTCAAATATGGTCAACCATTCTAGTCAAACTAGGTCAAACCTAAGTTAACTAGTCAATTAGTCTAGGATTTGGTCAAACTTAATTTAACTAGTCAATTTAAGTCTATTTGGTCATATTTTAGGTCAAGTTTGACCCATAGTTGACTTTGGTCAACTTGGTCAACTAACTAGTCAAACATTGCCTAACTAGGCCTATAGGTCAAACTCTAAACTAACTCACTAACCATAGGATAATATCTTATTCCAACAACAAATATATATATATATATAGATATATATATATATATATATATATATATATATATATATATATATATATATAAGCCTAAGAGGCCATCTTCCAAAGTTCTGCCACCGGCTTCACCCAGAGCTAAAAAAGAAGCAATCCAGGAAAGAGAGAGTCCCTTCCAAGGGCAGTTCCCCAAAGTCTCCCATTTTACCTCTCCCGAATTCTCACATCCGATTCGAATCCAGCCCCAGCGAGCTAGCCTCCAGTGAACCACCGAGCAGGGCGATGGTCCCGTATATTTCCCAGCACATAGCAACATCCAACCAATTCGCCATTCTCGAATCAGAGGACCCAGAATCGGAGAGTACCCACGATGATGCTAGGCTTCCTGAGCCTCAGTCACCTACCCCACCCTCCTCCATCCTCCTGAGAGCGAAGAAGGGTTGCGCCCCAGGCAGCGCAGAGCAGCTCCTCCCCCTTAGTGGTAAGGAGGCAGACCCCGAGGCGTCTCCCCCAAACGACGCAGATCATCAGGCTCCCATGGAGAATTCAGTCGTTGACGCCCTAGCTCTCCTTGGTCCCGACCAAGCGAGAAGAGGAAAGCAGGTCCTGGATGCAGGAGTTCCTCTGCAGTAATTGATGACCGACGACTCCCTGGCCATCCCTCCGGAGGATCCTATTGTTGACTCAGCGGGCGACCTAATAGGCCCATCTTCCAGCCCGACTAAACTCCTCAACCCCAATCCCCCAACAACATCGAGAGCGGAAGCGCCGAACCCCAATCGGAGCTCGGAAAGCGCAGACAAGTCCGTAACCATCCTTACCAGGTCCGCCGCAAGGCGGAACAAAAAACCAGCGCACCATCCCACCCATGCTTAACATCCTATCCTGGAATGTGAGAGGGCTGGCCAACAAACCAACTCTTAGAAGAATTTCAAGCCTTCAGAAAATTCACAAGATTGACATCTTCATCATCATTGAACCAAAAATCCCGGCCAAACGTCTGAAATCTATCCAGCTGGCTCTTGGCCTGCCAACAGCAATCTCAGGCAAGCACGACATTTGGATTCTGGGTTCGAAGGAGGTCACCCTTGACATCATCCAGGATTCCCAACAAGCCCTCTCTTGCTGGATCACCCACCCCACCCTCCCTGAGCGCGCCATCCTTTCAGCGGTACACGACAGCTGTGTCATCGCTGAGCGCAAAATCCTCAGGAACGACCTCCTCGATACCTACCTCCACAACACTAACATCCCCTGGCTCTGCATAGGGGATTTCAATGCAATCACCCGCAGAGATGAGAAGATCGGAGGTCGTCCCACACCCCTTTCAGCCATGCAAGACTTCAACGACTTCATATTCAACGCTCATCTCACTCCTCTTCAGTTCAGAGGCAGCGAATTCACCTGGTGTAACATGCAAGACGGCGATCGCCGACAATATTTCCGCCTGGATAGAGCCCTCATCAATGCAAA
This sequence comes from Iris pallida, assembly GCA_029216955.1. Taxonomy (NCBI): domain Eukaryota; kingdom Viridiplantae; phylum Streptophyta; class Magnoliopsida; order Asparagales; family Iridaceae; genus Iris; species Iris pallida. The sequence continues at coordinate 27,326,993 of JANAVB010021600.1, forward strand.
CTGGCAAGGCATGAGGGTCAGTTCCACCCTGTCCCACCTTAACTCTACCGAATCCGACCATGCCCCCCTTCTGATGGAGATTAAAAACAACACCATCCTCCCCAAGAAGAACTTCCAATTCCTCGACTTTTGGACTAATCACCCGCAGTTCCTGCGCATCGTTGCCGAAGCTTGGAATAGCCAGGACTCCCCCAACCCCCTCACTCGGGTCAGTAACAAGCTCAAGGCCACCAGGAAAGCCCTTTCCAATTGGAGCAAACAAGCCTACGGGGACATTTTCCAAGCTATTCGCGTCGCCGAAGACGACGTCGCCCGGGCCGAAGCCAATTTCCTTATCGACAGATCCCCCGAGGCCAGGAGAGCTCTCAACCTTACCAAGGCCATCCTCAAATTCAGACTCAAAGTTGAGACCGAATTCTGGAAACAGAAAGCTAGGCTGAAGTGGGACAGTGACGGGGACAACAACTCCAAATACTTCCACGCCTGCGTCAATGGCAGAAGAAACAAACTATCTATTCATCATATAACCGACGAGCACGGCATAATCAGAACTGACCACAAGGGCATCCAAGAGGCGGCGGCCGATTACTTCACCAAATTATTCTCCAAGGAAACGGTCAACAAAGACGCCTCTTTCCTTGACCAAATCCCTTCTATCATTAGTGAGTCCGATAACTTACAGCTGGAGCGACCCCTATCTGATCAGGAAGTGAAAGACGCGGTATGGGCATTGAATGAGCATAGCGCCCCCGGCCCAGACGGATTTACAGGGACATTCTTTCGCTCCTGCTGGGAGATTATCAAGCGGGACATTACCGACGCGGCCATCGCCTTCCTTCAAGGAGCTCATTTCCCCAAAGCCATCTCCAGCGCCAACCTCATCCTCATCCCGAAAAAAGACAACCCCAACTCATTCCGCGACTTCAGGCCTATCAGTCTTTGCAACTTCATCAACAAGATTATATCCAAAATCATTGCTTCCAGAATGTCTGACATTCTTCCCAAAATCATATCGGAGGAGCAAAGCGGATTCGTTCGAGGGAGAAACATCCAGGACAACATCATGTTGGCCCAAGAGCTTATTACTTGCATGAAATTTCCTGTTCGAGGGGGAAACATCGCCATCAAAATCGACATGGAGAAAGCCTACGACAGACTCGACTGGCAGTTCATGATCTGGGTCTTTAGAGCTTTCGGATTCTCGGAGATTTGGACCAACACAGTGTGGAGAGCCATTAGCAATTCATGGTTCTCCACAGTCATCAACGGACAATCCGAGGGATTTTTCAAATCCAGTCGCGGAGTCAGACAAGGCGATCCCTTGTCATCCACGATCTTTATCATAGCAGCTGACGCTCTGAGCAGAAACCTTAACAACATGGTCAACATCCCAAACTTCCAGCAATATCACACCGCCAGCGGTTGCCCCATCATCACCCACCTGGCTTTTGCTGACGATTTACTTATTTTCTCATCCGGGGACGCCGGGTCGATGGAAGTGGTGCATAACACTCTGAATAGGTATTCCAAATGCTCAGGCCAGAAAATAAATCACTCCAAGAGCGTCATCTATACCCACCACAGCACCAACATCGAGAATACCACCAGTCTTACCAACATATCTTCCTTTGCGGTGGCCCACCCACCCTTCAACTACCTTGGTTGTCCCCTGGTGTATGGGAGATCCAATGCCAGCACCTTCGAGACCCTCATCCCCAAGATCAGAAACAAAATTGATGGGTGGCACAACGCCACCTTATCCCCTGGCGGCAAAATAATCCTCATCAAGCACGTGCTCAACTCCGTCCCCATCCACACTCTAGCGGCTTGCTCTCCGACCAAGAAGGTCCTGGCATCGATCGAGCAGATCTTTTGCAAGTTCTTTTGGGGCCACAATGACGGTCATGACAAGCACCACTGGGCTAGTTGGGATGCCATGGCCACTCCGACCGCGAGCGGCGGGCTTGGATTCACTAAACTCAATCACACCGTGAATGCATTTTCTATGAAACTGTGGTGGAAATTACGCACATGCGATAACCTTTGGACCAGATTTATGAAGGCAAGATACTTCAAACACATCCACCCAGCGCTAGCCAGAGCTAATTGCAGATCCTCAGCGGCTTGGCGCCGCATCCTTCAGGGCCGAGAGCTGGCAGAACCGGCGATTAGGCTCCAGCTGGGTGACGGCATGGCCAACCTCTTCCTGGAGAAATGGACCTGTGACAGCCTGATCCAGAACATCCATGGAGCCCCAAACAACAGCAGGATTAAAGACCTGTGGAACTCCACTAACAACGTCTGGAATTGGGACCAGATTCGCGAATGGGCCGGCGACGGAACGGTCGACTGCATTCGTCAGCAAGGGCTTATCATTGGTAACGACAAGGACAAGCTAAGATGGTCGCTGGAAGGTTCCGGAGTATTCTCGGTGCGATCGACGAGGGCTGCGATCCAAGAGAACGGACAACACCAGTTCATTGAGCAGTACTGGCAATCTTGTATCCCTAAGAAATGGTCCTTCCTCTTGTAGAGAGTCTTAAGAAAGAAGCTGCCAACGGACGAGACCCTTAAGTCCATCGGCTTTAGCCTAGCGTCTGCTTGCAATTGCTGCATTGAGAGACAGTCGGAGACCATCGACCACATCTTCCGAGAGGGAAGGCTCCCCGACCAAATCTGGAACATCCTCAACGGCATCCACAGCATCATCCCAGGCGACGGGCGCTTTAACGATCTCCTAGCCCTCTGGGGAAGAGAATCCCACGGCCACCAGATCGTAGCAGCGGCAGCCACCTGGGCAATTTGGAAGAATCGCAACAAAGCGAGATATGAGGGCCACCAGTACTCAGCCGAGCAGTTGATTCGAGAAATCCACCGGCAATGCCGCAAAAGGAGCGTGGTGTGCTCCCACTGTCCCCCTTCATTCTGGCAACCCCCCTTCGGTTAGTTTTGGGCGGGTGCTGTCGCTTTCGATAGCATCCTCATTTTGTAATCCCTTCAGGCTTCGGCATTTTGAGCCTTGATTAATAAAAGTGGGGGTTCTGTTTAAAAAAAAAAAAAAAAAATATATATATATATATATATATATATATATATATATATATATATATATATATATATATATATATATATTTATATATATATATATATATATATATATATATATATATATATATTATATATATATTTTACAAGCTTATATATATATATATATATATATATATATATATATATAAATATATATATATATATATATATATATATATATATATATATATATATATATATATATATATATATATACTAGCATATGTGCAAATATATATATATATATATATATATATATATATATATATATATATATATATATATATATATATATATTTTTTATATATATATATATATATATATATATATATATATATATATAAAAAAAAAATATATATATATATATATATATATATATATACTAGCATATGTGCACGTGCCTTGCATGTATTTTAATATTTCTTAATTAGTTTAGAAAGACTCTTTAGGAAGACCAAAGGGTACTCTTCCTAATTACTAAGTTATCCTTATTAAAATTAATGAACTATTTTTAATTAGTATAAGTATGTAAGGGTATTTTCGGAATTCAAAAGTTTCACCATCTAAGTTTTCCTATTATATAGTAGAATATATATATATATATATATATATATATATATATATATATATATATATATATATATATAAAAAAAAAAATATATATATATATATATATATATATATATATATATATATATATATATATATATATATATATAAGCATGTGTGTGCGTGTGTATATATGAAGTGCTAGTAAGGGGGGGTTGAAAACCATCTCAGGAACCACTAACTCAAAATAATTACTCCAACTATAACATATATATACATATACTAAGAACTATATATATAATGATATAAAGGTAAATCCAAATCAAATTCATAACCCAACACATACCAACCCAACTCAAACACAAAATGGAATTCAATCAACGCAGAAAAACTAAGTTGAAACTCAATTTCAAAAATTTTGAGTACCAAACCAAATCAAGTATTCAATTCAAAACCGAAAACTCAATACACTAACCCAACTCAAAACCTAAAATCTCAAATACACATCCATACAATGTGCAAACCGGAAACAAGGAGGGGGTGTATGTGTGTGTGTCATGCTCTTGTCCATACCGAACCAAAATAGTGTCCAAGTTGTGTCCAAACAGTGCGTATCCGAAACAGTGTAGTGTGCGTGTGTGCGGGGTGTGTCGAGCAACCCAGAGACCCGTGTGCCCAACGAGAAGCCTCGTGCTCGTGCCAGGTGGTAGCTAGGGTGTCAGGGTATGTGTCTAGGTGTCTGCAATGTGTCCAAGTCATGTCGGGCCCCGTGTTCAGACGCGTATCGGGGAGGGGCTGCACGTGCGGGTGCGTGCGGCCTCACGGGGTGGTGTCGGCCAACCTAGGACACGACACACGCCACCACGTGCCTCGTGGTCGAGTCTGTGGGTAGCCTATGTATAGGGCTAGGTAAAGGACACCCTGTTTTAAGTCCACGTGTCCTCGTGTCTGCGCTACAAACGCGTGTCAGGGCAAATTTTTCGCGCGTGTGCACAGTAACCCAAATCCATGCGTGCTCGATAACTTTCCAATCACTCCATCAAATCAACCTAAATTTTGGGAGTATGATGTCAGGCATAGCCCACACGTGTCCACCAATTTTTACCCCAAACAGTATCGTGTCCATCGAGTTATGGCACTCAAGAGGCAGGACAGTGCACGGGGGCTCGTGCTACGTCCCCGTGTCCGATTTGGACACAAAAACGTTGCCAAAACAAACTCAGAAATAGGGTTTTGGAATCCCCTCATATAGGGCTACAAATATATGAAATTAGTTTTGAAAAACAATAACTTTTAATTCTGAGGCATTTCATCAAACATATGTTACAATACACGAACACGCCTCCGATACACATATCAAACGGACACAAAAACTTACCAAACTACATCTACAGGTCTAGGGTACCTAGATGCATGCTTCTATGAAGAGAAAACAAAATATTAAAGTGATTAGAAGCATTTACCTATTAAGAGTTGGAATCTCAATACAAAAGCACTCTAAAATGCCTCGACACCCAAATCCTACGGTCAAACGCCTCCAACTCATTGCTAGCTATCCTCTAGCAACTTTCTCTCCACCTAAGGATCGCAACACAATTCGTTTGGTCCAAATCAGATGAAAGATGAGAAAAAGAGGCTACTTTGAGGAAAGTGGAAATTAGGGTTTATAAAAAGGCTTGGCGGCTACAAGTTATGAATATATAGAGGGGGGCTGTTGGCCGCCCATGGGCTGCTAGGGTTAGGGTATGGGCCAAAAACTCCACTTAAGTTTAATAGAAAGCATTTTCGCAAAAAGCCCAAAAGCAATATATTAAAAAAAATGAAAAAGTTTTCTAATTAGGACTAAAACTTAAAATTCAAATATAACTTGATAATTAAGTTTCTAAAGTCATGGTTAGTCTCTAATCATGTTTAGTTAAGGCTAAACTAACTACTAACACAAAAGAACCAATTAAAATATTATCAAAAATTCAAAATCATAATTACCAAAATATCCCTAATCTAGAAAAGTGGTAGTGACAACACCGATTTGAGAGTGGGTTGGCTTCCTGCTTTTGAATCCCGTGTCATGACGTGTCATTCGGATCCATTATACTACTCGGGGATGGAGAGTTATTAGTGGTTATGTGATTAATACTCTACTTATATTCCTATTCACTTATTCATAGCTCCACCCTCACCGCACATAGGGTGTAGCTTGACCTGATACTACTTGTTTATAGCTTTCCATTGTGGCCGGCCTGATCCGATTTTCTCGTATTTCTGTTTATATCCAGTCACATGGAACAGCCTGATCCGGACCTAAGCCGATCACATAACGCACTAGTATCTCAAGGCATCATTTATGTTTATATTATACATCAGATATTCCTATACTGTTCTATATTCTAGTATTTCATACTCTGACATGATATCCAGTTCTACATATCCTGTTTATATTCTAGTCTTGACATTTCATCTTATATTTCATTATAATTATCTATTATAGAATTTGTCAGTTCATATGGAACTGCTGTTAGCGTTTGTACTTGCTCATATCCTGACAGGATAGCCCCATTAATGTTCATAGATGATATAGATGCTGACTGATCGACCTTCTATGGATTTGGCATAGACGGCGAGTACGATATGGACATCCCTGTGGAGCCGGTGCCCACTGAGGACGCACCGCCTGCTTAGACTTAGACTAGTTAGGTTTGACTGGACTGCGTTCATGCTAGTACTTGAGATTTGTAGTATACTTTATATTTGGGATCTTGTGTTATGTTTTGAACTCTAACTTGTGTTGTGAACTTGCATCTATTTCCAGTTTATTTCCTTCTATCATATCGTGCTTATCTTCCTTAGATGTCATGTGATTGAGTTGAGCTTATATACCTCTGTGCGGAGATGACAGGTTTATATATATTGTGTCTAGATGTTGTATATTGTAGATGACATATACAGTATTCTATCGCCGATTCTGCGGCGTAGGCTAGACGTACCCACGTGCTCGTGCCCCTAATCAGGATACGGGTCGTGACACCAATTGATTGCTTTATTGACTCATTAACTTGGGATTGGGTAGTAGTGTTAGCACATGTGGTCAAAGCCCCATTATTGCCTCATTGTGGATAGCTGAAGCCCCACCTCACTTGGACTGAAGCCGGACCATGTTCACTAGAACACATATTGCCTCTATCTCCTGCCGGCCACAGGATGCTACACACTCAAAATACTATTTCTAGTTGTAGATTACATCATTATTATTTCCAGAGGTTAATTGCTTCACTGATTCCTTATTATTATTTAGAAAGATAAATTATGTTCTAAAATGACTTCTTACATCTTTAATTATTTTACTAAAAATACTGGAATGGATATATACGTTCTTGCTACCCTCCTGACTAGCGACCAATATTTTTAGGTGACTGCGATAACGAGGAACTTGCTTTTAGTTCTTACTACAGATTCGACCTGGGTTCCGAGGATATAGTTGAACCCGGACAGGGAGCCCAGGAGTTTTACCCGCACTTCCTGTTTAGTTTCTTTCCTTATTTTAAAAGTTGTAATAAAAAGCAAGTTGTAATAACTTAACACTTTTTTCTGCTTGTGTGTTGTTCCAGATAGACATCTAGTTTTTAATTATATGTTTTAAATAGAAGTTTTATTTTCATAGTTTAGAATATTGTGCATTGTGTTACTACTGATTGATACAGCTTACTGTCGTCGTCTCACAAAGGTGTATGCTTGGCATGATCCGACTGGACCCAGAATCTTGGGATCGGGTCGTGACATATTTTCAGTGGTGGCCTATTGTCACGCCCCAGTCCCAAAATACATAGGACTAGGTAAGTAGACATGCCAGCCGTATAGTAAATATACGTAAGTTGTAAGATGCAGTATAACCATGACAACTAATCTCATCCACAAAAGAATAATGGTATCATAAAATCAACTTTGAATTGTCTTTTATACAAGTCGTTGGACGGAGACAAATCCACTACTAAGAATTTCAAAAGAGAAAAAATATATAACAAATGAAAGAGTTTGACAAGCGAAGCAAAGGACGATCCAAGAGCAATCATCTTCGAAGGAATAGAGAAGATCACGGCCTTGGCTAGGATACCTGCAGATAGTCAAGAAAGCATACACCTGGAGTACTCACCAGTCCTTAGAGATACGTAACAAGATACATAATAACATGCCTATCTAACGGTATAACATACATAAAGAAAACCAGAATCTAAACAGAAAAGGACTAAGCAATTATGAAATATGAATATGAGAATAACTACGCATAAATAAACTGCTGGAAAAAAAATAGGTGAATACATGGCAAAAAAATCAAATGGATAATCAAACCCTCGCCCCTAGTGTAGAATCGCAGGTTTGAACAAATAACTAATCATCGCTCCTCGTATGGACTCGCGGGTTCGTTTCAAGGAATAAACCCTCGCCCCTAGTGTAGACTCGCAGGTTTGAACAAATAACTAACCCTCGTCCCTAGTGTGGACTCGCAGGTTGAAAAAATTGAAAACAAAAGTAATAGTTCAGTTATAACACACTCATCCTACGACATGGTATGACTCAGTCAAGGTACATGTGAAAACAGATCCAATATTGTCATGCCCCAGAACCAGAATACTGGAGAGCGGGGGACAGACACAACCAGCTACGTACATTGAAGTAATTCTTACCTCGCAATACGGTCACGACTGTCTAGATGCATGAGGGTTTACTACAAGCCATTAGTCTCTTAGGGTCAATAACAAGCCTAGTGTCTCAATCTTAAACAAGCGAGTAGATATAACAAGATGGTAGATCATCAGACATACAAAGTAAGGCATCCCATACATTACATATTCAGATGATCATGAAGCTAGTCATACAAAATACGAAGACTAGCAAGAGTTTAAGTCATACATGATCAACCCTAGGATTTGTCAATCATTCTACAGCCCGTAGGCAGACAGTAAATAAAGTTGCAAACGAGCTAACACTTGCTTGGCGGCTAAACGCCTCAAAAGAATATTTTTACAAGGGAGTGGGAGAGCAAATAAAATCCACTCGTTGCCGGGATTCCTTCTCGTGTTCACCATCTGGCAGGAAGGTTGGGAGATCCTCGGTAGCTGCTCCAAAATCTGGCCATACAAAACCAGCTGGGTCAGACCCCAGAAAGAGCAAGTGCCACAAAGGGGGCTTCACTTAAGAACTAAAACCAGCATGTCAGCACATAAATCATAGATGAAATAACATAAGACATGAGTTAAAGAAAACAGGATGATAAACGATAAGATAACTAGAGGACTATTCCGGTAACCAAGTTACAACCCGTAAAACAAACAAGGACCGGGGTTGTAACCCTTCACCTGAACAGAACTTAGCCTCGAACCAATTATTGATAAAGTAAAGCATAAACAAGCATGTCCGGAGATATTCATGTACCGGATCTGGGCAAGACTAGACATGATAGGACTCCATCCATCATTCACGGCCAAGCAAAGAGTACGGCATGATACTTAACTAACTAGGGTTATCACAAGCTTAGTTACTAGCAAGATGCAATGAGGTACGCCTACGGCCACAAGCCCTGCAGACTATCCAGGTTATCCAGACGCAAGGTTCAAGCTTAGAGTTATCATGCCTTGTTAGGTGACTTGGATGCAACACATGACAGTGTGCATAGTAATCGTTTCATGTAGTGCCCCACATAACAGTGAGCTGGAAATGTGCCCTACTTGTCGGCAGGCTACAAGTCCATCAAGGAAGGCGCCCAGATAACGGGATTGCTTGTAGCCGGAATACCTCTCTATATGCTCTACTTGATCAATCTAGTCATTAACCTAGTCAGATTCGGTATGAATCCCTGACCGTGGTAACCAGGGATACATGTCCTAGACATGATTCGAGACATGACTGGTTGTTTATACAAGCATATTCAATACAATCACCCACGGTGTCAAGAATTCACTTAGCATGTCAGGTTAGTCGTCGCAACAGCGTATCAAGGTTATCATGTCGGGTTGCTTATCAAGATTACTTATCAAGGCAAGGGTGCGTCACAACGGACCACCATCAAGAATTATCAGGTCAAATTACTTGTCAAGAGTGCACCACGGCGGGTCACTAATCATGCAATTCCATCACTAAGCCTTGTTCCGATTAACATTCATAAATAATGTCATGATCACATCGGATTCATGTCGAATTTACATCAAAAGGCGTAAGGATATAAAATGGGTACAAAATCATAAAAAGGGGAATATGGGAACATAATGCGCCCAAGGGGGGGAGCAAGGGGTACTATGGCCAACAAGTGGCATTAGCCAAGTTGTGCCAGGGTAAGTAGGGTCAGGTCCAGTTGCGCCTAAACACCAGGTTGTGCCTGAGTCAGACTGCGCTCAAGTCAGGCTGCGCTCATGTCAGGCTGCTCTCACGTCACCCAAAAGGCAGCGTATGAGTCAGACTGCGCTCACGTCACCAAAAGGCAGCGTATGAGTCAGACTGCGCTCATGTCACCAAAAGGCAGCGTATGAGTCAGACTGCGCTGCGCTAAAGAGCGCGTGCAACTCAGTGGCACAAGCTAAAAAGCTCGCGCATATTGCTCACTGTCTTCTCCAAATCAGCAAGAACTCCATGGTTTGAACCCAAAGCTTCAAAAGTCCATAACTTGGTCAAAATAAGTCCAAATCCAACTTTTCAAAGGTCAAAATTGGGTAGAATAAAATTCTCTATAACATGGAACCATCAAAACTTGAAAACAAAGAAGTTTGATAGATCAAAACCACCAAAATCCGAAAATAACTAATTTCTAGATCTACAAAAATTAAAGCCTCAAAATGGAAAATGACAAGTTCTAATGTGTCTTAGAAACATGAGTAGAAGCTAATGGAACAATAAAAAGGGGCTCTCTTGTGGAAGCAAGTTGCACTTGCCTAAGGGGTGTTCTTGGTTGGTGGTGGGTTTAATAGAGAAGGAAGAAGAGTTAATGAGAAAGTGGAGGAGAGAGAAAAGTTAGGTGGGTTATAAAAGGGGATGGTGGTGGGTTTAACATGATGAACCAAAGAATAAACCAAGCCAACCCAAAATAAACCAAGTTAAACCATTACATGCTATGATGATCCTAATCAAGATTAAACTGAAATTAGCTAGCCAGGCAGGAAAATAAAATATATGTCAGGATCCCGTATACGTATACTGGAAATACGTAGAACGAAAAACGGGGGTGACAACTCTACCCACCTTAAAAGAATTCCGTCCTCGGAATTTAATCAAGAGGCTAGAGATGTCGAGCAAGCTATATCAATTGCAGGCAATATAGGACTAGCAGTCAATCAAGCAATCATTCATGCAAGCAAGGAACTTAAGCATAAGGCATAAGAAAGACATTATACCTTACGAGTCAAACAGGTCGGGATATCGCGATCGGATATCATCCTCACGCTCTCACGTTGACTCACCCAAAGAGTGATGATCCCAAGCAACACGGACTAACTTGATAGTCTTGTTCTTGAGTATCTTCTCCCTCCGGTCCAATATGGATACGGGTCTCTCCTCATACGAAAGGTTGGTGCCAACAACCAATTCCGAATGATCAAGAACGTGACTCGGATCTGGGATATACCGTCGTAATTGGGATACATGGAAGACATCATGTACCTCACGTAACGACGGCGAAAGAGCGAGACGATAGGATGCATCACCTATTCGTTCTAGAATATCAAACGGCCCTATATACCTAGGACTGAGCTTTCCCCGCACGCCGAATCGAATGACGCCACGGGTAGGCGAGATCCTAAGGAATACGTGGTCGCCGACAGAAAATTCAAGGGGACGCCGATGAGAATCGGCCCAATAATGCTTGCGATCTTGGGCAACTCGAAGATGATCTCTGACTTGTCTGACCACCTCAATAGTCCGCGTCACCATCTCTGGTCCAAGCATTTGCCTCTTACCGATATCGTCCCAAGCTAAAGGAGATTTGCACTTCCTGTCGTACAAGGCCTCGAAAGGTGCCATCTGGATACTAGCCTGGAAACTGTTATTGTACGAAAACTCTATGAGATATAGGTGATCTTCCCACGAACCACCGAAGTCGAGTGTACATGACCGCAGCATGTCTTCAAGAGTCTGGATCGTACGTTCTGACTAACCATCTGTCTGCGGATGGTAGGCTGAACTGAACTTGAGACGAGTCCCCAAACTCTCTTGAAGACTCCGCCAAAAGTGCAAGGTGAATCTTGAATCTCTGTCGGACATAATACTGACTGGCACTCCATACAATCTGACTATCTGCCTGAGGTACATCTCTGCAAGCTGATCCGTCGACTGACCGATTCTGAAAGGAAGAAAATAAGCTACCTTCGTGAGACGATCAACTATAACCCAGATGGCATCTCTTCCAGCTGGGGATCTAGGTAATCCAGTTACAAAATCCATGGTAATATGCTCCCATTTCCATTCCGGGATCGGTAAAGGTTGAAGAAGTCCAGCTGGTCTCTGATGTTCGGCCTTAACTTGTTGACAAACTAAACAACGAGAGACAAACCGGGTTATCTCCCTCTTCATGCCATTCCACCAAAAAATGCTGCCGAATATCACGATACATCTTCGTTCCGCCGGGATGAATTGAATACTGAGAACTGTGAGCCTCTGCCATGATCTCCTGTCTGATATCACCACTGGGTACACAAAGACGTCTCCCATGTCGGAGTGTATCGTCCTTATGAACACATAACTCTGGTCTCTGTCCTGCCACACATTCTGTCCTAAGCCGCTGAAGCTTAGAGTCCGTGGACTGAGCTAACTTGATCCTCTCAACTATACTGGACTGAACTTGCATACTGGCCATCAATGCCACACTGGAAGAAAGAACAACTTCAATACCCATCTTCTGAAGATCTGCTAACAACTCTGGCTACGCCGTTAGAAAATAAACTCCGGCTCTCCTGCTCAATGTATCTGCTACTACGTTGGCCTTCCCAAGATGATATTGCAAGTTGATGTCATAATCCACAAGTAGCTCTAGCCATCTCCTCTGACGTATATTAAGATCCTTCTGGGTAAACACATACTTCAGACTCTTGTGGTCGATGAAAATCTCCATCCGATCTCCATACAAATAATGTCTCTAAAGTTTCAATGCAAAAACTACGGCTGCTAACTCCAGGTCATGGGTTGGGTAATTTCTCTCATGGTCACGAAGTTGACGTGATGCATAAGCGACTACCTTACCATGCTGCATCAAGACACATCCTAATCCCTTGCCGGATGTGTCGCAATAAACTGAAAATCCTCCCGTCCCGTCGGGTAGAGTGAGACTGGGGGCCGTCATCAATCTCTGCTTCAACTTCTCAAATGAACTCTGACACTCTGCTGTCCAAGCAAACTGCACATCCTTACGGGTCAACTGCGTCAGTGGTGCTAAAATCCGAGCAAAGTCTGACACAAAACATCGGTAATAGCCGGCCAATCCGAGGAAACTCCGAACTTCTACAACGGTGCTAGGTACTGGCCATGTCTCTATAGCCACTATCTTCTGGGGATCAACTTCCACTCCACCTCTGGTGATGATATGACCCAAGTACGAGATACGATCCAACCAAAACTCGTACTTACTGAACTTCGCGTACAACTGGTGCTCCCTGAGAATCTGAAGAACTACACGAAGATGTTGCTCATGCTCTGCCTCGTTCTCGCTATAGACTAAGATGTCGTCTATGAACACTATCACGAACTGGTCCAAATAGGGCATGAAGATACGATTCATGAGGTCCCTGAATACGGCCGGCACATTGGTCGCTCCAAATGGCATAACAAGGAACTCCCAATGTCTATACCTCGATCTGAATGCTGTCTTCGGGATGTCCTGCTCTCTGACTCTGATCTGATGGTACCCTGACCGCAAGTTAATCTTCGAGAATACTGTCGCTCCCCTGAGCTGATCAAATAAATCATCTATCCTTGGTAAAGGATATCTGTTCTTAATTGTTACAGAGTTCAAAGTACGATAATCAACACATAATCTTGACGTACTATCCTTCTTCTTCACAAGAAGCATCGGAGCTCCCCAAGGTGATCCGCTAGCACGAATAAATCTCTTGGTTCTAAGTTCTTCAATCATCTTGTACAGGACCTCCAACTTTGATGGTGCCATCCTATAGACTCTCTCTGATACTGGTGTCGTCCCTGGAATCAAGTCGACTCTCTGGGGGTATACCTGGAAGCTCTTCGGGAAATACGTCAGAAAACTCTTTTACAACTCTGGGAAACTGAACTGCTGCTGCTACGGTCATCCGCAATGCTGGGGAAGAAGGTTCTACTCCGCCTCGAGAAAAGGAAAACTCTGGCTCACCGGGAATACTAAAAATAATCTTGCCAACATGGCAATCTATTATAGCATATTGGTCCCTCAACCAATCCATTCCTAGGACTACATCATAATCGGCCATCGGGAACTCTATCAACCAAGCGGGAAACTCTCTACCGCTAACTACGATTCGACACGAGGAAAACACCCTATCTACACCCACAAGTCCGTTACCAGTAAGTATATTGAGCCTTACTGATAATGACTCGGGCTCCAGTCCTATCCGTGTCGCGAATTGTACAGATATAAATGAATGTGATGCACCTGAATCAAATAATACTGATACAGGAAAAGAGTTGACGAGAATGGTACCTGCCACTACCTCACCTGATGCTAACTCCTCCTCTACGGTCAAAGCCATCGCTTGACCGTGCCCTCTGGGTGCTGGTCCTCTCTGCGGGAAACCTCTCTGGCGGTTCTGAACCTGAGCTTGGACCTGGGTATACTGTTGCGGTCGCTGCTGCTGGAATGCCTGAGCCTGAGGCGACAATGGTCTCGGAGGCTGATACTGCTGCTGTTGCACTGATGCTGGTCCCCTTACTGAAGGACTAGTCTGGGCCGATGAGGATGAACCGGCTCTCTGTGGGTAAGACCCTATCATGTGATCCGGTACCCCACAAGCCAAACACAATCCTTGTGCTCGGCGACATTCTGACACTACATGCCCTGGCTTCCCACAATGAGTGCAGCCCATTGTGGAAGACTGTCTCCGCTTCTGCTGTTGAGGATACGTCGGAGTCGAATGCTGAACCGACGTAACTGATGCTGCCCTCCTCGGAGCTCCAATGGTCAAGGCCCTAGCTGCGGGGGCTGGGGCTGAAGACTGGATCATCTGACCATGGGACCGCTTCCGCCCTCTAGTTCTGTCTACAATTCTCTGCGAGGTATACTCATGCCTCTTAGCTGCCCGCAAAACAGCATCAAAGGTCTAATACTCAAACTGCTCCACTGCTAGAATGATCTCTAGGTGGAGTCCCTGCTGGAACCGCTGCGCTCGATCAAACTCGGTTGCCACCAAAGTGGGAGCAAACCGACTCAGTCTTGAAAACTCGGCCGCATATCCATCGACCGTCCTGCTCATCTACCTGAGATTGGTGAACTTCGTCTGTAGGTCGTGCCGAGCCACAGCATCGAAGTACTTAATCTGAAACTTGTCACTGAATACCGCCTACGGGACAGGCGTTGCCAATCCAACCGCTATTATCGCCCACCAGGTGCGGGCTAGGTCCAATAACTGTAGACGTACCACAGCTACCTTCTCCTTCTGGAGTCTTGGCTGCATCTAAGATAATCTCAATGTCCTAGAGCCACGCATCAGCTGCAATAGCGTCTTCACTCCCATCAAAGAAGGGAGGGTTGAGGCGCTTGAAACTGCTAGCCGCACTGTTCCCTTGATAACCAACACGGCCCATGGTATCCTGTACTGCCTGGTACAGGGCATCGCCCCGACGATCTTAAGACGCAAGTAATGTCCTGATGAGACCCACCAAGGTACCATCGTCAGGCTCTGCAGGCTGGACTTGCTGAACTGGGGGCTCGGGGTCCCCGGAATGCATGACTCGGGAGGCCACTCCAGAGTGCTGGGCTTGGTCTCCAGGTTGCTGTTGGTCCACTGGAGGTGCTCCGCCTTGCTGATCGGTAGGACCAGGAATAATACCGCTGAAGGAAACGACATAGGGAACAATAAGAAAGGACCATGATAGATCGAGGATATAAACATGTGATCAGGTCAAGGATTCTGAAAGATCAGAAGGCACGAGTAGAGATCAAGGGCGAGTGCGGATTGAGACATCTATCCGGTAAACCCTCGCACATCTTGATTTACTAGACCTGCATGGGCCACCACTTAAACCGTGTCACGCCCCAGAACCAGAATACTGGAGAGCCGGGGACAGACATAGCCAGCTACGTACATTGAAGTAATTCTCACCTCGCAATACGGTCACGGCTGTTTAGATGCATGAAGGTTTACTACAAGCCATTAGTCTCTTAGGGTTAATAACAAGCCTAGTGTCTCAATCTTAAGCAAGCGAGTAGATATAACAAGATAGTAGATCATCAGACATACAAAGTAAGGTGTCCCATATATTACATATTCAGATGATCATGAAGCTAGTCATACAAAATACGAAGACTAGCAAGAGTTTAAGTCATACATGATCAACCCTAGGATTTGTCAATCATGCTACAGCCCGTAGGCAGACAGTAAATAAAGTTGCAAACGAGCTAACACTTGCTCGGCGGCTAAACGCCTCAAAAGAATATTTTTACAAGGGAGTGGGAGAGCAAAATAAAACCCACTCGTTGTCGGGATTCCTTCTAGTGTTCACCATCTGGCAGGAAGGTTGAAAGATCCTCGGTAGCTGCTCCAAAATCTGGCCATACAAAACCAGCTGGGTCAGACCCCAGAAAGAGCAAGTGCCACAAAGGGGGCTTCACTTAAGAACTAAAACCAGCATGTCAGCACATAAATCATAGGTGAAATAACATAAGACATGAGTTAAAGAAAACAAGATGATAAACGATAAGATAACTAGAGGACTATTCTGGTAACCAAGTTACAACCCGTAAACCAAACAAGGATCGGGGTTGTAACCCTTCACCTGAACAGAACTTAGCCTCGAACCAATTATCGATAAAGTCAAGCATAAACAAGCATGTCCGGAGATATCCATGTACCGGATCTGGGCAAGACTAGACAAGATAGGACTCCATCCATCATTCACGGCCAAACAAAGAGTACGGCTTGATACTTAACTAACTAGGGTTATCACAAGCTTAGTTACTAGCAAGATGCAATGAGGTACGCCTACGGCCACAAGCCCTGCAGACTATCCAGGTTATCCAGACGCAAGGTTCAAGCTTAGAGTTATCATGCCTTGTTAGGTGACTTGGATGCAACACATGACAGTGTGCATAGTAATCGTTTCATATAGTGCCCCACATAACAGTGAGCTAGAAATGTGCCCTACTCGTCGACAGGCTACAAGTCCATCAAGGAAGGCGCCCAGATAACGGGATTGCTTGTAGCCGGAATACCTCTCTATATGCTCTACTTGATCAATCTAGTCATTAACCTAGTCAGATTCGATATGAATCCCTGACCGTGGTAACCAGGGATACATGTCCTAGACATGATGCGAGACATGACTGGTTGCTTATACAAGCATATTTAATACAATCACCCACGGTGTCAAGAATTCACTTAGCATATCAGGTTAGCCGTCGCAACAGCGTATCAAGGTTATCATGTCGGGTTGCGTATCAAGATTACTTATCAAGGCAAGGGTGCGTCACAACGGACCACCATCAAGAATTATCATGTCAAATTACTTGTCAAGAGTGCACCACGGCGGGTCACTAATCATACAATTCCATCACTAAGCCTTGTTCCGATTAACATTCATAAATAATGTCATGATCACATCGGGTTCATATCGAGTTTACATCAAAAGGCGTAAGGATATCAAATGGGTACAAAATCATAAAAAGGGGAATATGGGGACATAATGCGCCCAAGGGGGGAGCAAGGGGTACTATGGCCAACAAGTGGCATTAGCCAAGTTGCGCCAGGGTAAGTAGGGTCAGGTCCAGTTGCGCCTAAACATCAGGTTGCGCCTGAGTCAGACTACGCTCAAGTCAGGCTGCGCTCAAGTCAGGCTGCGCTCAAGTCAGGATGCGCTCAAGTCAGGCTGCGCTCACGTCACCCAAAAGGCTGCGTATGAGTCAGACTGCGCTCACGTCACCAAAAGGCAGCGTATGAGTCAGACTGCGCTCACGTCACCAAAAGGCAGCGTATGAGTCAGACTGTGCTCACGTCACCAAAAGGCAGCATATGAGTCAGACTGCGCTCACGTCACCAAAAGGCAGCGTATGAGTCAAACTGCGCTCACGTCACCAAAAGGCAGCGTATGAGTCAGACTGCGCTGCACTAAAGAGCGCGCGCAACTCAGTGGCGTAAGCTAAAAACCTCGCGCACACTGCTCACTGTCTTCTCCAAATCAGCAAGAACTCCATGGTTTGAACCTAAAGCTTCAAAAGTCCATAATGGTCAAAACAAGTCCAAATCTAACTTTTCAAAGGTCAAAATTGGATAGAATAAAATTCTCTACAACATGGAACCATCAAAACATGAAAACAAAGAAGTTTGATATATCAAAACCACCAAAATCCGAAAATAACTAATTTCTAGATCTACAAAAATTAAAGCCTCAAAATGGAAAATGACAAGTTCTAATGTGTCTTAGAAACATGAGGAGAAGCTAATGGAACAATAAAAAGGGGCTCTCTTATGGAAGCAAGTTGCACTTGCCTAAGGGGTGTTCTTGGTTGGTGGTGGGTTTAATGGAGAAGGAAGAAGAGTTAATGAGAAAGTGGAGGAGAGAGAAAAGTTAGGTGGGTTAAAAAGGGGGATGGTGGTGGGTTTAACATGATGAACCAAAGAATAAACCAAGCCATCCCAAAATAAACCAAGTTAAACCATTACATGCTATGATGAACCTAATCAAGATTAAACTGAAATTAGCTAGCCAGGCAGGAAAATAAAATACATGTCAGGATCCCGTATACGTATACTAGAAATACGTAGAACGAAAAACGGGGGTGACAAATATGAACTACAATGTCAAACCATAAACCGTGACGGTATATGAACGAGACAACTAAACTAGTATGCATATTATGAAAGAAAACTCATATCAAAAATCAACCAAGAACTAGATAATGACATGTATCAAAAGGAAAGAAACATAAATATGTAAATAAACAGTAAAGAAAGACAAAGTATACATGCATGAGGTTGTGTACAGAGAATAACAAGTCCAGTTGTGCAGATCGTCAGAATCCACAGCAATGAGAAGTCAAGTCCCGCAAATGTCCTTGGATGCTGAAATAAATATCACAAAAAATTTTGGTATAAAAAGTATCTAAAATACCTACCCAAAAGTCCAATTCTGGACACAGAGGCAAAATTATAATTTTGGGTCAAAACGATGTTCGCCGTTGGACCCACTTGTCACCGAAAAGCATGCCAGTATCTACAGTCTCTAAGGTCATCAAACTACATGTCTACGGGTCTGATTTGACGATGCAAACCCAATCGTATGTCCAAAGTTGGATTTCGGTGGGCCGTGCACAAATTTGCCTGTTGGATCGGGTCACGGGCCCACCAAATTAGCGTTCCGGTCGACCTTCTAATAATCGGACCAAACTTGGCATATAGGACCCAAAAAATGATACGGTCATGTTGGCGTAAGTTTTATCTCGAGATGACGAACGTGCATAAAGTTATAGGTTAGTTTGCAAAGGGGCCGATACGGGGTATCTCGACAGATACGTCTCGATTTCGTCGTGCACACACAACAAAATTTAGTTCTGTCGAATTCCAAATGTCGAGAACATCCATACGCATCTTTCGATGCTCATAGGTTGCGACCACGTCGCCCGTTTTGTCAGGGCGCACGAGTATCGGTAAAAGCTTTTGAAAATTTATAGTTTAAAAACCTATTTTTCTCGAAATAACAACAGTATAAATAAAAAAATAAAACTAAAAACTGGTTTTCCATCTCATATATGTTATGAATAAATTTGTTCAAGCAGGTTTTTATAATTTTCAATCCACTGTCCAGAAATTGGCTTCCAAACAGGGTGGTTGGACTACCTATTCACTGTTTGTGAAACAGTTTCTCGCTGGTTTTTACATCGATTCTTCCGGTCGATTGCTCGTCTTTTCCCAAACCTACTTGTTGGGATATCGTGGGGGTCACGTAGGCTTCCTATAGGATCAAATAAATTTGAATATGATGGATCGTAGAAGGAGAGAAGCGGTTGGGAAGAGGATTACCTCGCAGTTTGCTCTGACAGAGCAGTGCTCTGTTAGCATCGATTTTTGGACGGCACGGCGACGCTGCGGTGGCCGGATGCGGGCATGCAAACGAAAAGGGACGCGAGGATGCCTGGAAGTCACTGGGTTGAAGGAAGGCAATCTCGAAGAAGTTTGTTAGGTTTTCTTTCTCCCGAATTTTGTCACAGGCACATATACATGCGGGTTTGCTTAATCCAATGTAATTTGATTTTTAAATCAAATTTTGGATTTAGATTGGTACAATCTAACAAATATTTGAACATAAGATTTGATACAAACTGTGGGGATTGATTTGGGTTTAAATCGATCAAAATTTTGAGAGGGTTCGAAATCGAAAGGAAATTTCCTTTTTAACAAAGGACTCCCTATTACGGGGGCGTGCGGGGGAATTTGAAGGTTGTAACTCGTGAGAAATTTAGTTAAATTTCTTGCGAGTCATTCAATAGTTTTTTCCCCTCATATATAGATATATATCCCTCCAAATAATTCCTAGAAAAATTCTATAAATTCCTAAAAAATTCTAAAAATTAGAGATACTTTATAGGTAATTAAATAGGTATTTATGCACAAGTTGTAAGCCCACTTCCCGAATTTTTTATTTTGATTATGATTTATTTTTATGGTCACTAAGAATCGTACCTAAGCTCATAAGGGAGATACGTATCATAATGTGGTTATATGGCCCTTAGATAGTTATATGAACACTTTTTAGCTACTTTATATTTAATATAAATTTTATATAATTTTTAGATCTTTATTTCCTTAAATTTTATATATTTTTAAGGCTTCTAATATTTATTATGAGGCCATTTTGGACTAGTATGAGGTAAAATATTTTTATTTATATTCTAGGAGGTTAGATATATTTTTTGTAATTTTATACACTTTTTTAGGAATTTTTAGGATTTTATTTGAGTTTATTTGGCCTTAGAATGATTTTTAAATTATTTTCTGAAAATTAATTATCCAGTCATACACAGTCAGCGCTGTCCGGGCCCACCCGTCAGCCATTGTAGTGCCCAGTCAGCGGGTGCTGATTGTACCCGCCCTATATATATATATATATATATATATATATATATATATATATATATATATATATATATATATATATATATATATATATTTCTGCTGAAGAGTAAACCCTAATTTAATTCTGGTCGATTTTGAGGAAACTTGTTCCAAGGATACCCCCGAATTCCCGAGGCGATTGCGGACAACTCTGGCCTCCTTTTTGTGTGCCGTTTTTTTTTGTTGGATTCGTATTGAGGTATAATTTTTGAATATCTAATTTATTTTTATTATCTCTGAACATTAATTTCTGTAAAATTCATAGAGTGACGGTTGTCCAAAACTTGATATGTTTCGATATTTTTGAGATTTCTGGAGAACCAGGAATCAAAATCATGAAAAGTTTGAAGTTTTGGAAATCTAACACAGAGCTTTATGACATATATTTTTCCTAGAAATTAATTCGTTCATCTAGTATTTTAGTTATTCTATTGAACTCAGAATTGATCGGTGAATCACCGTTTTGGTTACGATTAGCCATAACGGCGATATCTTTCGACAAAAACGTGAATTTCCGGCACGGTTGATTCCAGCACACTTGTGGAGATGAAATCTACCAAGGTGCATTTTCAAAATCTAGAGTTCACGATATTTGACTAGATAGTCAATGGCATGCCTTGATTTGCGTGCCATGGTTTCCAAAATTGGAAACATAACTTATTATGGCCAAACTTGCATATTTAGATTATTTTCAGATTATTATTAGGTTAAATTATGTTTTTATTTATTTTATTTTTGAATTAACTATTAATAGATTAGTAACCCAATTAGCCACTTATTCCATGAATTTAGAACTACAACATTAGAATTGACTTGTGGTTTTCATGCATGGCTCGTGGTACGATGTATATTATAGGTTGACAGCTTCTAGATTGATAATCCCCTCATCCTCGACTTGTGACTTCGATTTGTGCAAGGATTTAGGCAAGTACAGTAGTGCATTTATGTTTTAGTTCATTATGACATTATCTCTATCATTTCCTTGTTTGATATCCCGTTGAGACATTGCTTGATATTTCGTTGAGACACGATTATGACACCGTAGTCATTATATCCTTCTTAGTGTATCATTGACCGTTATTGATTGTTAGAGATTTAGGAGGGGAAATACTCGGTAAGTACGTGAACAAACCCAACTATTTTGATTGTGGATAACTAAGTCATACACCCCATAAATAAGTTAACCGTACCCTATTATTGTGGATAGCCATCGTATGATGTGTCGTATTAGCCCAGTCGTTCACGTATTAAAAGGTATTTCACACACACATAGTTGTTTGTAATTTTCATTTATCTAGTCCATTATCTTGTTAGTTCATATCTTGTTAGTTTATATCTTGCTAGTTTATATTTTGCCAGTTCATATCTTATTAGTTCATACCTTGCTAGTTATATTCTGCTAGTTCATATCTTGCTAGTGCTAGTTCATATCCTGTTAGTTCATCTCTTGCTAGTTCTTTATATACTCTTTGCTATCATGGTTTATCGTTGTTCTAACTTATTTTGGACTAACAATATTAATTGCAATATGGTTGTACTCTGCTTCTTTTCTGACTGGATCGTTGTTATAGGTGAGGGTGACATGTCTACTTTTGTACTATGGATCATATGAGGGGGAGATAGAGACTCGAAGGCCAAACCATATAAGACTAGTTAGATGTGTGGTAGTTTTTTTTTATAATTACAAAAGCTTATATTCTTCTTTAAATGTAAAACTTCTAAATTTTGTAAAATTGATTTAGTTGTTGTGAATGAGCAGTTAGTATTTATGAGCATTTTGTTTATTATGGTCTAAACAGCGTACTACCGCCGACACTACGGCGTAGGCTGGACTTGGACACGTCTCGTATCCGAAAAGCGGGTGCTGGTCGTGACACAAGTTATGTAGCAATTTCTTACTACTTCTGCTATTAATAAAATCAATAGCTACTTATATATTATTTAAAATTTTCAAGTATATTTCAATAAAATATAGATAAAATTTCCTAAAAAGTTTCTAAATTTCAAGAATACTCTCTAGTAAATTTGAGTACAGAATCTTGTACCACTTATCCATAATGTACCAATACTTGCTACTTTCATCATAACAAAATCTTAATTTAAATTCAATCTTATATAAATTAAATAAAATCTTGTATATATTTAAGTAAAAAAATCTAAAATTTAGGGAGTTTACATCCATGCCGGTCTGACAAACAACTTTAGAAAAACTGACTAGAGATAATTAGAACACTTAGAACGTTGAAACATTATGACTCGTCACAACATAGGACCGATTTTATTCAAAATATTTTTCTATGTGTGTAACTTAGTTGGATTGTACTGCTTATGTTGCTTTCTAATCATTCTAGAGAATGGAAAAGGGAAGAACCAACCGTTCTGGCCATGTTTCTGAAGAAGCTGAATCCTCATAGCACCGGCCCGTAGAGACAGCAACTGGTCCACATCCTTCAAGAAATTCTCTAGAGGCGGAAATATTTTCATTAATTCTTCCATTCAATTTGATATCGTCATATTCCTATTATTTAGGGTCAGATTTGATCAATTCCATAAGTTTATGTCCTCAATCAATTGAATAGTAAAAGGTCGGAGAACAAATACTCCTTTTAACTTCAGTCATTTCCTTCTTTTTACTAATAAGTGATCCCTTGATTCTCAAAGATCTAATATCTAAAGAACAGGTACTTATGTCACTTTTTATCATGATTAGGACTTTTAGAACTCATTTGAATTTTTATAAACTCCTTTAAAATTTCTATGAATAAAGTTGAAAAAATATTCAATAACCTACTATGGTGTGGAAGATGCGCACTACGGTCATTTATCTAGATTATAGAGACTGCGAGTTCACTACAGCCAGCTACGCACTGGCAAGGCATGGACCCAAAGTTGAAGTGATTTCAGTTATTCATAGGTTTTTGGATATTATTGAGACTACGTCCTAAAAATATAATATTTGATCTCTTGAGGGGTTTCATCAAATATTGGATAAGGTTGATAGAATATTTGGTGATATGTCATTATTCGAGTCATGGAACCAAAGGTTCACTGTAGCCAGATGTACACTACACTGACGGGACATAAACTCTAGGCAAAATGACTTCGGATATGTCTGGTTCTGGATACTATTGAGACTATATCCATGTTATATACCATGTTCGATCTCTTATCCTTATTGACAACTTATCGAGAATTATCTTGATTTTATCTTAGTCATATTTAAAATCTTAGCATTAAATCTCATTTACAGAAATCTTTTATATCACCACATGTTTTCTAAAGAATTTTCCTTGATTTGTCCTAAAAATTCATACGACCAAATTTTCAACACTTATTAGCCCAATCTCTTTCATGGTTTGACTAGAGTGTATGCACGTATTTTCTAATAGTTCCATGTGTACAGTATAAGAGAGAGAGAGAGAGAGAGAGAGAGAGAGAGAAGAGAGAGAGATAGATAGATAGAAGAGAGGGATATAGAATATATATAGAATATATATATATATATATATTATATATAAAATATATATATATATATATATATTATCTATATATATATATATATAGATATCTATATATATATATATATAAATAATATATATATATATATAATATATATATATACATATATATATATGTATATATAGAATATATTATAGAATATATATATATAATATTATATATAGATATATATCTATATATATATATATATATATATATATATATATCTATATATATATATATCTATATATATTGCATATATATATAGCATGTATATTAATGTTTAAAATACTATTATATATATATATATATATAATATATATATATAATATAGATATATATATATATATATATAATATATTTATTTATTTTATTTTTTTTTAAGAAGAGACCTTTATTGCTGTATAGGCGCTACGCGAAGCCTATACAAGTAAAGTGCACGGCGAACCAGGAAAGAGGAGGACAAACAGGAAGTATGCCCACAAACGGAAGCAAGGCCGAGCTTCGGGGGGTGGACAGTCTGGAAGGCCGGACGAACTGGCCCGGCGGAACTGGGATTTAGAGGTCAAGCTTCGACCAGAATGATCTCGGGCTGTGGGATCACCCGGTGCTCCTTTTGCGGCATTGGTGGAAGACTTCTCTGATGAGCTGATCGTTAGTGTATTGGTGCCCTTCGTATCTAGCTTTGTTGCGATTCTTCCAAATTGTCCACGCGGCGGCCGCTGTGACGATCTGGTGGCCATGGGAGGCTGATCCCCATGAGACCACTACATAGTGGAAGCGTCCCCCACTCGGCTCCATCCTGAAGAGCTGGTTAAGGGTCCTCCAGATACTGCCAGGCAGTTTGCCCTGGCAAAAGGTGTGGTCAATAGTCTCTATCTGACGCTCTGAGCAACAAGTGCATGCTGAGGCTAAGCTGATTCCGATGGTGTTGAGGATATCGTCAGTGGGCAGTTTCTGTCTGAAGATTCTCCATATCAGGAACGACCACTTCTTAGGAATGCAGGATTGCCAGTATGACGCTATGGGATGGTGCGGAATACCGGCACTCCGAACGGCGACTCTCGCTGATCGCACCGAGAATTCTTCCGAAGCTTCGGCAGACCACCTCAGTGCGTCGGCCTCGCTGCCGATTCTTAATCCGCTCCGACAGATGATATCGACGGAGTCATTACCGGACCAGTCCCTAATGAGATCCCAGTTCCACTCGTCTGTGGAAGGATTCCACATGTCTTTAATCCTACTATCTCTCG
Source organism: Iris pallida (assembly GCA_029216955.1). Taxonomy (NCBI): domain Eukaryota; kingdom Viridiplantae; phylum Streptophyta; class Magnoliopsida; order Asparagales; family Iridaceae; genus Iris; species Iris pallida. The sequence goes on from JANAVB010021600.1 coordinate 27,352,665, forward strand.
GGGACTCCCCTAGGCTCGGGATCAAGCTGTCTCCAACCCATCGTTCGAGGAAAGGATCAGAATTGCCTTCCCCTAATTTTAGTCTCATCACGGGTTCCGCCAGCCCGCGACCGATAAGGATACGTCGCCAAGCCGCTAAAGATCTGCTGTTGGAAAATATACAATTATATATATATATATATATATATATATATATATATATATATATATATATATATATATATATATAGCATGTATATTAAATAGTTAATATACAATTATTGATGAATGTATGTAAGTGTATATAGTTGATAGCTATATATATACGAGAAAAACATAGATAGGTTACCTAGATCATTTTTTAGGAATTCTTGGAAACTAGTATTTTCAATTAGAAGAAGATCTTGGATAAGTTAGTTAGTAATAAGAGAATATAGATTATAGAGCTTGTGATTTATTAGTTTGTAAAGTTATTTCCTTCATGCCTATTCTATTTTGTAACAGTCGTTTGATTTTCTTAAATAAGTCGTTTGATATTTTTTTGTAAATCTTGTAATAGTTATTTGATTTTCCTTCTATTCTTATAATTACTATTCAGTTTTCATTATATAAAATATATATAATATATATATATATATATATATATATATATATATATATATATATATATATATATATATATTATAGCAACTGATATATATATTATATATATATATATTATATAATATATATATATATATATATATATATATATATATATATATATATATTATATATATATATATATATATATATTATATCAGTTGCTATATATATATATATATATATATATATATATATAGATATATATATATATATATATATATATATATATATAGCAACTGATATATATATATATATATATATATATATATATATATATATATATATATATAGCAACTGATATTTATATATATATATATATATATATATATATATATATATATATATATATATATATATAGTAAATGACCTCTAGCCTAGTGGTTAAGAGAGATGCATGCGACCCAAGTGGTCGGGGGTTCGAGCCCCAGTGGAGGCAAGTTCGCCACAAGTACCCATTGCTTCAATATATATATATATATATATATATATATATATATATATATATATATATATATATATTGTTTATGATTATATCGCTTTGATTGCATTCATTACCACATCTAGACGACCCTTAAATTGTATTATATGATTTTGATTGTAACTATATTTTATTTCTAATATTGATCATGCCTTGATGGTTTGGATATTAACTTAATCATGCCATGATGATATTTTGGTTTTTCTTGGTTATGGTTAGATCTGGAGCATACCTAAATAATTTTTTATCATATTATGATCATGTCAAGCTTGATAATAATCATATGTATCTGATTGGTCTATTTTCTGATTATTTTTTATCTTAATCACAATTGTGCGTAAACGGTTTAATTCTTTTATCATGTTTCAAATCAATTCTAGAATTTAATTTTGTTCTTTCTTGAATTTAATTTCTAGTAAACCAAAATTTCAAAATTTTGTTTTGATTATTCTTAGTCGTACCATTTCTATATTGATCGTATTTTAGCATTTATGAACCAATTAGTTGCGACTATATCAAAGCCTAAATAATTTTTGACCGTATTTTATTAATCATGTTTAAATAATTTGAATTTGAGTCATGGCCATGCTAGTTATGCCTAAACGATTTCTTATTGGACTTAGGTCGCAATTTTATTATTGATCGCAGATAGAATTTAATTATGAGTATATTATTTTGGTACTATTTTTACTATGCTTAAATTTTGATTTTGGTCATGTTTAGGATTTAACCATGACAAATCATTATGTATTATTTTACCATGTCAAGATTTTAAACTTGATCACTCCTAGGTTATCCTGATTCTACTAATCATATTTAAATTTTGATTCTATGTTTAACTGATTTTAATCATTTTCAAAAAATTTGTATTTGGTTATTCTTAATGGTTCTTATCGTGTCATTTGAATTTTCGAGGACAAAATTTTTTTAAGGTGGCATATTTGTAACTAACTCGTTTCGGAATTTCTGTTTTTGAGAATTTTGTAGCTGTAAATTCTTTCCTAAATTTATAATTCCATTTTGAAATCAAGGTCGTTATTTAAAAAAATAAACTTATAAAATCATTTTTGGGTTATTTTAAAATTATTTTTAATCATGATTGTTACTATATAATTAATTAATTTAATTTCAGGATTATATTAATATTTAAGTAATAATCTTATTTCAGATTTATTCATAAATTTATTATTGAGAGCCTACCAAGCCTTGGACTGGATTGTGGGCTATAGATTTTGGTTAGAAAGAGAGTAATGTAACGCCCTAGTCCCAAATACGTAAGATTAGAAGATCGTATACATGCCAGCTACGTATAAGCTGTCTAGACTATTGTGATAAGTCTAATCATGGCAAGTTAAAACTATATCTCAATCCACATAAAATAGTAAACATTTAGAAGGAGCAATATTGTTCATGGTCTTCAGCACACTAGCATACATGTCCGAATAGACTCGAAAAGAAATACGAGTCTACAAAACTAGGCTAATAAGCAGAATATATCATAATAAAAATATGCAACACGAGAGAATAATAAAATAAAACTATGCACCAACGATACCTGAATCCTCTAGACACAAATTATAACCATCCATCGATTCAACCAGCTCGGCCATAATCTGGAGAGATCACCAGATCCTCAGGGGACTAGCAAGACACATAATATACATGCCTATTGTACAGAAAATAACATGCAAGAAAAGACTGAAATAACAAGTACAAGAAAGAATAACACATAGGAGAACTCTATAGATGGTGACATGTCATGAGAATATAATATTAATCATGGCTATAGGTACATGTAATAATAACTGCAGCCCGGGAAGGCAGTAACAGTCCAATAACAGGTTCTCTACTGCAGCCCGGTGAGGCACTAACAATAGAGGTATAGCCACAGCTAATAAAATACTCTCTCGTAAGGTACTAAGTAGTCAAGTCTCTCTAGTCATGTCCAAGTCATGTACGGGTCAAACAGGTCAGGAAAATATGGCATAGGCATAACAATACTATAACTAGACATGAACAAGATAAGAAAGACAGAAAAAATAATATAGAAAATGAGTAACAATCTATGTGCACGTAAAACTAGAAGATAACAGTGATAATGAGAGAGTAACATGAACAAAAAAAATATGAGCAAGTAAGATAGAAAAGTAACAGCAGTGCATGTAAATACTGTAAAGTTTGGCAACGTGTATTTGTCTGGTGTAGTGCGTAGAACCAACAATAACCAACCAATCAATGAGCCACAAAAGTCCAACTCCTGCAAATGACTCCAGATGCTGAAACATACATCACCAACATGTTTGTCATAAAAGGAATGTCTAAGTTTGACTGCCTAAAAGTCCAATTCTGGATACAAGGACAAAACGGTAATTTTGGGTCAAAACTATGTCCGTCGTTGGACCCGCTTTGTCCCGAAAAATGTGCCATCACCTACGATCTCTAAAGTCATCAAACTATATATATAAGAGTCTGGTTTGATGTTACGAACCTAACCGTATGTCCAAAGTTGGATTCCAGTGGACCGTGCACAAATTCGCCTATTGAATCGGGTCGCGGGCCCGCCAAAATAGCGTTACGACCAACCTTTTCAGAATCAAACCAAACTTGACTCACAGGACCAGAAAAATGATACGGTCCCAACAGTGCATTTCGTCTTGAGTTGATGAACGTGCACAAAGTAATTGGCTAGTTTGCAAAGGGGTCGATACGGGAAAATTTGACGGATACGCATCAAATTCGTAGGGCACACACAATCAATTCGAGTTCCATCACCATACGTCTGCAACATCTATACGCACCTTTCGATGCCTTTGAGCTGCGACGAAGTCGCCCAGTTTGTTAGGACGGACCCCGTATCGGGGGAATTCTATGTTTTTGAAAACAGATTTGTATGATTTTTTCTTGATTTTGAAAACAGATTTCACAATGTAAAGTATATAAATTTAAAAACTATTAAAAGTATTTTAAAGATGTATAGGTTGTCTAAAAATATATTCAGCTAGATTTCAAAAAAATCCAATAGGTCGATAGGTAACAGCCTTCCAAAACCTTACAATGGACGTATTCTGGACTGCTCTGTTTTCCATGCTTCGACATTTTTTTCCTGATTTCAATTTGATTTCTCGTCAAAATTAGAGAAGTTTAATCCAAAATTATTGTTAGGGTTTAAGGATGGTTAGATTGGCTTCTAATCCCCGAAACTACTTTGCAAATTCGTAGAGAAATAAGGGGGAACTTACTCTGTAAAATGGGCTTTACTGCTGCTGCTGTGCATGTTACTGCTACTTCTTTCGCTGCTGTAGTTTGTCGTACGCGGTCTGTAGCTCCCCTTCCCGAAAATATTTTGTTGAAATATTTATTTATTTATTTATTTGATTTAATGGTAATTTTTTTAAAAATTTTGTTTTTATAAATAATTATTTAGTTAGTTATTACGGCAGAAGGCTTTAGCCATGGTTGAGTTTTGAAATACAAGATGACTTTAAATCATGGCATAAATAGTGCAGTCGCGTGCTTTGACTAGTCTTTAGCCATGGTAGAGGAAGACCCAGCCATAAGTGTGTCCTAACTAGAAAAACCAGGCCAAGTTGCGACTTGACTGCTATAAATAATTTAATTATTTATTATTAAGATTTATTGATTTGTAAGAGACCCGATTGTACCAATTTAGTCCGGAATGGACCCAAGCCAAGCACAAGCCCTTATAGTGATGTAGTACATCCAGAGACAGACCATGTGGGAATATTTTATGTGTGTACAAATATTTCTTAATTAAATTAGGACTTGACGTATATTTTCTAGATATTTGATTATTGTACAAAATTAGTATTATTATTATTAAATAGTGTTTTATAATAATTATATGATTTTCTGAGCCAGATAAAGAGTATGCTGGTTAGGTTCACCAAAACCACTCTTGGTTTATATTTTTGTTGGTTTTATGATTATAATTAATATGAAGGTTATTATTTGTGCAGTAAATAAATCCTTCATTATTAATTGAAATGAGTGTATCTACACATATTCCTATAAAAAGGCCATGTACTAGTAATATATATAGCATTAAGATGCTAATTAGATATTAAGGAGAATATTATATGTTTGTGCATATATATATATATATATATATATATATATATATATATATATATATATAAAGATATAAATGAAAAGAAAAAAAAAAAAAAAAAGAAAAAAGAATAAGGACCAATAAGTGACCAGCAATCAGCCGGCCCAACCAAGCCCAAAGCTTCCCGGAAACCCACATCAGCCTAAACAAAATTCTCCCAGCCCGAGCAACTCAGCAGCAGCATTAGCCCACAGGTGCGTATGCATATAGGGAACGAGAGGGAGTGGCTCTCTACAAACCCTAGTCTACTCTCCTCGCCACCCACACGCTCGGCCAGAGTCGCCTGCACGACCCCACTTCGCCGTGGCAACCGCCGCGCATCGTCGGACTGACGACGAATGCGAGTATCCCACGACAGCAAGTAATGGCCAAGGACAGAACCAACGGTGGTTCGACCCCACTTTGCCGTGGTTGTTCATCCTCCACAGTTGATCATTTTTCGAACCGATTGCACAGGTATAAACCTAATCTAACCTTTTTCAAACTTGTTCATTTAGTTTGTAAGTAACTGCCATCGATTGATCAAAAATTCGACACGAAGTCGAGAGAAAACAGTCCAAAATAGGACAGATAACCCAGACCCAAAACCCCAACTTGAGAGGCATTTTTTGAACTAAATAATTCAGGTTTTCAAAAACCAACTTCAAACAGTGGAAGACAACATATACGAGAGTATTAACCAACTTACAGAACTTAATTTCGTTAACTATGTACAAAGTTCTTTGATTGTAAAGTTAGGAGAAAAACTACTTTAAAAACTGGATTTTTTATGAAAAACTTCCCGATACGACGTGCATCCCGCCTAACCGGGCGACGTGGTCATGCACCGTAAGCATCGAAAGGTGCATACGGATATTGCGGACGTGTAGGCTTTGACGAAATTCAAATTGGTCGCATGTGCACGACGAATTTGATGCGTATCCGTCGAATTCACCGTATCGACCTCTGCGCAAATTTTTCAATTACTTTGTGCATGTTCGTCATATCGAGAAAAAACTTGCACCAATATGACCGTATCATTTTTCTGGTCCTGTATGCCAAGTTTGGTCCAATTCTGAGACAGTTGATCGGATCGCCGTTTCGTGGGCCCCACGATCCGATTCAACGGATGATTTTGTGTACGGCCCATCGGAATCCACAATTGGACATACCGTTGGGTTCGTATCATCAAAAATAAATTCGTAGATATGTAGTTTGACGACTTTAGAGACCATTGACTCTGGTACATTTTTCGGTACAAAGCGGGTCCAACAACGGACACCGTTTTTGCCCAAAATTACCATTTTGCCCCTGTGTCCAGAATTGGACTTAAGGACAGGTAATCCTAAATAATTTGACTATTTTAAGAATGTTGGCATTATCTGTTTCAGCTTTTGGAGACAGTTGTGATGATTTGGACTTCATGGCTTAGCAGTTGACTATAATTTGTTGGATCTACGTTCAACCTCCAGGCAAGATACCTTTCCTCCCTCTACAGTTTAATTCCATATTTATAGTTTTCATGTTATTATTGTATTATCATTAGATACTCTATTTGTATAGGTTTTATATGATTTATTAGCTTTCTAGTTGACTTGATTTATCTAGTTTCTACATACCGTGTTTACCAGTTTATAGTCTTGCTTGACTTGACAGTGTAGTTATATTGGATTTGACTGTGTCTTGACTGAGTCATACCTTGTCTTACCAGTACCTTGCTTGAGTGGTGTCATAGAACGAGTACGTGTAATTGAACTGCTAAATCCTTTTATTGTTTCCTTGTCACCAGAGAGTCCACACTCGGGACGAGGGTGTTTGGCTGTATCTGTTTACATCCGTGAGTCTACATTCAGGACGAGGGTGTTGACTTGACTTGCACCAGAGAGTCCACACTCGGGACGAGGGTGTTTTCCTTGATCTGTTTACATCCGTGAGTCCACACTCGGGACGAGGATGTCGATTATTTATACCAGAGAGTCCACACTCGGGACGAGGGTGCCTTGCTGTGAACTAACCAGAGACTCCACACTCAGGACGAGGGTTAGTAGTAACAAGAGAGTCCACACTCGGGATGAGGGTTAGTGATTAGTTCAAACCTACGAGTCCACTCGGGGCGAGGGTTTGGTATTCCATTGATCTCGTGTTTATTTATTTATCCAGCAGTTCAGTTACGTGTAGTTGTTCTTGTATTCCAGTTCATAGTCACATGTCAGTAGCTACTTGTCGTTACTCACATGTTAGCAGTTTGGTCATAATCTCTGTCCATGTTAAGTGTCGTTCCTTGGTATATCCTATTTATATATTATCATGCATGATTAAACTGCTAGATAGACATGTTTATATGTATCTTGCTATGTCCTCTGAGGACCTGATGATCTCTTCAGGTTTAGAGATTACATGGAGTTAGCTAGTAGTTCTGGATGGCAGATGTGATGATACTCTTGCGGGATTTAGGTATCATTTTTATGTTTGCTATCCTTCAAGCTTTATATTCCTTATCATGAGATATCTTGCTTATTGATTCAGTTTAGAGACTCTTATTATATTCCTTGGAGTCTCATCGGACATATATGCTAGTGGGCTGCAGACCACGACCCATAGTGTTCATCCATGTTTCGTACACTTATCGTGGATTGAGATATAGATTTGTTTGCCATGATTTTGCAGCTTACCCTTGCCATGACAGCGTTTGCGTGTTCGAATCAGGCTGGTGTCTGCTCGATGCGTAGTTGGCTTGCTCACGAGCTCGCGTCCGAAAAGCGGGTGCGGGTCGTGACAAGTTTTTTGGTGGCCCATGCAGGTCAGAGCATATCGTATCGGTTACGTAACTGTACTGATACGAGCCTGCGAATATGACTAAATCCTTAGAAATCTCAATCCATTCTGCCTTGAAAATTCTTTTAGAAATTTCTCTACCGTTCTTGAAACTCCATATCTTCTCTTGACTATTCTTCCTTGCTTTCTGTACCATTGATTCTTGTCCCTTCCTATTTCAGGGTGACGAATGATCGTGTTGTCTAGAATTCATCAGAGATTCTTAAAGTTATAGTATATATTGCTTGATTTTGAATATTTGGTTGTTTGATTGATATGTGGTGATATATATAGATGCCATATGTCTTAGATATATAAGGATAATGACTCTAGCAACTTGATGGAAGGTTATAAAGTTTTAGTGACATATCCTTGAGGGAGTAGCGTGACCAAAGGTGGGTAGAAGTCCTCGAGGTTTCATAATTTCAAATGGCTAGGAGAAGGAAGTAAACTATTTTAAGGAGATTAAGGTAGTAGTAGACCTTGAATTTTAAGGGATAGTCATGAATTAGAATTTCGAGGACGAAATTATTTTTAAGGTGGGTAGATTTGTAGCTCCCCTTCCCGAAAATATTTTGTTGAAATATTTATTTATTCATTTATTTAATTTAATGGTGGTGATTTTTTGTTAAAAATTTGTTTTTATAAATAATTATTTAGTTAGTTATTACGGCAGAAGGCTTTAGCCATGGTTGAGTTTTGAAATACAATATGACTTTAAATCATGGCACGGATAGTGCAGTCGCGTACTTTGACCAGTTTTTAGCCATGGTAGAGGAAGATCCAGCCATAAGTGTGTCATAACTAGGAAAACCTGGCCAAGTTGCGACTTGACGGCTATAAATAATTTAATTATTTATTATTAAAATTTATTGATTTGTAGGAGACCCGGTTGTACCAATTTAGTCCGAAATGGACCCAAGCCAAGCACAAGCCCTTATAGTGATGCAGTGCATCCAAAGACAGACCATGTAGGAATATTTTATGTGTGTACAAATATTTCTTAATTAAATTAGGACTTGACGTATATTTTCTAGATATTTGATTATTGTACAAAATTGGTATTATTATTATTAAATAGTGTTTTATAATAATTATATGATTTTCTGAGCCAGATAAAGAGTATGCTGGTTAGGTTCACCAAAACCACTCTTTGTTTATATTTTTGTTGGTTTTATGATTATAATTAATATAAAGGTTATTATTTATGCAGTAAATAAATCCTTTATTATTAATTTAAATGAGTGTATCTATACATATTCCTATAAAAAGGCCATGTACTAGTAATATATATAACATTAAGATGCTAATTAGATATTATGGAGAATATTACATATATATATATATATATATATATATATATATATATATATATATATATATATATATATACATATATATATATATATATATAAATAAAAAGGAAAAAAAAGAAAAAAGAAAAATGAATAAGCACCAATAAGTGACCAGCAATCAGCCGGCCCAACCCAGCCCAAAGCTTTCCCGAAACCTACATTAGCCCAAACAAAATTCCCCCAGCCCGAGCAACTCAGCAGCAGCATTAGCCCATAGGTGCGTATGCATATAGTGAACGAGAGGGAGGGCTCTCTACAAACCCTAGTCTACTCTCGTCGCCACCCACACGCTCGCCCATAGTCGCCTGTGCGACCCCACCTCGCCGTGGCAACCGTCGCGCATCACCGGACTGACGGCGACTGCGAGTATCGTGCGACAGCAGCAATGGCCAAGGACAGAACCAACGGTGGTTCGACCCCACTTTGCCGTAGCTGTTAATCCTCCACATTTGATCATTTCTCGAACCGATCACACAGTTATAAACCTAATCTAACCATTTTCAAACTTGTTCATTAAGTTTGTAAGTAACTGCCATCGATTGATCGACAATTCGACACGAAGTCGAGAGAAAACTGTCCAAAACAGGACAGAGAACCCAGACCCAAAACCCCAACTTGAGAGGCATTTTCTGAACAAAATAATCTGGGTTTTCGAAAACCAACTTCAAACAGTGGAAGACAACATATACGAGAGTAGTAACCAACTTACAGAACTTAATTTCGTAAATTATGTATAAAGTTCTTTGATTGTAAAGTTAGGAGAAAAACTACTTTAAAAACTGGATTTTTTATGAAAAACTTCCCGATACGACGTACGTCCCGCCAAACCGAATGACATGGTCGCATACCGTAAGCATCGAAAGGTGCGTATGGATTTTGCGGACGTGTGAGCTTTGACGGAATTCAAATCGGTCGCGTGTGCGCGATGAATTTGATGCATATCTGTCAAAATTCACCGTATCGGCCTCTGTGCAAATTTTCTAATTACTTTGTGCACATTCGTCGGATCGAGACAAAACTTGTGCCAACAGGACCGTATCATTTTTTTGGTCATGTATGCCAAGTTTGGTCCAATTCTGAGACAGTTGATCGGATCACCGTTTCGCGGGTACTACGATCCGATTCAACGGGTGATTTTGTGTACGGCCCACCGAAATCCATAATTGGACATACTATTAGGTTTGTATCATCAAAACAAATCCGTAGACAGGTAGTTTGATGACTTTAGAGACCATTGACTCTGGCATATTTTTTGGTGCAAAGCGGATCCAACGGCGAACACCATTTTGGCCCGAAATTATCGTTTTGTCCCTGTGTCCAGAATTGGACTTAAGGACAGGCAATCTTAGCTAATTTGACTATTCTAAGAATGTTGGCATTATCTGTTTCAGCTTTCGGAGACAGTTGTGATGATTTGGACTTCATGGCTTAGCAGTTGACTACAATTTATTGGATCTACGTGCAACCTCCAGGCAAGATACCTTTCCTCCCTCTACAGTTTAATTCCATGTTTATAGTTTTCATGTTAATATTGTATTATCATTAGACACTCTATTTGTTATAGATTTTATATGATTTATTAGCTTTCTAGTTGACTTGATTTATCTAGTTTCTACATATCGTGTTCACCAGTTTATGGTCTTGCTTGACTTGACATTGCAGTTATACTGGATTTGACTGTGTCTTGACTGAGTCATACTTTGTCTCACGAGTACCTTGTTTGAGTCGTATCATAGAATGAGTATGTGTAATTGAACTGCTAAATCATTGTTATTGTTTCCTTGTCACCAGAGAGTCCAGACTCGGGATGAGGGTGTTTGCCTTGATCTGTTTACATCTGTGAGTCCACATTCAGGACGAGGGTATTGACTTAACTTGCACCAGAGAGTCCATACTTGGGACGAGGGTGTTTGCCTTGATCTGTTTACATCCGTGAGTCCACACTCGGGACGAGGATGTCGATTATTTGCACCAGAGAGTCCACACTCGGGATGAAGGTGCCTTACCGTAAACTAACCAGAGAGTCCACACTCGGGACGAGGGTTAGTACTAAACAGAGAGTCCACACTCGGGACGAGGGTTAATGATTAGTTCAAACCTACGAGTCCACTCGGGGCGAGGGTTTGGTATTCCATTGATCTCGTGTTCGCTTGTTCATCCAGCTGTTCAGTTACGTGTAGTTGTTCTTGTATTCCAGTTCATAGTCACCTGTCAGTAGCTACTTGTCGTTAGTCACTTGTTAGCAGTTTGGTCGTAGTCTCTTGCCATGTTAAGTGTCGCTTCTTGGTATATCATATTTATATATTATCATACATGATTAAACTGCTAGATAGGCATGTTTATATGTATCTTGCTATGTCCTCTGAGGACCTGATGATCTCTTCAGGTTTAGATATTGCATGGAGTTAGCTAGTAGTTTTGGATGTCAGATGTGATAATACGCTTGCGGGATTCAGGTATCATTATTACGTTTGTTATCCTTTATGCTTTACATTCCTTATCATGAGATATCTTGCTTATTGATTCAGTTTAGAGACTCTTGTTATATTCCTTGGAGTCTCATTGGACATATATGCTAGTGGGTTACAGACCATGACCCATAATGTTTGTCCATGTTTCGTACACTTATTGTGGATTGAGATATAGATTTGTTTGCCCTGATTTGGCAGCTTATCCTAGCCATGACAGCGTTTACATGTTCGAGTCGGGCTGGAGTTCGCTTGATGCATAGCTGGCTTGCTCACGAGCTTGCGTCCAAAAAGCGGGTACAGGTCGTGACAAGTTTTTTTGATGGCCCATAAAGGTCAGAGCATATCGTATCTGTTACGTAACTGTACTGATATGAGCCTGCAAATATGACTAAACCCTTAGAAATCTCAATCCACTCTGCCTTGAAAATTCTTTTAGAAATTTCTCTACCGTTCTTGAAACTCCATATCTTCTCTTGACTATTCTTCCTTACTTTTCGTACCATTGATTCTCGTCCCTTCCTATTTCGGGGTGACGAATGATCGTGCTGTCTAGAATTCATCAGAGATTCTTAAAGTTATAGTATAATATTACTTGATTTTGAATATTTGGTTGTTTGATAGATATGTGGGGATATAGATGCCATATTTCTTAGATATCTAAGGATAATAACTCTAGCAACTTGATGGAAAGTTATAAAGTTTTAGTGACATACCCTTTAGGGAGTCGCATGACCAAAGGTGGGTAGAAGTTAGCCTCCAATCAAGGTTTAGCATAAGGACCGGGGTTGTAACCCTTCTCCCGAACAGAAATTAGCTTTTAATCAAGGTTTAGCATAAGATCATGTAGAACATGTGAGTACTGAATATCATAACATGGTGAAAAAAGTACTGAATGTAGAACTGAGCATGATATATGATGTGATAAAATAAATATAAAATATGCCATGAATTATTAGAGCGTTATGTGATCGGCTTGGAAAAGTTACAGGACAGGCTATCCACTTGGCCCGACAATCATATAAAAATCACTGGAAAGGGTCATGCCAGCCAACCTGGATAACGAGCACAAGAAATAAGATCTCGTTACACCCTACGTGAGGTGAGAGTGGCGCAAGCAAAAGAATATAGTGACAGGGTGGCTTTGATCACATAGCCCTAAATAATTCTCCATCCCCGAATAGTATAATGGATCCGGACATGACACGTCATGACACGGGATTCCTTAAGAGGGTAGCAAGTCCCCTTAGGAATCGATGTATATACAAGTACAGGGAACAAGACAGAAAATGTACCAATATAACAAAAAAATCTAGGAACAACATCTCATGTCATGATCCAACATATACTAGTCCGTGAACTATCGTATCTGGAAATCAAGTAAGACACTACAACTGAATCGGATATAGCAGATATCAAGACAATGAAAACTATCAGTAAATATACTCGCCTGTGGTCCTGAGATGATAAGGTGAACAGATGCTCAGAATAATCACAGACCTAAACATGAGATACTATAAGTCAAAACAGGGTTTAATAATGAAAGAAAAACTAATTAAGTCATGATATGCAAGTCTAAGTCAAACTAGGTCATACTAGGCCAAACTAGGTCATACTAGGCCAAACTAGGTCATACTAGGTCATACTAGGTCATACTAGATCATACTAGATCATACTAGGTCACAGAAAGTCAATCTAAGTCAAACTGGGTCAAAGGTTGACTTACAGTTGACTTTTGGTCAACTGGTCAACCCTGGTCAACTCTAGGTCAACCTTAGGTCAAACTAGGCTAATGTTGACCAACTGTTGACTTTCAGTCAACTGGTCAACTATGGTTTGGTTTTGGGTCAATTCTAGTCAGTTTTAGGCTATGTTTGACTTTCGGTTGACTTTCGTTGACTTTTGGTCAAAACGGTCAACCGAGGTCAAAACTAGTCTAAGAGCACTAATCCTAACCATTACCAACCAAGACAATCAATTTCTAACCATATTCTAACACCTTAGACTCATACCTGAGCTTCTAGGTAATTACCTTAACCTTACCTATTACCCTTCACAAAGTATTCCCAATACCTTGCCCCGATACATAGGCAACCCTTCCTAACCTTGGTAGACTGACCTAGGCTTCTTATGGTAGCTAGACACTAACCTATCTAGATATTACCAACCCAGAAATCTAGGTATCAAGCCCATCCAGTCCATATTATCTTTTTGTTGGTCACTCTCAAAATTACCTTAAAGTATCATGAGACACCCTATAGTATCTTGAGATACCACTCTCCTAACACTAGCCAACCATACTAGCTCTATTAGGATACTAATTTATCTAGTACACTCACTAAACACACCCCACTAGGTCCACAACTCTCAAATATAACATCTCGTATCCTAACTTATACTAACATATAAGCTAACATCTACTAACAATCCTAACTAACAATTATCTAACAACTTGGTACCAAACTCTATCTAACAAGGGCTAAATAATATAGGAAAATGGCTAAATGGAAGGGGTTAAATTCTAAAGGAAACAGGGGATTAAATGGATTAAAACTAAAGGCTTAAAAGCTTAAAAAGCTGTCAATAAGCTGCTGCTGAAAAGCTGCTGCTTATTGCACTGCTTATGCTGCTGCTTATGCTCACTGCTTGCAGAAACTACTGCTGCTGCTGCTTATAGAAGCTGCTGCTGCTGCATTTACTGCTGCTTTTCGCTGCTACTTTTGCTTATTGCTTATCAATCTCTTATATATATATAGATATAGATATATATACATTCAATAATAAAAATACTTGTATATATATTATGATACATGGAGAAAAATGTAATGACAAACAATAACATATCTCTAACATATAAAAATCTAATATTAAAATATGTATGAAATTATTTAAACACAAGTGTCCAATATTGGAGTTTCCCACATGGACACAAAGTACAACAAGGACACTCCTAATAGCTCTAAATGGACACGAAATGGACACAAATGGAGACACAACCATGGGGGTCATTCCTATGGGTTCAAAATAATCCTATATGCATGTAGGATTGAAATAGAGGATAGATTTTACCTTCCGAAAGGTAAAATCCAAAGGAACTCCTTCCGATACGGCACCGACACGAAGGGATCTCCAAATGGACACGAACCAAAGCCAAATCCTTCCAAACTTGGCTAGTACCCTCTCTTCATGGAGTAGAAAAGAAAAAAAGAAGATTTGGTGAAAGAAAGAATTGATTTGGAGATGAAATTAATGGAGGTTCCTAGAGAAATTATGGATAATAACAAATGAGAGGTGATTTATTCCCCCCCCCCCCCCTTGTGGCCGGCCCTATATGGGTGAGGTGTTCCTATTTAGTAAAGTCTAAAATACCCTCCACCCATGACTCCTATTGATTTAATTAAAATTAGGGTTTTGGTTTGAGGCTAATTTAGTCTAGTTTAAGTCTCTAATTAATCCAACCTAGTCATGAATATTTAGTCTAACCATACTAACTTAAATATTGTCATGTGGGCCATGTCTAACTAATGAGTGGGTCCCAATAGAGTCAAAACTATCCCGGGACCTTGATACAAGTCGGATTGAGCTAAAATTCGAACCCGACTCAATTAACCCCAAAATAATATCATAAATAATAAAATAATTCCAAAATTATTCTAAAGTAGAAAATAACCAAAATACCTCTGTTCTTGAAAACTAGGGGTGACAAATCTATCAACCTTAAAAAATTTGTCCTCAAAATTAAAACAAGCAATCTCCGAAATCATATGCAGAAATAAAAGAATTATACCTCGGGGCTCGAAGAGATAAGGAAAACGCTCCCACATGTCGTCCTCTCTCTCCCAGGTAGACTCACCTGGAGAGTGATGCCTCCATGCAACACGAACCAAGGGTATAACCTGGTTCCGGAGCACCTTCTTCCTGCGATCCAGAATCTCCACTGGCTACTCTAGATAGTAAAGAGTTGTCACGCCCCAGAACCAGAATACTGGAGAGCGGGGACGTACATAGCCAGCTACGTATATTGAAGTGCAACCCACCTCGCTATACGGTCACGGCTGTCTAGATACATGACGGTTTAACTACAAGCCAACAGTCTTCTATGGTCGTGAACAAGCCTATTGTCTCAATCACAAGCAAGTAATAGTAGTTACAAGATGTCAGAGCACCAAATATATAATAGCAAGGCGTCCCATACATTACATATTGGATGATCATGGAGCTAGTCGTACAAAATGTCAGGACTCGTAAGAGTTCAGTCATACATGATCAACCCTAGGATCTGTCAATCATATTACAGCCCGTAGGCAGACAGTAAATAAAGGGCAATCGAGCTAACACGTGCTCGTCGGCTAAACGCCTCAAAAGTATAATTTTACAATAAAGTGGAAGGACAAAAAGAAACCCACTCGTTGTCAGGGTTACGCCTGGTGGTCACCATCTGGCTGGATAGTAGGTAGATCCTCTGGTGCTGCTCCGATATCTGGCCACACAAAACCAGCTGGGTCAGACCCCAGAAAGAGCAAGTGACACAAAGGAGGCTTCACTTAGGAACTAAAACCAGCATATCACAAATAAATAGTAAAGGTAATTAAAAGATAGTGATAATAGCTGAGATAACAATAATATATTGAACACGGAGAAACCATTCAAGTAGCCAGACTGCAACCCTTAAACCAAACAAGGACCGGGGTTACAATCCTTCGCCTGAATAGAAACCCGCCTCAATTACTATTGATAAGGTAACAAGACAATAAACGAAGAGAGGACACAGAACTGCTGCGGAAGCCAGGTTACAACCCTTAAACCAAACAAGGACCAGGGTTGTAACCCTTCGCCTGAACAGAACTGGACCCTTGATCTTTATTGTTAAGGCCAGTATAAATAATCATGGTATTGAAGTAAAGGTAAAACATGACGAGCATGACAGGGGGTTACAATAAGACAATAAACGAAGAAAGGACACAGAACTGCTCCGGGAGCCAGGTTACAACCCTTAAACCAAACAAGGACCGGGGTTGTAACCCTTCGCCTGAACAGAACTGGACCCCTGATCTTTACTGTTAAGGCGGGCACAATAAGCAGGACGATATATGATAAGATAACCATGGAACTATTCAGATAGCCAAGTTACAACCCTTAAACCAAACAAGGACCGGGGTTGTAACCCTTCATCTGAACAGAACTTGGTATCCCATCATTTATCGATACAAGAAATCATGTCCTGATACAATCTTGTACAGGATCAGGATAAGACTAAGCTGGAATAAACTTCATCCAATCAATCACGGCCAATCAAGAGTACGGCTTGATACTTTTAACTAACTAGGGTTATCACAGGCCTAGTTACTAGCAAGATGCAATAAGATTATCCCAACAGCCACAAGCCCTGCAGACCATCCAGGTTATCCGGGTCGAATGTCCGTTATGAAGAATGCAACACGTAACTGTGTGCTGGAAATGTGCCCTACTCGTCGGTAGGCTACAAATCTGTTAGTGCGCCCAGATAACGAGATTGCCTGTAGCTGGGAATCTCTTCATGACTACTGAATCATTCTAGTTAATTAGCCTTAGTCAATTTCATTAGGTACCCCTGACCGTGGTACTCAGGGATCCCCATCCTAAACATGATGCAAGACAGTACCAGTTTATTACAAACACAATCGCCCGCAGTGTCCAGGTATTTCATACTTGTCATGTCAGTTTACTTGTCAAGAGTGCGCCACAGCGAGCCACTATCGTGTTCTATTCTTACATTATCATGAATGAGAAAGATTGTATAAAATAACTAACAATATATTCTTGAAGCCAAGGAAAAGATCTACAACTTTCATGTTTTAAGTTTTTCAAGATTCTAGCTACAAAATAACTTAAACAGGCAAAAACAGTGAATTCCTGCACAAATCGGCGCATGGGATTCCTGCACAAATCGGCGCATGGGATTCCTGTACAAATCGGCGCATGGGATTCCTGTGCAAATTGGCGCATGAGATTCCTGCACAAATCGGCGCATGGGATTCCTGCACAAATCGGCGCATGAGATTCCTGCACAAATCGGCGCATGAGATTCCTGCACAAATCGGCGCATGAGATTTCTGTACAAATCGGCGCATGAGATTCCTGTACAAATCGGCGCATGAGATTCCTGCACAAATCGGCGTATGAGATTCCTGCACAATCGGCGCATGAGATTTCTGCACAAATCGGCGCATGTGATTCCTGCACAAATCGGCGCATAAGATTTCTGCACAAATCGGCGCATGAGATTCCTGTACAAATCGGCGCACAAATCGGCGCATGAGATTCCTGCACAATCGGCGTATGAGATTTCTGCACAAATCGGCGCATGAGATTTCTGCACAAATCGGCGCATGAGAAACTCACGTTGCGTCTTCAATACATGCGCGTAGGGAACCTACGCGCATGACACGCTCGGAGTTAAGGGATGCGTTGCCGGGACTTCACGGTGCATGGCCTCCCGGCGCATGGCCTCCCGGGCGCATGGGGTTCCCGGCGCATGGGGTTTCATCGTCCCCAAACAGCAAGTTCAGCCATGAAAGTTTCGAAAACTTGTAATGGCCATAACTTGCTCATCCGGAGTCGAAATCAAGCGAAACAAAAGCCAAAACTGAATGAAATTGAATTCTCTACAACATGGAACCATTAGTTTTCGAAAATAACCAAGTTTTAGAGATCAAAACCAAGAAAACTAAACAAGAAGGAACTTAAAACTTAGATCTACAAAAATATAACCATCAAAACCGAAAACTTCCAGTTGTAAAGAGGCTTAGAATCTAGTAAGGAAGAGAATGGAACAATAAAACATGAGATACATCATGAAGCAAGTTTGCACTTGCCTAAGGTCTCTCTCTCTCTCTCCTTCCTGGTAGGTGTAGAAGTAAATGTGGAGAAAAAGAAGAAGAATGAAGAGAGAGAAAGAGGAGGGGTTAATAAATGGGGATGGTGGTGGTAGGTAGGGGTTCTACCCTTGGTTCATGATGAACCAAGGCAACCCAAGCCTAGCCGAACCAACCCAAAACAAACCGAGCCAAGCCAAGAGATATGCAATACAAAATAAAATACGTACACGTATTCCAAGATACGTAATACGAACTACAGGCATTACAACTCTTCCCACCTTAAAAGAATTCTGTCCTCGGAATTTAATCAAGAGGCTAGAATTGCAAGGACAAGCTATAATAATCGTAAGCTATAACAAGCAGTCTATCATGTAGTCATTTATTCAAGCAAGGAATTGAAAGCATAAGGCATAAGGAAGACATTATACCTTACGAGTCAAACAGGTCGGGATATCGCGATCGGATATCATCCTCACGCTCCCACGTTGACTCATCCAAAGAGTGATGACCCCAAGCAACACGGACTAAACTAATAGTCTTGTTTTTAAGTATCTTCTTTCTCCGGTCCAATATAGACACGGGCCTCTCCTCATATGAAAGGTTGGTACCAACAACCAATTCCGAATGATCCAGGATGTGGCTCGGGTCCGGGATATACCGTCGTAGTTGAGATACATAGAATACGTCATGCACCTCACGTAGCGACGGTGGAAGAGCGAGACGATAGGATACATCACCTACTCGCTCCAGAATATCGAACGGGCCTATATACCTAGGACTAAGCTTTCCCCGTACGCCGAAACGAATGACACCACGGTTAGGCGAAATCCTCAGGAATACATGGTCGCCGACCGAGAATTCAAGGGGTCGCCGATGGGAATCGGCCCAATGACGCTGGCGATCTTGGGCAACTCGAAGATGATCTCTGACTCTCCTGATCACTTCAACGGTCTGAGCAATCATTTCCGGACCGAGCATCTGCCTCTCTCCGACATCATCCCATGCTAGCGGGGATCGGCACTTCCTGCCATACAATGCCTCGAACGGAGCCATCTGGATACTGGCTTAGAAACTGTTGTTGTACGAGAACTCCACCAGGTGCAGGTGATCTTCCCACGAACCATCGAAGTCGAGTGTACAAGATCTCAACATATCTTCGAGAGTCTGGATCGTGCGTTCTGACTGGCCATCAGTCTGCGGATGATAAGCGGAGCTGAACTGGAGGCGAGTTCCCAAACTCTCTTGCAGGCTACACCAAAAGTGCGATATAAATCTGGAATCTCTGTCCGAGGTGATACTGACTGGTACTCCGTGAAGCCTGACGATCTGCTTGAGGTACATCTCTGCTAGCTGAGCCGTCGACTGACCAACTCTGAACGGGAGAAAGTGAGCCACCTTCGTGAGCCTGTCTATGACAACCCAAATAGCGTCTCTGCCAGCCGGGGATCTAGGCAATCCAGTAACAAAATCCATGATTATATGCTCCCATTTCCACTCAGGAATCGGCAATGGTTGAAGTAGTCCAGCTGGTCTCTGATGTTCAGCCTTAACTTGTTGGCAGACTAAACATCGAGAGACAAACCGGGCTATCTCCCTCTTCATGCCATTCCACCAAAAGTGCTGACGGATATCACGGTACATCTTCGTACCGCCGGGATGAATGGAATACTGCGAACTATGAGCCTCTGTCATGATCTCCTGTCTGATATCTCCACTGGGTACACAAAGACGCTTCCCATGTCGAAGTGTACCATCTTCATGGATACATAACTCTGGTCTTCGTCCTGCCTCACACTCTGCTCTGAGTCGCTGAAGCTTGGAATCTGCTGACTGCGCCATCCGGATCCTCTCGACTATAATGGACTGAACTTGCATGCTGGCCATCAATGCCACACTGGAAGGAAGGACAACTTCTATACCCATCTTCTGAAGATCGGCTAACAGCTCTGGTTGCGCTGTTAGGAAATAAACTTCGGCTCTCCTGCTCAATGCATCCGCAACGACGTTGGCCTTCCCAGGATGATACTGCAAGTTAACATCATAATCCACAAGTAGCTCTAGCCATCTCCTCTGACGCATGTTAAGATCCTTCTGGGTGAAAACATACTTCAGGCTCTTGTGGTCGGTAAAAATCTCCACCCTATCTCCGTACAAATAGTGTCTCCACAACTTAAGTGCAAACACTACTGCTGCCAGCTCCAAGTCATGGGTTGGATAACTCTTCTCATGATCACGAAGTTGTCGTGACGCATAAGCTATTACCTTTCCATGCTGCATCAGAACACATCCTAAACCTCTGCCAGAAGCATCACAATACACTGAGAATTCTCCGATCCCATCTGGAAGCGTGAGAATAGGAGCTGTCATCAAGCCTCGCTTCAACTTCTCAAAGGAATCCTGACATTCTGCTGTCCAAGCAAACTGCACATCCTTGCGGGTCAACTGGGTCAAGGGCGCTGAGATCCGAGCAAAGTTCGAAATAAATCGCTGGTAGTAGCCGGCCAATCCAAGAAAGCTGCGAACTTCTGCAACCGTGCTGGGCACTGGCCATGTCTCAATGGCCACAATCTTCTGGGGATCCACTTCTACTCCTCCTCGGGTGATGATATGGCCCAAGTACGAAATGCGATCGAGCCAGAACTCGCACTTACTAAACTTGGCATACAACTGGTGCTCTCTGAGAATCTGGAGGACAATTCTGAGATGATGCTCATGCTCGGCCTCACTCTTACTGTAGACCAGGATGTCGTCTAGGAACACAATCATGAACTTATCCAAATAAGGCATGAAGATACGATTCATGAGATCCATGAATACTGCCGGCGCATTGGTTGCTCCAAATGGCATCACAAGAAACTCCCAATGCCCATATCTCGAACTGAATGCTGTCTTCGGGATGTCCTGCTCTCTGACTCTAATCTGATGGTATCCTGACCGCAAGTCGATCTTTGAGAATACTGCTGCCCCCTTGAGTTGATCAAACAAGTCATCTATCCTCGGGAGAGGGTATCTGTTCTTGATTGTCACTGAGTTTAAGGTACGATAATCTACACATAATCTGGACGCACCATCCTTCTTTTTCATAAGAAGCATCGGGGCTCCCCAAGGTGATCCACTAGCACGAATAAATCCCTTGGTTCTAAGTTCTTCAATCATCTTGTACAATATCTCTAGCTCTGATGGCGCCATCCTGTAGACTCTCTCTGACACTGGGACTGTCCCGGGAATCAAGTCGATAGTAAACTCGATCTCTCGCTCTGGCGGCATCCCTGGAAGCCCTTCGGGGAAAACATCTGGAAACTCTTCGACTATCCGAGGCAACTGCACTGCTGCTACTGCCATCCGCAACACTGGAGGAGAAGGTTCAACTTCGCCTCGGGAGAAGGAAAACCCTGGCTCGCCTGGAATGCTAAAAACAACCCTGCCAATGTGGCAGTCTATCCTAGCATACTGGTCCCTCAACCAATCCATCCCTAAGACCACATCATAATCGGCCATCGGAAACTCTATCAATCTAGCGGAGAATTCTCTACCGCTAACTACGATCCGACACGAGGAAAATACTCTATCTACTCCCATAAGTCCACTACCAGTAAGTATATTGAGCCTTACTGATAATGACTCGGGCTCCAGTCCTACCCGTGTCGCGAATCGTGCAGACATAAATGAATACGAGGCACCAGAATCAAATAATACTGAAGCTGGAAAGGTGTTGACGAGAATAGTACCTGCCACTACCTCACCTGGTGCTACAACTTCCTCTTCCATGGTCAAGGCCAGCACTTGACCATGTCCTCTGGGTACGGGTCCCCTCTGCTGAAAATTCCTCTGCCTGCTCTGGATCAAGGCTTGGGCTTGGGCATACTGCTGCGGCCTCTGCTGCTGGAATGCCTGGGCCTGCGTCGGCAATGGCCTCAGGAATGGATACTGCAGCTGCTGCTGCTGCTGGACTGGTACTGGTCCGCTAACTGAAGGACTAGAAAAAGTTGATGATGAACTCCCCCTGTTCGGACAGTTCCCAACCCTGTGGTCCGGGGCACCACAAACCAAGCACAAATCCTGTGCTCTGCGACATTCTGATACCACATGCCCTGGCTTCCCGCAGTGTGAACATCCCACTACGGAAGACTGCTTCTGCTTCTGCTGCTGAGGGTGCGTCAGGGTAGAATGTTGAACCGACGTCACTGAGGCCGCCCGCCTCGGAGCTCCAATGGTCAAAGCCCTGGCTGCCGGGGCTGGTGCTGATGACTGATTCATCTGGCCGTGAGATAGCTTCCGACCTCCGGTCCTATCCACGATCCTTTGGGAGGTATATTCATGCCTCCTAGCTGCTCTCAATACTGCATCAAAAGTCTGATGCTCAAACTGCTCCACTGCCAACAAGATCTCTAAATGGAGCCCCTGCTGGAACCGCTGGGCTCTATCGAACTCGGTTGCTACCAAGGTGGGAGCAAACCGACTAAGTCTCGAAAACTCAGTCGCATATCCATCGAGCGTCCTGCCCATCTGCTTCAAATTGGTGAACCTCGTCTGTAGATCGTACCGAGCTACAGCATCGAAGTACTTGGTCTGGAATCTCTCCCTGAATACTGTCCATAAAATAGGGGCCACTAATCTATCGGCCTGTGCTGGCCACCAGCTGCGGGCAAGATCCAATAGCTGCAGTCGCACTACGGCCACCTTCTCGGTTTCTGGAGTCCTGGCTGCTTCTAGAATAACCTCTGTGTCCTGAAGCCATGCATCTGCAGCGATCGCATCTTCACTGCCATCGAAGAAGGGAGGGTTCAAGCGCTTGAAGCTGTTGGCCGCACTATTACCCTGATAACCTCCTCTGGTCAAAGCGTCTGCCACCGCCTGGTGCAAGGCATCTTCTCGCCGATCCTGGGAAGCTAATAGCGTCCTGATGAGACCCACTAAAGTGCCATCATCATGCTCTGCTGGCTGGATGGGCTGAACTGGTGGTTCTCCTTCGGTGGGCACGACTCTGGAGGCTACTCCTGAATGCTGGGCTTGATCTCCAGGTTGCTGCTGGTCCGCGGAAGGTGCTTCGCCTTACTGATCGGCAGGTCCAGGAACAATACTGCTGAAGAAGACGACATAGGGAACAATTAGGAAGGACCAGGACAGATCAACGATACAAGCATGTGATCAGGTCAAGATTTTCAGGGATCAAGAGGATACGAGTGGAGATCAAGGGAGAGTACTGATTGAGACATCTATTCGGTAAACCCTCACATATCTTGATTTACAAGACCTGCATGGGCCACCACTAAAACCATGTCACGCCCCAGAACCAGAATACTGGAGAGCGGGGGCGTATATAGCCAGCTACGTATATTGAAGTGCAACCCACCTCGCTATACGGTCACGACTGTCTAGATACATGAGGGTTTAACTACAAGCCAACAGTCTTCTATGGTCATGAACAAGCCTATTGTCTCAATCACAAGCAAGTAATAGTAGTTACAAGATGCAGAGCACCAAATATATAATAGCAAGGTGTTCCATACATTACATATTGGATGATCATGGAGCTAGTCGTACAAAATATCAGGACTAGCAAGAGTTCAGTCATACATGATCAACCCTAGGATCTGTCAATCATGTTACAGCCCGTAGGCAGACAGTAAATAAAGGGCAATCGAGCTAACACGTGCTCGTCGGCTAAACGCCTCAAAAGAATAATTTTATAATAAAGTGGAAGGATAAAAAGAAACCCACTCGTTGCCAGGGTTATGCCTGGTGGTCACCATCTGGCTGGATAGTAGGTAGATCCTCTGGTGTTGCTCCGATATCTGGCCACACAAAACCAGCTGGGTCAGACCCCAGAAAGAGCAAGTGACACAAAGGAGGCTTCACTTAGGAACTAAAACCAGCATATCACAAATAAATAGTAAAGGTAATTAAAAGATAGTGATAATAGCTGAGATAACAATAATATATTGAACACGGAGAAACCATTCAAGTAGCCAGACTGCAACCCTTAAACCAAACAAGGACCGGGGTTGCAATCCTTCGCCTGAATAGAAACCCGTCTCAATTACTATTGATAAGGTAACAAGACAATAAACTAAGAGAGGACACAGAACTGCTCCGGAAGCCAGGTTACAACCCTTAAACCAAACAAGGACCGGGGTTGTAACCCTTCGCCTGAACAGAACTGGACCCCTGATCTTTATTGTTAAGGCCAGTATAAATAATCATGGTATTTGTCACGACCCGCACCCACTGTTAGGGTACGAGACGTAACAACGCCCAGCCTACGTCGCAGTGTCGGCGGTAGAACGCTATCCTAGGTCAATCATCTAACAATATAAAAGTACCTGTACAGTTTATACTCTCCGAATGGAGGTAACATCACAATATGCTGTCTCAATCACATCTAAGGTAGAAGAATGAAGAACAGATAAATAGATAGTAACTCAAAAAGAACCATAGTATAGATGAAAAAGTCTAAGTGTCTAGTACAACATAATATCCAGAATGTCAACTCATGATACAACAAGTCTAAGAGTCTATATACCTCAACATCTCAAAATACAACTCAGATGTGAGACAAAAAGATAATACCGAAAGACTATCTAGCTAAACTAGCCTAGACTACTGGGGCAACATCCTCAGCTGCAGGTGGATCCTGCTGAGGGTCCACAACATAAGTATCATCTAGTCCTGCTCCATAATAGGTAGACACCAGGGCCTCCTCCTCATCCTCTGTAATATTTTCAACAGGTCCAATCAGGACAAGAATGAGCACAATACATCTCACGCAGTGCATAGCAGGTTAGGAAATACGATACAGGCAATAGAGTAAGATACATGAACTGCTGAAAGGAAACATACGCTGTAAAAGAGATAGCTGTAATAAAATATCTACTGTATATAGAGAACTGTAAGTGACTAGTGATGTAGAGCACAAGATAGGCATGTGAATGGCTAGAAATTATACATGATTACACTACTGAGTTTGCACATGATTACACTACTTTGGAATTATTCACATGTCCACTTCTACTCCCCCGTTACCCCAATCAATACACAAAGATCTATACAAGTTACGTTATTGTACATGATATCACATGGGGCCCATGAAAGGGTGCACATGATAGTATACATGAGGGCTCAGTAAACATGAGAGTACATGATCACATGAGTGCACATGAATAATGGAAGCATAGGAGTACATGATGATAGTGAAACTCACATAACATGAAGTACCCGATGCTCCCGAGGGGGATAACATCTCATATAAAGATCCATATAGTACCAATCCGTGTTACCAACGTGACAGCAACAAGTAAAATAATCTAGAGCGAGAAGTAAAGCCTAAACAAGTATGAAACGGTCAGAGAATGTACTCGTCTGATAACTGAATGTCTGAAGAGGATATACTGTCTGAGGAGAGGTGTATGGCTCCTAATCAGAGCAATACAAGTCACAATGTATCCACAATGGTAAAAATAAAGTATACAATGCATACTACATGATTCTAGGTCAATCTGGTCAAAAGTCAACTCTGGGTCAACTCTAATAGTCAAACTAGGTCACAGGAAGTCATACTAGATCACAGAGAATCAAACTAAGTCAAATAGAGTCAAACAAGGTCAAACAAGTCAAATACTAGTCAACATGATCAATCTGGGTCAAGTCTAGGTCAAACTTAGACCAACTAAGGTATTGGTCAAACAAAGACCAGTCAGTAAGGTAATTAGGTCAAACAAAGACCAGTCAATAAGGTAATTGGGTCAAACATGGTCAGACTAGTTGAACTAGTCATTTTTTAGGTCAATTAGGTCATGGTTTGACCAATAGTTGACTTTAGTCAACCTTTAGTCAACAAGGGTTAACTAGTAGGGTTTTGGGCCTTTAGGTCAAATTGAGTTAGCCCCCAAGCCATAGGCTAGTAGCCTAGGCCATAGGCTATTGCTTAGGTTTCTATATAAACCTATACCTAGTAAGTTATCTATATATACATGTATCTATATATATATCAATATAGGCCTAACTATATATAATACAACCACCCACATATTTATATATAAAGATAATACTATGTATATCTAATACAATATATATATATCATATATATATAGATATACACCAACTATCTACTACCTACATATCAATATATGAATACTATACATAATATCATCACCCATATCTATATATATATAATGACACTACATGAGAATTTATACAAATATATATATATATATCAATATATATATATATATATATATACATATATATATATATATATATATATATATATATATATATATATATATATATATATATATATAACCTATATATATAACCTATATATATACACTATATATATACATAGAGGGAAGTGAGAAAAAAAAAAAATATATATATATATATATATAACCTATATATATACACTATATATACATAGAGGGAAGTGAGAGGGAGAGTGAATTTGAGTGTGAGAGAGAAAGATGGACAATAAATGGGGGGGAGTTTCAGATTTTCTGAAACTGGAAATCCCAGCCCCCAACCTATACACACACACACACCTAATATATACATATATATATAACTTATTTATATATTACATATATACATAGAGAGAGGGAAGAGAGAGACATAGAGTGAGAGAGAGAGTGAAGGACAGTGAGGAAGAGTTAGAGTGAGAGAGAGTGAATGAGAGAGAGACAGAGATAGAGGGAGAATGGTCTGGACAGGGGGGAGGGGTTCCTGAAATCAGGAACCAAGTTGGCTCCGCAACACACACACACATAACATATATACATACATATGTATATATATACATAACTATCTATATACACTACCAAAAACTCCCAAATCTCACCCACACTCACATATACATATATACTACGTATATACACACTAAAATACACTAGTCCAATGTATAAAACAGATTAAAAAATAGGTTTGAAATCCATTTTCAAAAACTGGGAAAAATCCTAATTTCTGAGAACAGTGCACAGTGCACTCGAAATAGGTAATTCGAATTACATGCCCTAAACCGAGCTAAGGCTCGATCCTATTGGTTGGTAACTGAGCCCCTAGGTGTGTACGTGTCGTAGGTGTCCCTAGGAGTCCACCACGACACGACACAACGTGTCCAAACACGTGATTTCCAAATCGGGTAAACACAGTGCACTGTGCAGTGCACTGCCTCGTGCACATGTTCGCGTGTGTGTAGGACACGACACACACATCCACGTGTCTCGTGGTCATACACACGTGTAGCCCACATATAGGGCTACACATTAGACATACTGTTATGTGTCCACGTGTCCTACAGTGTTGATACGAGACCCGTATCAGTCGAGGAAACTCGACTGATACGCGCGGTTTGGACCGCGTCGTGCAGAGATGCACATGTCTCGTGGACACGACACGAGCCACGTGGGGCCTCGTGGTCATGCCCACGTGTAGCCCACGTGTAGGGCTACACACTCGTGTCACCACGAGGTGTCCACGTGGCGTGTCCGTGCGACACGACACGCTCGAAATGTGCTCTGTGCAGTGCGCACAGTGCAGTGCAAAATCCGTGTTCGTGTCAGAGCTCTCTCGACACGACACAAGAGGTCGTGATATTTGAGAGGGGGCTTGTCAGTGATGGCCCCCTCCTCTGTGTCAAATTCCACGTGTCCTCATGGCGTGTCGTGCCCGAAAATTAGGTCGAGCAGCAGGGGAAGTAAACCGGGTGTCGTGCAGTGAGTTCGTGTCCGTTTTGGACACGGACACGACACGAATCCTAGCTCAGTCCACTTGGGTTGAGTTCTACTAGTCTAGGGCTACAAGGAAAAGTAATTTGTTTTACAAAATAATGAAATTAAGTTCTTTGTGGCATTTCGACAAACCCAGATTCCTAGTCTAGGATACGTGTCCGATACGGACACCAAACCAACTCAAACCTTCACCAAATTTGTCCTACAGTACCCTAGTACCTAGATGCATGCAAATATGAAGAGAAAACACAAAATTAACAAGGTTCATGGACATTTACCTATTGATGCAAATCCAATGGAAAAACAAAGAGAGGGGGTGTCCACTTCAACTTGGTGATGCCCAAAAGCTTCCAAATTCCTTGATAGCAGGCCCTAACTAGTACCCTCTAGTGTAGGGGAGTCCAATGCAAGAAACTAGAGGTGATTTAGATCAATATTGATCAAGTTGTGGTCTTGTGTAGGAAATGGATTTTTCTAGGTATAAAATTCATGTAAAATCTTCATGAATGAATGAAATGGGATTATATAGAATGGTGGCTGCTAGGGGGGTGCCCTATGGCCGGCCATGGCATGGGGGGGTGTCCTTGCCCTTCCTTCATGGCTAAGGCATGGACTTTCATGGTAAAGGGTTGATATTTTGAGTAATTCAAGCAAAATATCATATGTATAATATCTAGATATTTATCCTACTTTAACCCAATGTAAATATCTATCCCCTAATCATTCTAGGTTAGTAGCTAATCTCTAGATTAGGCTAAACTAGGTTAGAAGCTAACATGACACTAATCAACTAATTAAATAATAATAAATCACATAAATCTAAATAATTCCAAATAATTCCTAGAAAATTACCAAAATACCCTTTTGGCTAAACATCACTAATTTGGTGTTCTAAGCCTATGGCTAGGCTCTCATGGTCATGGCAACTTCTAGGTTAAGAAAAACTAGGGTTTACACTAAGTTATACTAACCAAAATCATAAAGTCATAAGTCATGACTTAGAAAATGGTTTAACTTAACTAAAATCACCAGAAAATCATACCATGACTAAAATACCACTAATAAATAATAAAAATAATAAATTTTCAAAAATCCCCAATTTTAGAAAATAGGGTGTTACAGTATTGAAGTAAAGGTAAAACATGACGAGCATGACAGGGGGTTACAATCAGACAATAAACAAAGAAAGGACACAGAACTGCTCCGGAAGCCAGGTTACAACCCTTAAACCAAACAAGGACCGGGGTTGTAACCCTTCGCCTGAACAGAACTGGACCCCTGATCTTTATTGTTAAGACGGGCACAATAAGCAGGACGATATATGATAAGATAACCATGGAACTATTCAGATAGCCAAGTTACAACCCTTAAACCAAACAAGGACCGGGGTTGTAACCCTTCATCTGAACAGAACTTGGTATCCCATCATTTATCGATACAAGAAATCATGTCCTGATACAATCTTGTACAGGATCAGGATAAGACTAAGCTGGAATAAACTTTATCCAATCAATCACGGCCAATCAAGAGTACGACTTGATACTTTTAACAAACTAGGGTTATCACAGGCCTAGTTACTAGCAAGATGCAATGAGATTATCCCAACAGCCACAAGCCCTGCAGACCATCCAGGTTATCCGGGTCGAATGTCCGTTATGAAGAATGCAACACGTAACTGTGTGCTGGAAATGTTCCCTACTCGTCGGTAGGCTACAAATCCGTTAGTGCGCCAAGATAACGGGATTGCCTGTAGCTGAGAATCTCTTCATGACTACTGAATCATTCTAGTTAATTAGCCTTAGTCAATTTCAGAAGGTACCCCTGACCGTGGTACTCAGGGATCCCCATCCTAGACATGATGCAAGACAGTACCAGTTTATTACAAACACAATCGCCCACGGTGTCCAGGTATTTCATACTTGTCATGTCAGTTTACTTGTCAAGAGTGCGCCACAGCGAGCCACTATCGTGTTCTATTCTTACATTATCATGAATGAGAAAGATTGTATAAAATAACTAACAACATATTCTTGAAGCCAAGGAAAAGATCTACAACTTTCATGTTTTAAGTTTTTCAAGATTCTAGCTACAAAATAACTTAAACAGGCAAAAATAGTGAATTCCTGCACAAATCGGCGCATGGGATTCCTGCACAAATCGGCGCATGGGATTCCTGTACAAATCGGCGCATGGGATTCCTGCGCAAATTGGCGCATGAGATTCCTGCACAAATCGGCGTATGGGATTCCTGCACAAATCGGCGCATGAGATTCCTGCACAAATCGGCGTATGAGATTTCTGTACAAATCGGCGCATGAGATTCCTGCACAAATCGGCGCATGAGATTCCTGCACAATCGGCGCATGAGATTTCTGCACAAATCGGCGCATGAGATTCCTGCACAAATTGGCGTATAAGATTTCTGTACAAATCGGCGCATGAGATTCCTGCACAAACTGGCGCATGAGATTCCTGCACAATCGGCGCATGAGATTTCTGCACAAATCGGCGCATGAGATTTCTGTACAAATCGGCGCATGAGAAACTCACGTTGCGTCTTCAATACATGTGCGTAGGGAACCTACGCGCATGACACGCTCGGAGTTAAGGAATGCGTTGCCGGGACTTCACGGCGCATGGCCTCCCGGGCGCATGGGGTTCCCGGCGCATGGGGTTTCATCGTCCCCAAACAGCAAGTTCAGCCATGAAAGTTCCGAAAACTTGTAATGGCCATAACTTGCTCATCCGGAGTCGAAATCAAGCGAAACAAAAGCCAAAACTGAATGAAATTGAATTCTCTACAACATAGAACCATTAGTTTTCGAAAATAACCAAGTTTTAGAGATCAAAACCAAGAAAACTAAACAAGAAGGAACTTAAAACTTAGATCTGCAAAAATATAACCATCAAAACCGAAAACTTCCAGTTGTAAAGAGGCTTAGAATCTAGTAAGGAAGAGAATGGAACAATAAAACATGAGATCCATCATGAAGCAAGTTTGTACTTGCCTAAGCTCTCTCTCTCTCTCTCCTTCCTGGTAGGTGTAGAAGTAAATGTGGAGAAGAAGAAGAATAATGAAGAGAGAGAAAGAGGAGGGGTTAATAAATGGGGATGGTGGTGGTAGGTAGGGGTTCTACCCTTGGTTCATGATGAACCAAGGCAACCCAAGCCTAGCCGAACCAACCCAAAACAAACCGAGCCAAGCCAAGAGATATGCAATACAAAATAAAATACGTACACGTATTCCAAGATACGTAATACGAACTACAGGCATTACAAGAGTAGGCCCCACCTCGATCGCTGAATAGTCCAATACATGGCTGGGGTCTGCCACGTACTGCCTCAGCTGCGATACATGGAACACGTTGTGCACCCCCTCTAGCATTGGTGACAAGTCTAGTCGATAAGCTACTGCACCGACCCTCTCAAGGATAGTGAAAGGTCCGATATAGTGCAGACTAAGCTTCCTGCCTCCGCCAAAGCGAATTGTGCCCCGTGTCGAAGAAATCTTTAGGAACACCAAAGCACCAGCCTAGACATAAAACAAACTCAGCACACAAGACAAACAAACAATCACAAGCTTCACAAATCGAAATTAAAACTAACCTCGAACTCTAACAATCTCCGGTGGCTATCGGCCCAATGCCGCTGCCTATCCTGAGCTACCCGAAGTCTGTCTCTAATCAACCTGACCTTCTCAGCTGCATCCACTACCATCTCCGGTCCAAGCAGCACTCTTTCACCGACATCGTCCCATGACAAGGGAGTACGGCATCTTCGTCCGTATAGAGCCTCGAATTACGACATCTCTATACTAGCCTGATAGCTGTTGTTGTAAGCAAACTCTACCTGGTGAAGATGGTCCTCCCAAGAACCCCCAAGATCAAGCACACACGTACGAAGCATATCCTCCAAATTCTGGATAGTCCTCTCTGACTGCCCGTCGGTCTGGGGATGATAAGAGATACTAAACTTGAGCGAGGTGCCCAAGCTAGTCTACAAACTCCTCCATAAGTGGGAAGTGAAACGGCTATCCCGATCTGAAACTATGCTCACAGGAACCCCATGCAATCTCACGATCTGACGAACGTACAGCTCTGCCAGCCTCTCCGTAGACAACCCCACCTTGAAAGGCAAGAAGTGGGCCAATTTGGTCAATCTATCAACTATGACCCAAATTGCGTCTTTCCCTCCAGGAGATCGTAGAAGTCCGGACACAAAGTCCATGGTGATGTGCTCCCACTTCCACTCAGAAATGGGTGGTGGCTGTAGCAACCCACCAGGCCTCTATCTCTCGGCCTTTACCTGCTGACATACCAAGCAGCGAGATACAAATTGAGCTACCTCGCGCTTCATGCCGTACCACCAGACGTGCTCCCTCAGATTTCTGTAAATTTTGTTGGCCCCAGGATGCATAGAGTACTGAGAGCAATGTGCCTCCTAAAGAACCTCCTCCCGAAGCTCTCCACTCGGAACGTACAGTCTAGCACCGTGCCGCAGCGACCCATCTTCGACAATAGAAAAATTATCGAGCAACCCTGCCCGCACCTACTCCCTGATGCTCCTCAGGGCAACATCATCATACTGTACTGATCTGACTCTGTCCATCAACTTAGACTGAATCTGTAAGCCCCACATCTACACCTCTATGCCCGGAATAATCACCTCGATTCCCAAACTGTCCAGGTCTACCAAAAGATGACGATCTGTCGTCAGATACAGAGCTACTGGATACATGCTCAAGGCATCTGCAACTACGTTGGCCTTTCCTAGATGGTACTGCAAGGCGATATCAAAATCCTTCATCAGCTCGAGCCACCGTCTCTACCGCATATTCAGCTCCTTCTGAGTGAACACGTACTTCAAGCTCTTGTGATCAGTGAAAATCTCAATCCGCTCTCCATACAAGTAGTGTTTCCACAACTTTAAGGCAAAGATAACAGCGGCCAACTCCAGATCGTGAGTCGGATAGTTCTTCTCATGAGGACGTAACTGCCTAGATGCATAGGCAATCACCTTTCTGTGCTGCTGAAGAACACAACCCAAATCCTTGCCAGAAGCGTCGCTGTAGATTAAAAAACCACCGATCCCAGATGGTAATGTCAAGATCGGAGCTGATGTCAACCTCTTCTTCAGCTCATCGAAGGCGGCCTGACACTCCTCAGTCCAGACGAACTCCACGTCCTTCCGGGTGAGTCTAGTCATCGGCTCCGTAATTTACGAGAAGTCTTGGACGAACTTCCGATAATAGCCAGCCAAATCTAGAAAGTTTTGAATCTCGGCAACTGAACTGGGTGTAGACCAAGACTCCACCGCTAAAATCTTCTTCTGGTCTACAGAGATCCCGTGCTCGGTCACAACATGACCCAAAAACTCGACCTGGTCCAAAAAAAAACTCGGACATTGAAAGCTTTTCGTACAACTGCTCCTTCCTCAGAGTCTCGAGCACAATCCTCAGATGCTCCTCGTGCTTCTCCGGCGTCTTCGAGTAGACCAAGATGTCATCTATGAAGACCACCACGGACTTGTCATGGTACTGATGGAATACCTTGTTCATCAAGTTCATAAATACTGCTAGGGCGTTGGTCAACCCAAATGGCATAACAGTGAACTCGTACTGGCCGTACCGAGTCTGAAAAGTTGTCTTCGGAACGTCTTCCCGCTTTACCTTCAGCTGATGATAACCGGACCTCAGGTCTATCTTCGAAAACACCTTCGTGCCGTTCAACTGATCGAATAAGTCGTCAATCCTCGACAATGGATACTTGTTCTTGATAGTGAGGTTGTTGAGCGCTCTGTAATCGATACATGTGCGTATCGTACCATCCTTCTTCGGTACAGGCAGAACTGGCACACCCTAAGGTGATGAACTGCATCTGATAAATCCCTTGTCTTGTAGCTCGTCGACTTGCTTCTTCAGCTCTGCCTACTCGCTGTTGTTGACCCTATAGACGTCCTGCAAAATAGGCTCGGCGTCCGTCACTAAATCTATAGAAAACTTAACGTCTCTATCTGGCGGCATCCCAGGTAACTCCTCGGGAAAGACATCCATGAAATCAGCTATCAATGGATGCGGCAATGCCTGCCCCGCCAGCAAAGCTCCATAGAACCCATCTTCCGGCTCAGCTTCTCCCCTGGTAAACACAAACTCTTGCTCTCCCGGCGGCCTAAACAGAACCCTACCTCCTCTACAGTCTATACTAGCATGGTGCATGCTCAACCAATCCATTCTGAGTACCATATCGTACCTCGGAAGGGACATTACGAGCAAGCACGTGCTCAAATCCTAGCCTTCTAATGTAACTCTCCGCCCCTTATAGATATTATTAACCAGGATAATGCCTCCCCTGGTCAATATTTTGTAATTCCTACCCAGATACTCAACAATAATGTTGTGTCTTAGAGCAAAGAAAACAGACACAAAACTATGTGTGGCACCAGAATCAAACAAGGTAAAAGCAGAGAAAGAATCAAGGAGAACGTGACCTGCCACAACATCACCCACTGGCTCTACCTCCTCTGCTGTCAAGGCGAACACCCTGCCCACAGGTGCTCCCTTCTGGTGCTGTACAAGGCGCTGCTGCTGGGTCTGAAGTGGAGGACCTCTCTGCTGAGCTGCTGGTCCTCTAGCCTGCTGTACTGTGTCCTGGCCTCCTCGGACTCCACGAAAGTGGCAATCCTTCAGCTGGTGTCGTACGCCCCACAGTATAGACATATGCCCAACCTCTTTCTACAGGCCTCTCGACTGTGCCTCGGCTTCCCGCAGAAGCTGCACGGAGTAGTCTGCCTCTGGCCCTGTCCCTGGTACTGGTGGGCACGGGCTGGTGCCTGCTGAATCTGTAACTGAGGCTGCTGCTGAATCTGCCTCTGCTGGAAGTGAGGGCGCTTTGTCGGCCCCGTACTAGAGATCGCACCTAGAATAATGCTGCCCCTCTTCGGCTTAAGGCCGAAGTCCTCCTCTGCTATCTGCACCTCCATCAGTATCTGCTCGAAGGTCGCATCGCGTCGCCCAGAAGTACGAGTGCGAACCGCATGAATAAGGCCCCTCAGGAACTTACGGGCCTTATACTCCTCATTCTGGATCAGATCTGGTACAAACCTACTCAGACGAAAGAACTTCGCACTACAAGAAAATGTAGCATTTACGGCGCATAATTTACGGCATGCAGTAGCTGCGTGCCGTAAATGACCCTTTTTTACAGCACGCAAATCCGTGCGCCGTATAAGAGGTATTTTATCTTATTTACGGCATATTTGACATGCACACCGTAAATGACAACATATTTATGACATGCATTTTGTTGCGCCATGAATGATAACTTATTTACGGCATGCAGCAGTGCATGCCGTAAATGATAGCTTAGTTACGGTATGCATTTCTGTGGACCGTAAATAATAACTTATTTACGACATGCATTTTTGCACGTCGTATATGTTTCTATCTATTCGTGTTACCATTCCACGAACATGTATGGAAGTTACAGATATTTTCTCTGTTTTTGAATTAGTAAAAATGCCAACCGATAAGTTCAGTATTTTAGATGGAACACAATGTGTTCTGTACTTTGCATATTTAATATCTTGACATACTTTTGTAGACCTATTTTTGTATAATGCACATACTATTTCACTACAAAAAAAATATCTTTTTATAACACTTTCAAAAATGTTAATCTAACTGTTTGTAAAAAAGTGTTACAACATTTCTGAAACATCCTTAATATGACAATTTGGAAGAATTTTTGACTTAATATAACATTTTTTTATATAATATGTACGTTTATAACGATTCTGTATAGAAAATAAAGGTACAAAAAAATACAATACTCACGTGTTCGGCCCGCTCTTTTTTTTCGTGCCCTTTTCTTTTTATTTCGTTCCCACTCTTTTTATTTCGATCCCATCAAAAAACCCACTCTCCTTCTCCTCATCCCCATCTCTTCTTCAACCGATGTTCTCCTCGTCATCGTCTCCTATGCAGCAGAAGAAAGAGCGACAGCCTGCTCCGGTCGCGTCTTCTCGTCGACAACATCATCTTCTCCTCCAGGGCTCCCGGTCTCCCATCGTCGACGTTTCCTCCTTGCCTCTCTCTAGAGAAACTAAAAATTAGGGTTTCATTTACTTCTCCTTCCATCAGTTTTTTCATGCGTCCTGGAATCTACTTCGACATCGACAAGAGAGCCAGAGGTCAGGTATCGGTGTAGTCTCTCTTTTTTATGGATTTATTCTGTTTATTTTGCCTTTCTTTTATTGTTTTAGATCTTCTTTATTATCTCTCTTCGATTTTTTGTTTGTTTGCTTGAATAATTTTTCGATTAATCTGGCTTATTGTTATTACTTTTTTTCTTCAGAATTTTTATTTGTTTTCTTGATTTTTTGTCTATTTTTATTTTACAGATCTTTTGCACAAGGACTACCAAACTGATCAGAAGTTTGCTCTGACAACCTTGACCGTGAATGAAGTGGTCAATTTCTTTTCTTGCAAGTGATTTTGTAGGTATTTTACAATTAGACAGATGATTAGTCAAAATTTGAAGAAGGCCTCAAATCCCCACCAGATTAAAAATAATAAAAATTGTGAAGATTATAATTTTTTAAATGCTTGAAGTGAAAATATATTAAAAGGAAATTAATTTTGATATATTAACGGGGAGAAATATGATTAATTTTGATATTTGAAATTGATGGACGATTTAGATGTATGATGTGTTTGTTGTATACACTGATGATGATTGAGTTGTTCTTTCATTTGAGAGTTGAACTTGTTTCATGTTGAACGTCTCTGGGGATGCCTCAAATATATACACGGAGACACAAAAATCAGTCTCTATCAATGTTTACCTTTGATACTTATTTGGAAAGAAGCACAATTGGAAAATTTCTTCTGCATCTAATTCCCTCCTCCTACATATTTTCCCCTTCCGATACCTCGAGATCCACCACAGACTTCACCTTCTCCCTCTCCGCCTAGCGGGTCTTCGAGTCCACTGTCGAGTTCTCCAGGAACATGGGCTACAACTTCATCGCCCCCTAGTACATCACAAGCGGACTCTTCGTTCATGTGGCCGACGGGAGCGATGACCAGGTCCTCAAGAAGTACCACTCAAACCAGATAAGCAATGTGAGTATCCATAAAAATCTTCAGTATAATGTTTCAATGAAAAGAATATACAAATAACTATGATTCTTTTTGGCTTGCATCTTTATCACTAGTTTTATATCTACCAAACATATCTCATCCAATGTAGGGATCATGCTAATGTGAATGTTGATACCCAAGTTAAGTTCGACAAAATGTCTCAGTTACATAATTCCTTATATTGAATTATTATGTTTATGATAAAATATGGAGTTATCACAATACAAGTTTTCTTGGTGACAATACAAGTTTTCTTGGTATTCTTTGATCTAATTTTCCAGGTCACATTGTTTTCTTGGTGACTTGTGTGTATTTTATGTCTTTAGGTTCATTAATTCCATTATACATGTTGGATAGATATTGAACTTGGACCATACCCAGTCAGGTTCTCTTATACCAAAATAATGGGATTACATTGGTGATAATTAACAAAACCTAGACTCAACTACAAGAAAATAATTCCCACAAAACAAAAAACAAACACAATATACAAACTTGCAAGCTAAAGGAATAATATGTTGATAGCTGATACTTGATAGCCTGCTGCAACTGGAATCCATTGCTTTTGTCGATAAGAATCGAACATCAACTAGAGCTTTCTCGTCTTCGAACAACCCTTCCCTTTTAACAATTTGTTGTATTAGGAATTGAGGTGAGTGTAAACTAAATCACAGGAAGGCTTAATAATTTTACTTGTTCACCTTGCCAGTGAGTCTTTAGAGCCGCTTGTTGTCCAAAACATCACCACTTTCATTTTTAGGCCCCTTGATGATCCAACAGATCACAGATTCCCACATTCTGTTAGGCCCTTTGCAAGTAGACATCCTTTCCCATTGCGTTAGTCCCCTTTGCATGCCAATTCCCATGCCACATGAATGTTTAGGTCCCCTGCCAATTCGACACCACCCTAATTCCCATCCCAAACTCTTGCCATGTTAACACATACCAACTCCCATGCCAAACCCTACATAGGCCAACTACCAATATGAGAGACTGTCCTTACTAATCCCTCGCACCTTGGTATGCTGATTGAAGTCATGAAAAACACTTGACACATTACTTTGATGCTCATCCATTCAACAACAAATCCAAATTTTTAGAGGGGTCTAACTTCCTTTTCGGAGTATCTAATTCCTAATTTAATTGGTTACCACTTAATGCATCGTAGACAAGGCATATCCAATTTCTGATTCTCTACTTCATCTATCAGGGATGTCTTTTTTCACAATCTAATGATTGGGACCTTAATAGTGGCTTGAAGGTAGTTATCAATTGGATTACATTGTCAATATCTAATGTCTTCGAATTATAGGTCCTCACACTACTGTGTGTAGATGAGTAGTTATCAATTGGATTACATTGTATATTTTTTCATTGTTGTGTTTATATATACATCAAATTGGATATAATGAACTAAAACACATTTTATGTTTGTGCAGGTTATCAATCAATGAAAAAAATCTGGGTATTGTGTTTGAAGCTTCTCTTTTGCAACCATTTGAGCTGAAATTTGTCATAGAAGACAATTTATATTATATTTTTCCCCAAAGTAGGGCAAAGTATAAAACAAGCTCAATTTGTATTGAAATATTGTATTGTTCTTAATTCAGTACTACAATAGTTTTGTAGTTCATGCAACAATATGGCATGATATACTTTGGCATGGCCTTTTGATTGCTATTAATATATTTTGGCTATTGAATTCGATTATTTTTTATGATCTCACGTGCCTAGGTTTATTTGAATTACTTTTCACTTTTGTAGTTTGATTGAGATTATATGGCAGTCAACTATTTCTTTAACTTATTTTTGCTATGTTATGTTATATTGTTTACCATTGATATCCTTGTTTAAATAAATAGAGATTGGTATGGAAATAATAATAATAATAATAATAATAATAATAATTTGATAAAAAAATTCATCAAAAATTATTTACGGCATGCAAAAAATGTCACAAAATGGTAAACATAATTTGTCGGAAATATCTTTTACGACATCAAACTGAACGCCGTATTTGACCCTGCGTGAATATCTATTACGGCGCCCAAAGGTATGCCGTGAAAGAGCAATTACGACACACTAAATATGCTGTAAATAGTTGTCAAAATTTTCTGAGAAAATCAATTACGGCGTTTATTTGTGATCATTTACCACGTGTATATTAACATTTATGGCGCTCTCTAACGCACCGTAAATAATATGGTCATTTACAGCATGATCTTTTACGGCACAAAGATGTACGCCGTAAAAGATCATTTACGGCACATTTTGCGTGCCGTAAATGATCATTTTTCTTGTAGTAATTTGCTGCATACTCGTCCACCGACGAGTTCCCCTGCACCAATCCGACGAACTGGCCCTCCAGAGCTGTCAAAGCCACATCGGGGTAGAACTTCTCCTTAAAGAGCCGCCTGAAGTTCTTTCATGTCAAACCCCTCACCGATGCACGAGGATCCGTGCGAAACCAAGTCAAGACGATATCGAAAAACTGACTCGCCGTAGACGTCACCCAAAGCCCTTTCGGGACCTTTGCTAACTCCAGGCTCCGCTAGACATCCTCAAACCAGTCATCCGCATACAGGATACCCTCAGTACCCTTGAAGTCCCTCGGGTTCATCTTCCTGAAATCTAGACATGTGCCAGGCCTTCTCTGACCATGTTGCTGCTAAACTGGGCACCCTGAACTATACCCGATACAACCCTCTTAACTGCTGCAATCGCCAGCTGGTAGGAGTTCTCCATGCTCTGTCGTAGCATCTCTGTCTGGCGGTGAGATGCGTCAGCCTGATGCTGCTGTGCCTCGGCCTGGGCCCTCTGGGTCTGCAACATCTGCTGTAGAAGGGCCATCATCTGCTGTGCATTAGTCGGTAGCGGAGGCGGCGGTAGAAGAGTCTAAAGAATGACTATGGATGGTCCCGCAGCTGGAGGTGGAAGACCTCCTGGAACCATCGCTGCTACTTCCGCCTGAAGGATAGGAACAGAGGTGGCAACTCCTTCAACTGCAGCTCCCACAGTCGGAGGTGGAGGTCCTACCGGATCGGACCTCTCTGGAACAGGACTAGATCCTGCTGTCTGAGAGCGAGTAATCGTCATCCTGAGCATAGATTGAAATAAGGAATCAATATGGCACATGATAGGGAATATCAAAGAAGGACAATTAAATTCATATGCAAAAGAGTTATCATGGTAATCAAAAGATCATAAATTTCCTAAAATGTGATTGAGTAACTCCTATCATATCCTAGATCATATGTCCTAACCGCAGGCTCGTAATTAGTACTCTAAGTCGAGCACCATTACGAGATCGCACTAACTGCGACACTAACCTGCATGGGTCACCACAAAAATGTGTCACGACCCGCACCTTGATTAGGGGCACGAGCACGTGGGTACATCCAGTCTACATCATAGAATCGACGGTAGAACGCTGTATAGGTCGTCTGTAAATGCTACAACTAAACAGTATAAAGGTACCTGTCATCTCCGCATGGAGGAATATAATATGGCATAACTCAATCACAAGATAAAACTAAGGTAGATAGCACGGAATAGAAATATGATAGAAGTGAAAACAGAAAATGAGTTCAGGATCCAACACAGCTCAGAGATATAAACAACATCACAGAGTCACAAAATATAATATAGAATACTACAGTCTGAAAATACTAGCTGGATCGCAGTCCAGGCAAACCTAACTAAGCTATACTACTCTGGGTGTGCAAAATCTAGTGGCTCAACAAACAGGCCACAGTCCTGGACTAAGTCTCCATCTATCTCGACCCCATAGTAGGTCGAGCAATCTGCCTCAGAATTATCTGTAATATATCAACGGTATTCTGTCAGGAAAATGAGCAAGTACAAACACTAACAGTAGTTCCATATGAATTGACAAATTCTATAAGAGATAATTATAATGAAATACAAGACAAAGATATAGGATGACTTGGGAGCTATTCGAAAATCGAGTTACAACCCGTAAACCAAATAAGGACCGGGGTTGTAACCCTTCTCCCGAACAGAACTTAGCCTCCAATCAAGGTTTAGTATAAGATCATGTAGAACATGTGAGTACTGAATATCATAACATGGTGAGGAAAGTACTGAATGTAGAACTGAGCAGGATATATGATGTGATAAAATAAATATAAAATATGTCATGAATTATTAGAGCATTATGTGATCGACTTGGAAAAGTTACAGGACAGGCTATCCACTTGGCCCGACAATCACATGAAAATTACTGTAAAGGGTCATACCGGCCAACCTGGATAACGAGCACAAAAAATAAGATCTCGCTACACCCTACGTGAGGTGAGAGTGGCGCAAGCACAAGAATATAGTGATAGGGTGGCTTTGATCACATAGCCCCTAATAATTTTCCATCCCCGAATAGTATAATAGATCCGGACATGACACGTCATGACATGGGATTCCTTAAGAGGGTAGCAAGTTTCCTTCGGAATCGGTGTCTATATAAGTACAAGGAACAAGACAGAAAATGTACCAATATACCAAGAAAATCTTGGAACAACATCTCATGTCATGATCCAACATATACTAGTCCGTGAACCATCGTGTCTAGAAATCAAGAAAGATACTACAAATGAATTAAATATAGCAGATATCAAGATAATGAAAACTATTAGTGAATGTACTTGCCTGTGATCCTGAGCTGATAAGGTGAACAGATGCTCAGAGTAATCACAGACCTAAAGATGAGATACTATAAGTCAAAACAGGGTTTAATAATGAAAGGAAAACTAATTAAGTCATGATATGCAAGTCTAAGTCAAACTAGGTCAAACTAGGTCATACTAGGTCATACTAGGCCAAACTAGGTCATATTAGATCATACTAGGTCATACTAGGTCATACTAGGTCACAGGAAGTCAATCCAAGTTAAACTAGGTCAAATATTGACTTACAGTTAACTTTTGGTCAACTGGTCAACCCTAGTCAACTCTAGGTCAACCCTATGTCAAACTAGGCTAATGTTGACCAACTGTTGACTTTCAGTCAACTGGTCAACTCTAGTTTGGTTTCAGGTCAATTCTAGTCACTTTTAGGTTATATTTGATTTTCGATTGACTTTCGTTGACTTTTGGTCAAAACGGTCAACCGAGGTAAAAACTAGTCTAAGAGCACTAATTCTAACCATTACCAACTAAGACAATCAATTTCTAACCATATCCTAACACCTTAGACTCATACCTTAGCTTCTAGGTAATTACCGTAACCTTACCTATTACCCTTCACAAAGTATACCCAATACCTTGCCTCGATCCATAGGCAACCCTTCCTAACCTTGGTAGACTAACCTAGGCTTCTTAGGGTAGCTAGACACTAACCTATCTAGATATTACCAACCCAAAAATTTAGGTATCTAGCCCATCCAGTCCATCTTATCTCTATGTTGGTCACTTTCAAAATTACTTTAAAGTATCATGAGACACCCTATGGTATCTTGAAATACCACTCTCCTAACACTAGCCAACCATACTAGCTCGATTAGGTTCTAACTTATCTAGTACACTCACTAAACACACCCCACTAGGTCCACAACTCTCAAATCTAACATCTCGTATCCTAACTTATACTAATATATAAGCTAACATCTACTAACAATCCTAACTAACAATTATCTAACAACTTGGTAGCAAACTCTATATAACAAGGGCTAACTAATATAGGAAAATGGCTAAATGGAAGGGGGCTAAATTCTAAAGAAAACAGGAG
The DNA here is from genome assembly GCA_029216955.1 of Iris pallida. Lineage (NCBI taxonomy): Eukaryota > Viridiplantae > Streptophyta > Magnoliopsida > Asparagales > Iridaceae > Iris > Iris pallida. The sequence continues at coordinate 27,395,969 of JANAVB010021600.1, forward strand.
ATTAAATAGATTAAAACTAAAGGCTTAAAAGCTTAAAAAGCTGTCAATAAGCTGCTGCTTACTGCACTGCTTATGCTGCTGCTTATGCTCACTGCTTGCAGAAACTGCTGCTGCTGCTTGCAGAAGCTGCTGCTGCTGTTGCTTATAGAAGCTGCTGCTGCTGCTTTTAGCTGCTGCTTCTTTTCGATGCTGCTTTTGCTTATTGCTTATCAATCTCTTTTATATATATATAGATAGATATATATATACATTCAATAATAAAAATACTTGTATATATATTATGATACATGGAGAAAAATGTAATGATAAGCAATAACACATCTCTAACATATAAAAATCTAATATTAAAACATGTATTAAATTATTTAAACACAAGTGTCCAATATTGGGGTTTCCCACATGGACACAAAGCACAACAAGGACACTCCTAATAGCTCCAAATGGTCACAAAATAGACACAAATGGAGACACAACCATGGGGGTCATTCCTATGGGTTCAAAATAATCCTATATGCATGTAGGATTGAAATAGAGGATAGATTTTACCTTCTGGAAGGTGAAATCCAAAGGAACTCCTTCCGATACGGCACTGACACGAAGGGATCTCCAAATGGACACGAACCAAAGCCAAATCCTTTCAAACTTAGCTAGCACCCTCTATTCATGGAGTAGAGAAGAAATAAAGAAGATTTGGTGGAAGAAATGATTGATTTGGAGATGAAATCAATGGAGGTTCCTCTCTAATTTTGGGGAAGAACAAGAGAGAGAAATTATGGATAATAACAAATGAGAGGTGACTCACCCCCCCCCCCCCCCCCCTTTGTGGCCGGCCCTATATGAGTGAGGTGTCCCTATTTAGTAAAGTCTAAAATATCCCCCCTCCCCCATGACTCCTATTGATTTAATTAAAATTAGGGTTTTGGTTTGAGGCTAATTTAGTCTAGTTTAAGTCTCTAATTAATCCAACCTAGTCATGAATATTTTGTCTAACCATACTAACTTAAATATTGTCATGTGGGCCATGTCTAACTAATGAGTGGGTTCCACTAGAGTTAAAACTACGCCGGGTCTCCGATACAAGTCGGATTGAGTTAAAATTCGAACCCGACTCAATTAACCCCAAAATAATATCATAAATAATAAAATAATTCCAAAATTATTCTAAAGTAGAAAATAACCAAAATACTCTTGTTCTTGAAAACTGGTGGTGACAGGTCGTGAGGGGCGTTGGGCTTAGGGTTTAGGTAGATTCCTCCCCCTTCCCTCTCGTTATATATATATATTGGGGGGGTTATTTTTTGGGGGGGTCGGGTTTACATTGTGCTAGATTCTTGCGAGATTTTCATTTGAAAATCTCGCGAGAATTTCTAATAGGTTTTTCTTTAAATCTATTCTAATATAAAAAAAATATCTTTTTAGAGGAAAAAAAATTCTTAAAATTTTCTAAGGATTTATGAAAATGTATAAAAATTTCAAAAATAAATCTAAATCCTGTGTAGTATATATTTCTATTTGTATGTAGAAAATATTTCCTATATAATCCTAGGAGAATCCTTAAAGCAAAAATATATAATATTTTGTAGATATTTGTAACAAGGAAATTCTAGTTATACCTACATTTTCAAAATATTTATTCATTTTATGAATAACTGTTTATAAATAAAATTCTATAATTAAAACTTTTTATCTTAAACTTTTACAATTAAACTACTATCACAAAATATTATATTATATATATAACTATATTTATATTCAATGCATAACTAGCTTCATTAATAATTAGTAAAAAATTAGGGGGTTTATAGGCCATGCACGGGCTGCCGTAAGTTGTCGGTATGGGTTTGGTTCGGGTCAAGCCTGGTCTAATTCGGTACAACCGGGCCTCCAAAAGTCTAAAGTCTAAATAAATAAGTATTTAAACCATTCATAGGGGTTAAGTCAAAACTTTGACTTGTTTTCCTAGTTGGAACACAGTTATGGTCAGGCCTTCCCTACACCATGGCTAAAACACTAGTCAAAGCACATGAATACACTCTTCGTGCCATAATTTCTAGTCGATATGCATCTCAAACTTAACCATGGCTAAGGCTATATTTATATATAGTATTAGGCTATTAAAAATATAATCATATATATATAAATGTATTTAAATCTATTGGCCCAAAATAAAATCATAATAATTCTTACTAAGTCATGGCAACCTAACATGGCTCTACCAAGTAGGGTTGGCTAGGTCAGGGTCTAAACATATTTCTAATCAAATCGAACCCGAAAACTCAACCAATAAGTTTCATGTGCCATTCGCAAATAAATAGCACATGGGAACTCGAATGAGTGCCACATCCCTGGCATGTATGTCATAGGCTCAAAATAGGTCAAAATTATATATTGGGTAAAATGATTTTGATCAATGTCGAGTCCCAAACTCACGTTGGAAATTAGGTCTAGAATTACGGTAAATAATTAAATAACCTAAATTTGACCCGAAGTTGTGCGAAGTCAAAAGAATGTTAGATGACAGGTTTGGATGGGACATGATATATCAGGTTGAAGGTGGGCTCGTCTACTTCAAAACTCATAAAGGATATTTCGAAAGATTAGCATTTCTTGTGCTCCAAAAATTAAAACTATGAAAAAGTACATCTATAATCATAATTAAGAATAAAATATAATCTAACAGATAGAAATCATATAAAAAATAAAATAAAATTCAAAAATCAGGGTCCTCACAAGTAATTAGATTACGGATATTAGATCGCGGAGAAAAGAGGCTGAGGATACCATATTACCGCTAGTCAGAGTGGAGTGACGTCACAGCTCCCCGGATGAGTCAACCTGGGAGCGAGAGGCTGATATGAGGGAGAAATACCCTCATCTGTTCTAGGTTTGTTCTAAACCTCTCTTTTCTTTACCATTAGAAATTTCGAGGATGAAATTTTCTAAGGAGGGAAGGTTATAAAGCCCAAAAAATTAAAATTTATTGATAAATGGGTTTTTATAATAATCAATTGTTTGCTAAGTATTTATAGAATAGTTAGAGTCATTATTATTATTGTTGTTGTTGTTGTTCTATTATTATTATTATTATTATTATTATTATTATTATTATTATTATTATTATTATTATTATTATTATTTTATATATATATATATATATATATATATATATATATATATATATATATATATATATATAGTCGGTAAATAGGAAAAATAATTTTAGTTTATAAAAGAATAATTAAGGGAATTGATTGTAATTGTTAAATTAATTGATTAATTTTTGCTAGATATTAGAATTATTTTGCTATTTTAATTTAGAGCCTTTTTAGTTGAGCCCAAGCCCAACAACAACCCTAAGTCCAAACCCTCAAACCAACTCACCCCACTCTCACCGTGTCAATCCCACTTAACGCTTCTGACTCCCCGATCCAAGTTTACCGCACCACTACCCCTCTTTCTCTCCCCATAGGAACAAATAGGAATCTTAAAACATTCTCAGAACCATTTTTCCCTCACAAAAACCACCACAAACTCTTTCATAACTCCCTCCACGCTCCACCATTTCTCGAACCGATTGTGCCACCACGCTCCTCGTTCCACCCCGCTCCCATGGACACCTCTCAAGGCCATCCACTGTGCACCTGAACCCGGCATCCCCGACGCTACCCACACGCATGCCCGACCATGCACGTGCCCCGGCGCTATCGCCCGCGTACGTGCCCCTGCATGTCCGCCGTTCGGCAACCTCTTTGTCCTTGTACGGCACTTTTTTCGACTTTTCGGCAGTCCAAACCACTTCGTACGTCGATTCGAGTCCGAGGCCTCCCCTCGGTTCTCCTTCATCAGCTTTCTAGTAGATTCTGTCAGAAACTCATTCTATTTCCAGAATAGGAATTAGGCAGAAACCTGTAATCCTATCCAACCAAAGTTAACAGAATAAAGTTCTATCAACTTTGGGATAATTAGTTTTTCAATTATGTTAATTATTAGTTATGTTAATGTAATTAATTAATTAGATAGTAATTAACGGTTATTTAATTATTTGAATTGCTAGTAGTTATTGGGCCATCGTAAAAAAAATTCGATTATTTATAATTTAATTAAAATAAATATTTCATGTAAAATGGTTAAATTAGTAGTTAATATTACTGTTGTCTTATTAGATTATAGTCTTAAAATAATATTCAATTATCGTCCTTAGTAAATATTCTTAAAAATAAAATGACTGCAAAATAAATGATTATCGTAATAATTATGGTATTTTAGATTTAAAAGTATTTACTAAATATATTATGGTTATTTTAAGTAAATAAAATGCTAATTAGTTTCAAAAGTATTTTTATTTCCAAAAAGGATATTTTGAATATAAGTAAATATAATTAAAATATTAGTTCTATTTATTAAAGTAAAACCCTGTTTATTATTTATTCTAGATAAAATATAGTAAATTCTCACGTTATTATAATAAATAGTTTTTATTAAAAAGATCATTTTATCCACTAGTTGCTAATTACGTGTATTACTTTAAAAGTATTTAAAGAGTATTTTTGGATAAATTATTTTCATACCACAAAATAAATACTAATTTATCACGATCTTATTACTAATTAAATTAATGATAATTCCATTTAAGGAAATAATAAGTTTTTGTAGGAACGAAGTCGTAAAGCAGAATAATCTAGAGGGGGGTGAATAGAGTAGGCAACAGAATATTGCTAATTAAAAACTTGTTGGCAGTTAGATCATAGAATAATATCAATAATCACAAAGTAATAACCGTAAAAGAAAAGAGATCAGAAGGCAAACACAAACACAGCGATGTTTACTGGTTTTCTTCTTGTGAGGACTAGTCCAGTCGGAAGAACTCTAGCTTCCAATTGAATCCACTATTAAAAAATTCTGCAAGTTTTCATACGAAGTTCTTGCAACTTCTATAGACGCGAGCTTTGATACAAAGAACTCGACCAACTTCAATTTTGAAGAGTCTTTCTTCAATCAAGCCTCTGATTACAATTTTTCTGAAATCTTCTAGACCGCACTGTACCGACAAATTGACTAGAGAATTGTAACTGGCTTGGGATTTAAAAATGAAAGCTGTTTAGAACTCTTTGGAAGAAACGTAAGCTTAGAAGAAAAGAGATGAAAATGAATGAGCGATTTGAAATGATAAGAATTCTTCTATATTTATAGTTTTTCCAAAGGCAGAACTCTGGCAGAATTCAGGCAAAATTTGGACAGAACTCTATGTAACAATCCGCAACTGAAGGAAGACCAAGTTTTTCAAACGGTCACTAACCGAACTCTGGCCGAACTCGGGCCGAATTCTGTCAGGGTTGGTCAGGATTATTTTAAAAAATGATTTTTGGGCTTTTTGAAATCTTTCAGAAGCTTTTGTAAATGAGGGATATTTTTTAAAAACATAGGTCATTTTTTAAAACGATTTTGGATAGCCTATTTGCCAGTACGACTCGGTGTACAAAGTATTCCTAGACTTAATAAAAGTAAAAATTATATTGCATAAAGAAATACAAACTCGAGGGCAAACATAGCTTCGGTCTTGAACTGAGTAGATATCCGATCTTGATCAGTGTCCAAGTGTCCAAAATGTCTTGAGTAAACATCTGAGTAGCTCCGTATATCGAGACAGAGTTTGATCAATTATTAAAATCAGGTTTGACCATGACCAATGGGCCAACAGTTTTATCATTTTATGATTAAAAACATATTTTTTTCTTATATTTCTCACTTAGAGTTTCTCTAAAATATTTTTATAATTAAGCAATTGCTTTATTATTATTATTAGTGAATTTAGAGTCTAGATTATTATTGTATTATTAATAAGTTAATTAATTAGAATTGTATCAAACCTTAGACTGGCAGCTAAGGCATGTTTTACTAATTATAGGGTTCAGTTCCAGGCTTTAGCTTGAGTGTTTTTATGTCGTCACCTACAGCACCAGAAAACCAAGACAAGTTGCATATTATTCAAACTTGTATTTTAGTTGATAATTAAATACATTGCATCATTAGAAATATTGTATCGACATTGACTCACGAGATCCCATTCGGATCCAATTTATTGCTTGATTGACTCATTAACTTGGGATTGGGGAGTAGTATTAGCACATGTGGTCAAAGTCTCCTTATTGTCTCATTGTGGATAGCTGAAGTCTCACCTTACTTGGTTGAAGCCGGACCGTGTTCACTAGAACACATATTGCCTCCATCCCCAACCGGCTACGGGATGCTACACACTCAAAATACTATTGCTAGTTGTAGATTATATCATTATTATTTACAGAGGTTTACTACTTCATTGATTCCTTATTATTATTTAGAAAGATAAATTATGTTCTAAAACTGCTTCTTGCATCTTTAATTATTTTACTAAAAATGTTGGAATGGATATATATATATATATATATATATATATATATATATATATATATATATATATATATATATATTAAAAATTATTTTACTAAAAATTATTTTACTTCATTGATTCCTTATATATATATATATATATTTTATATATATATATATATATATATATATATATATATATATATATATATATATATATATATGTGTGTGTGTGTGTGTGTATATATATATATATATGTGTGTGTGTGTGTGTGTGTGTGTGTGTGTGTGTGTGTTCTTGCTCCCCTCCTGACTAGAGAACAACATTTTAGGTGACTGCGATGACAAGGAACTTGCTTTTAGTTCTTACTATAGACCCGACCTGGATTCCGAAGAGATAGTCGAACCCGGACAGAGAGCCCAGAAGTTTTAGCCATACTTGCTGTTTAGTTTATTTCCTTGTTTTAAAAGTTGTAATAATAAGCAAGTTGTAATAACTTCACTTTTTTCTGCTTGTGTATTGTTCCAGATAGATATATAGTTTTTAATTGTATGTTTTAAATAGAAGTTTTATTTTTGCAGTTTAGAATGTTGTGCATTGTGTTACTACTAATTGATACAGCTTACTGCCGCCGTCTCACAACGGTGCAGGCTGGCATGGTCTAACTGGACCCAGAATCTTGGAATCGGGTCGTGACAGTCATACTGGGGACCAATTTTTTTAAATCTGGCTCCAGTGTAACTGGTGCCAAACAATTTTTTTATTTTTTTTATGTTGATGTTAGTGACACTGGTGTCGGATTTTTTATATTTTTGTAATGCCTGTGGTTCGTATTACGTATCTCGGTATACGTGTACGTATTTAGACTCGTATTTGCATATTTTCCTGCTTGATTTATTGGACATTTCTTTGCTTGGTTCATCTTGGTTCGGTTTGGCTTGTTGGCTTGGTTCGGTTTTGTTGGAGAACCAACCCACCTACCTACCACCACCATCACCATTTATTAACCCCCACTCTTTTCTCTCTCCTCATTTATTCTTTTTTTCTTCCCTTCTATTACTTCTCCACCAACCTGAGAGAGAGAGAGAGGTTTAGGCAAGTGCATCTTGCTTCATGGAGGAAGTCCATTTTTATTATTCTATTGTCTTCCTCATGTGTTTCTAACCCACTTTAGTACTTAGCATTTTTCATTTCCGTGGTTAATTAATTGTAGATGTAGCTTTGTGGTATTTTCAGTTTTTATGAGTTTTGATCTATCAAACCTGCATATTTTTGCTATTTGATGGTTCCATGTTGTAGAGAATTATATTTTACCCAAATTTGACCTACGGGAGTCTGGGTTTGGGTTCCTATTGTTGTTTGTGTTTGCCATGAAATATAAAAGAGCAGAACAATTATCGGAGGACTGGACTTTTACTTCACAATACAAACTCGCTTGTACAAAGAAAGCCTAGGGACGAAAACCTAGGTACAGCAATCTAAGTATAATTGTTTATTTTAGATTCTGGGGGGTGACGGTAGAGGCTCGAGAAAGCGACGGCAGCTCTGCCTTACTCCTTGGACGATCGGGTACAGCCTTGGCTCTGTAGGAGAACTGCTGGGCGTTGATGAAAAAATGCTCTCTCTTCAGGCTCTCTGGCTCTCTATGTCTCTCTCTGTCTCTGTGTATGTCTCTATGTGCGTCTGTCTCTATATCTCTCTGTCTTTTTTGCAAGGGAATGGCACCCTGCTATTTATAAGAGTGGGGGGCCTCATTAGGGTTTACAATGATTGCCCATTCTTGAAAGTCGACGGCTAAGGATCACTGGATCTGGGCCGTCCATCGAGATTTGAGCAATAAATATGATTGTATCAAATCTTTTATGGGTAATTAATGCTGATTGACATAAATCCTTCTGATTTGTCATGTCAACCTCGGATTCCTCGACACGTGTCTTTAATTGGCTTATTTGCAAATGATCTAATTTGATCCCAATATTTCATTGGGATTTGTTGAGGGATTTCGATCAATCTGATGCCACGTGCCCTGCTATCATGCCACGTGTCATAACAGCAAAAATCTGAGCCGCAGGAGAGTTGCTCCTTATTGGGCCGCATAAGGATGGCCACGTATCAAGGCTGCCTAAGAGTGGCCCCCCTGACTATTTAGACCACATGGTAATAATTTGAGCCGCATGAGTGTGGATGACCGCATGAGTGAACCGCATGGAGATAGTCCTCGCGAGCCGCATGGGGATGGTCTTCGTGAGCCGCATGGAGCTAGTCTTCGTGAGCCGCATGGGGCTGGTCTTCGTGAGCCGCATGGGGCTGGTCTTCGTGAGCCGCATGGGGGAGCCTTCGTGAGCCATATGGGGCTGGTCTTCTTGAGCCGTATGGGGGAGCCTCCGCTTGGGCCGTATGGGGGAGTCTCCGCTTGGGCCGCATACGACTGTCCACGTGTCAAGGCCGCATGACAGTTTCTGACTCTCGGGGGATCGTGTCAGAGATTTTCTTCGCTTCTCAAGGAGTCCGTCATTATGAAGGAGTCATAATGATATCTTTGTTTCAGAACTGTCACCTTGTCAGAGCTGTCAGCCGTCAAAGCATTTAATACAGTAAAGGACAAGCGAGAGAGCTGTTTGCAGGCCACGTGGCTCCTCTTTGAACCGCATGGAACTTGTTTGAGCTGCATAGACGCTCAAGCCGTATGGATACTTGAGCCGCATGGGGCTCTCTGGCCGCATGGATCTTTCTTTATTATTTTCCATGCTTCTACAAGACCCCCTTCAAAGTTTTCAATTTGCAAAATTGAAATACTTTGAATAAGAAGCATGGCCATGTGTTCTTCTGGCCGCATATGATTTTTCGGCCGTATGGATGTCTCAATCGCATGGATGTGTCGGCTGCATGGATGATTCGGCCGCATGGATGTCTCGGCCGCATTGAGTCAATCAGTCGCAGGGACTTTCGGGCTGCATGAGCTCCTCGCCACGTCATCCTGCCACGTGCGAAGATCTTTTATATTAAATGCTGTTGATCTAATGTCAGTTTTAAGGCTACTTTTCGGGGGAGGATCCCAGGAGTTTGGCCTTCATTTTAGGCGGCTCGCCTCGATAACCGAAGGGTCGATTTTTGTGTTACACGAGAATCGAAACGCCCTGCTTTTGTTTATAAATAGGGACGAATTCAGTGGGAGGGATTTCTTTACTTTCTCTTTCGTCCCCAACTCTTGCGGTCTCCACTCTTTTTCCTTCTTCAAAAAAATGGCCCCAAGTCTTCTAAGGTCGCCTCTGCTGCTGCAAAAGGCAAGAAAACGGCTTCCTCGTCAGCCGCCGTGCCCGAAGTGCACCCCGATGTTCATCCTGCTTTTAAGGGTAAGAAATAGATTTGAATACTTTGAACCCCAAGGACCCATGGCTCTGTTGTATAACATATGCACAAGCCTTCATCCTTCGTTTTTATTGAACCGCCCAAACTCGACCATGATGGAGCCGTATATGTTGTATGGGCCGCATGACCCTCTCATATTCGAGCCGCATAGTCACATGAACCTCTCATATTTGAGCCGCATAGGGCATGCCCTATGTTTGAGCCACATTGAGAACGATTTGAGCCACATGAGTGCTTCTGTATTTGAACCGCATGGGACCTCCTTTGAACGGAACCGCATATATTCCTGACAAACTGGCCCGCATAGAATTTTGCTGAATCGGGTCGCATAAGCTCCTCTGCGAGATAGAACCGCATAAGTTTTAATTCGAGCCGCATAGGCTATCGAATCAGTGTCACATGGAACTCCCAACTGAATTGGGCCGCATGAAGCTGTGTTGACCCGAGCCGCATAGGCTCTATTAAAGTCGTGCCGCATGAACCCCAGCTGAATTGGGCCGCATAAGGCTTCGTCGATCCGAGCCGCATAGGCTCATAGACACTTCTTTTTGAGAAACTTCAAGTGGTTTCATTTTAACCTATATTTTAATCCTGTTTTTTTTGTCCTTTTTCAGTGAACCTCCCAACCAACCCGGCCGGAGAGCTTCTGGTAGGTTCAGCTCAGTTTGCCGTAGGTGTGCGGCTTGACGACCTAATTTGACATATGACAGATCAACTCCCCTCTAATGAGCCTTTGGAGAGGGTGGCTGCCATCAATAACCAGCCTTTCCATTTTCTTTGTACTATGATGAATTCGGTGAAACTGGACGGAGAATATCTGAAACCAGCTTTTCTCTTTGGAGACGCTTTATCCATAAAGAACTCTCGAATGCTGGACGTTTCTGAGAACTGGGATTTCACTGTGGACGGGGTGGAGATCCATGTTCCCGAGATGGAACGGTATTTTTCCCTCTCATGGTTTAATATGGTGCCGTTGAGCAGAAGAATGGCGGGCTCCCTAACTCCCACCCAACAGGGGATGTTCGTGGGCAACATCCACTATAATATGAGTATTAGGTCAGCATGTGCAAGTAGGGAGTCAGTCAGCTGGAGTGTCATGGGGCTGCTTTCTGGTACTTTTATAAACGTGTCTGGGCCCAACTTCACTTTCACTCGAGCTGATACCTTCCTGAATCAGCTCGCTCGCAAGGGGTCTTATCCTGTGGGCAGGTTATCGCTGCTAAATTGGATAAACCCCATTCCCACATGGGCCAATCTTTTCTCGTGGATCCTGAGGAACTATGAGGAACTCCTTCGGGAGATTGACCTTTACTACGCCATCCGGGGCACCTGTTACGGATTGCCCATTAACAAGCCGCTGTTCATGGCCCTTTTGGAGATGTATAGCCGGCGTACAGGGACTTTCTTCGCGCCCGAAGGGGAGTTGGGACTTGCTCTCCATGAGATGCATGCTGTTTCCAAGCTGCCGTGGGGAGGCGAGGCATTTGAAGTATACACCCCAACGAATGAGGAATTCGATGATCTGGATCGACGATTTCCTGGTTTTGTCGCTGTGTACCGGGAGCTGCTATGCCACCATAGCATCTGTCACCTGACTGCTATCAAGAAGAATAATAGTTCAGAAGGGAACGCCCCTCATACTATGGCCTGGGTCGCGGATCTTTTCAAATTACATCCTTTCGGCCGGGTTTCTTCTCGAGGTCCCCACACCCAGGTGGAGGTAAAGGGCCTGATGTTGAATGCCAAAAGGTCGAGGTCGACCCGCGATAGATTTGGGAGTCGCACTGACTCCTTCAGTTATTTCTACTATGGTACCCGACAGATGTCTGAGAAGGCAATCTTGGCCGGGTTCTTGATGGTATGGCTACGGAATTGCGTAGTCTCGGGAGGGGCAGGTTCTACTGAAAGGATCAGCCGCCACTTCATTCTCCCGGCTGTGAAGCTGGTCTTTAAAGTAAGACTGGCCCTTCTTCTGGCTATGGTGTGTAGCATACACCACGGCCTCCGTGCCTTTTCGTCTAAAGTCATTGCTCGCGAGACGACGCTGGACTTTGAGCGGATAGAGCTACCATACCACTATCTCATGGGGTGATTATTGATGCATTACCGGTCATTGATGCGGCCCGAAACAAAGGAGGATGTTACTGCGGATGATGCCTTCCTTTTCTGATACCGCCATCAATCTTGGGAGTATGACACCATGCCGGCTTGTCGGAGGGCATTGGCGAGAGTTGACGGGCCCGACTTCTTTGTGTCTCTTCCTCAGTTTACCCCTAGAGAAGTGAAGGGGGTGCACGTTGATGGTATTGAACCTCCCCAGCTCTTATATGAGAAGATGCTTCTATGGCTGCGCAACATTCGCCCCGCGTACCTAGTATATCGCTACCGAAATAACGTATACTTGGAGCCTTATTTGCCTAGCAGGTTTTCTCGTCAATTCGGGTATAGTCAGCTATTCCTTGACTGCCCCAGTGCTTGCCTAGGCTTCGAGGGCAGTATTACAATATTGTTCATACCCGGGCTAGCTTCTCAGTCCCTGACGCTAATACGCAAGGGGATATTCTATACATGGCGGCTCTTTATCATGTTACGGCGAGCAAATCTCCCGTAAACTTTGACATGAACACTAGCTTCATTGTCGGGACCGGCTTGGCAGAAAAGCCCGAGGGTTCCAGGAAGAGAAAGAGAGGGACGAATAGGGTTCCTGTGCCAGACTCGGAGTCCACTGCGGCGGACGAAGAGGATGACGAGCAGGCCACCGATGACTCGTCGCATTCTTCGGACGAGGAGGTGGGGGACCAGCCTCCTAATGTGCCAGACGAAGAGGTGGAGGATCATCCACCTGTTGTGCCTGGTGCTTCGTGCCAATGAGACAGGTGTCTGTCCACTGACGATGGCAGGACCTACTCCACAAAGCGGGCTGTGGTAAGACGTCGCAGGCTGTTTATTGATGTTGACGCTGTTTCTGAGGTGATTGGAATTTTAACTGCCTTTTTCTTCTTTTTCTAAGTTATGGCCTAATCATTTTTTTTTGCTCTTTATAGGCGTCAGGGGAGTCTGCTTCTCGGGACTCGACTACTGAGGTCGATCTGGCTTTGTCCACTTTGATCAACGATATGTGCACCGCCATCACTTTCGCTGGAGCTCTTCCGAAGGCGGCCTGGGAGTCTCACCTTGTTGAGACCTCAACTCATGGGGACGGGGGCTCTACTGCACCTGTCCCTGAGACAGCTGAATTTCAACAAGATAAACTGACCAGGCTGGCTCCCCTTCAGGGGTGGCCGGGGCAGAGAAACCGGTTGAACTTGAGTTGGAAGCTGCGGGTGGGGAAACCATGCCAGCTTCGAACGAATTGCAGCCTCCGTGCTCTTCCCCTGGTAAGATAACCAGCTTCTTAACTTATGAGAAGGCCTTTTTGCTTCTATCATCCTGTCCTCCGTGGATTAATGATTGTCGTGGACGTGCAGGTTCTACCCATTTATTGCCGGTGACTGACATTGCCGAGGTGGATTCTACTGGAGGGGATATGATGGAAGCACGTATGCCTTCTTCTTTTTTGACCTATACTGAGGGGCCTCCAGCTGGGTCAAGTTCGGGAGCTCTGGTGATAGCACAGCTGGGGCAAGGGACGACGCTTTCCGCGCCTTCCTCTGCGAATAGGGTTTCGGGAGTTAACCTTTCCGCTCTGCCAAGCATCCAGGCTCTTCGGGCGGCAGAAGAGAAGCTAGCTGCCATTCATGCATCTTTTCGTACAGAATTCGTTTCCCTGGTGACAGGGATGGCAAGTTCTGAGGCTACTCCTTCAGTACTGCCTGCCACACTCCCTTTGACGCCGTCCTCTACAGAAGTTTTGGATGAAGTATCCCAGGATGTGGTCGACAGTTTCCACCGCCATCTGAAAAGGGGGATTGAGGCAGCTGTGGAGAGGGGGACTCCCTTTGCTATGGCCCGTCAATGCGTCGATGGCCAAATTAATATCCTCAGAACACTTCCCGGTGGGACGGGACTAGCGGCGCTTCTGGAGCCTAAGCTGTTAGAGGCCGATCGTCTTGTGGCCCAGTTTTGCGTACTACGACAAACTGATCTATCAGTGGCAATAGATCAAGAGCGTACTTTCCTTACAACCACGGTAAAGAAGGTAAGGATTGCTCGGGAGTCGCTCAAGCCAGCTATATTGAAGGATCGCCGGGATCTGACTTGGTTGTACGATCAATGGAGCCGTCGCACTGAAGATTGTGCGACTCGGGAAGCGACTGCCTCCCGTGGGGTAACTGACACCCGGGAGCAGATTCTCGAGCTTCAGAGAAAGCTGGCTTTCCTGGAGTCCGAGCTCGAATCTGCTCGTTCTGAGAAAGAGGTTGCTATTCAGGAGGCTAATAAATTTAGTAGAGCTTCGGCCAACCTGGAACTTGCTTTGAAGAAGATGGAAAATGATTAGCAGGCATATGTGTACTTGAATGATACAGAGCAGTTGTCCCGGGAGGCCGAGCGCCGAGCTAGACAGCGGCTTGAGCGAGGGACTACCTTGGTGAGAAACCGCCTTTTGGAGTTGTGTAATGTCGAACTATAGCCGGCCTTTTCTTGTTTCTGTTTTTCTTTTCTTTTCTCTTTGAGAGGGACATGGTCCCCTCCATATGTAATGCTTTCTTTGTCTATCAAATAAAGAGTACTTTCCATTCTACCCTTTATTTGTATTGCTTGTTTGTGCCTGTGGTATTATGGTGATGTGTGCCCCGCATGGGGGACTTGTTTGTGGACCTGTTACCCCTGGCATACCTTGGTTTTAGGTACGGGTAACAAGTTTGACTGGGGATACTTAGAACGGTTCCATGGTCATGTCGATGTGGACGTTCCAAGTATCGGAAGATAGAATGCCATGGAGCAGCTGGGCTCCCGGGGCATGATGAGGAATAGTAGGCCTGTACTAAGAGACTTAGCAAAGGACATTTGTGGGCCTATTACCCTTGGCGTACCCCGACTTAGGATACGGATAATAGAATGAAGGAGAACCGACATACTTACTCAGAGGTTATGAGGACATGGCAAGTACGAGGGTTTTGTCGTGGAGTCTTCCTACTTAGAGGTAACGAGGACATGGCAGGAGTGGACTCAACGGAGGATATTTGTGGTCAACAGAGGACATTTGTGGTCAACAGAGGACATTTGTGGTCAACAGAGGACTTTTGTGGCCAACAGAGGACATTTGTGGACCTATTACCCTTGGCGTACCCTGGTTCAGGGTACGGATAATAAGACGAGAGAGAACCAACATACTTACTCAGAGGTAATGAGGACATGGTAAGTACGGAGGTTTTACCGTAGAGTCTTCCTGTTCAGAGGTAATGAGGACATGGCAGGAGTCGACTCAGCGGAGAATATTTGTGGACCTATTATCCTTGGCGTACTCCGGTTGTAGGTACAAATAATAAGTCGAAAGGGAATCATCATACTTACTCAGAGGTAATGAGGACATGGCAAGCATGAAGGTTTCTTCGACGGAGCCTTCCCATTCAGAGGTAATGAGGACATGACAGGAGTGGGCTCAATAAAGGAGGGTACATAGAACGACTCAGAGGTAATGAGGACATGGAAGTTCTATGTAAAGGGGTGATTTGTTTTTGGCAGAAGTGAAACGACTCAGAGGTAATGAGGACATGGCCATTTTAGAAATTTGTGGATCGGTTACCCTTTTTGTGCACTGGAAGTGCGGGTAGTGGATCATGAGAGAGGATCTCTTCCAGTAAGAAATTTCAGAGGTATGGTCATACATGACTTACTATCTGAAAGAATGACCGAAATGTGAGTTCAGAGGCACCTGCGGGTACATGACTCGATAATCTGGAATATTGTAGATGTGAGTTCAGTGGCACCAGCGGGTACATAACTCGATAATCTAGAATGTTGTGAAAGTGAGTTCAGCGGCACCAGCGGGTACATGACTCGATAATCTGGAATGTTGTGAATGTGAGTTCAGTGGCACCAGCGGGTACATGACTCGATAATCTAGAATGTTGTGGTTGTAAGTTCAGCGGCACCAGCGGGTACATAACTCGATAATCTGGAATGTTGTGAAAGTGAGTTCAGCGGCACCAGCGGGTACATAACTCGATAATCTGGAATGTTGTGAATGTGAGTTCAGCGACACCAGCGGGTATATAACTTGATAATCTGGAATGTTGTGGTTGTAAGTTCAGCAGTACCAACGGGTACATGACTTAATGATCTGGAAAATATCGTTTAGACATAATATTTCTTCAGGAACTTGCCGTTGACGGGCAACATGAGCAAGTCTCCATTTTGTTTTGCGAGGCGATAAGCACCGTTGGAGAATACAGCCTCGATGATAAATGGACCTCCCCATTTTGGCTGGAACTTGCCGGTGGTCTTGTGGGTCATGACCATCGGCCTCCGGACTGCCAGAACGAGATCGCCCACTTGGAATATTCTGATTTTAACCTTCTTGTTGAAGGCTCCAGAGATACGTACTTGGTATAGCTCGATTCGCTGCTGGGCCAGGAGGCGCTTTTCATCTAAGGCCTCTAACTCTTGTAGTCGGCGACGGTAGTTATCATCCGTCGTCAATTGATAAGTGAGGGCGACACGAAGTGAGGGGATTTGAGTCTACAATGGGAGAACTGCCTCACTTCCGTACACCAGGGAGAATAGTGTGTTCCCTGTGGCAGTTCGGACTGTGGTACGATACGTCCATAGGTATTCACCAAGCTTCTCGTTCTAGTCATGTTTGTTGGATGACACGAACTTTTTGAGTAACTTGATGATGGTTTTGTTGAATGCTTCTGCCAACCCATTTGCTGCTGGATTGTATGGCGTCGAAGTAATATTCTGGATGCGGTGCTTGTCGCAGAACCGATAGAAGGCGTGGCTTGCAAACTGCGGACCATTATCGTGGATGATCCTTCGGGGCAGTCCAAAGCGATAGATGACGTGATGCTTAAGGAAGCTTATCACGTTTGAAGTCTTTACTTCTGCAAGCGGGATGGCTTCTGCCTATTTGAAGAAGTAATCTGTGATTGTGAGTATGAATCGATGTCCTCGGGAGGAAGACGGAGTGATTGGACCAATGATATCCATTCCCCATGCTTCAAACGGCCAGGACGCCACTGTCGGATGTAAAAATTTGGATGGTTGGTGGATGAAGTCCGCATGGACTTGGCAAGCTTTGTACTTTCTAGCATAGTCTATCGCATCTGCTACCATCGTGGGCCACTAGTAGCCCATTCGGCGAAGGCGGTCTTGCAATTTAGGGCCAGGCTGATGGGCCCCGCAGACACCGTCATGAGCTTCTCGTACGGCTTCTTTGGCTTCTGTGTTTGACAGACACCGAAGCAATAATCTATCATAGGATCGACAATACAGCATTTTTGTCTCTGTATCGTAGAAGAATCTGAGAGAACGCCGTCTGATGGAGGTGGCTTCCTTTGGGTTCTCAGGGAGGATATCGTAGACGACGAAGTCAATGAATGGTTGTCTCCAATCTGGGACATCGTCGATCGTCTGGGCGGAATAACTCGCCACGAATTGAACGTTGTTCTTGGGGCAGACCAGTTCGTGGCCTATCACATCTACCGATTGATGAGTATGATTTGGCACTGCTAGGGAAGCGGCCAGGCCTGCTAAGGCATCGGCTTTGATATTTCGGAGTCTGGAAACATGTTCGATGAAGAACCCCTCGAACGATGAGATAATGTCGATCGCTATTTGGTGATAGGGGATCATGTCTTCGTGGCAGACTTCGTATGAGCTCCGGATCTGGTTGACGATTAACTGAGAATCGCCGTATGCTTCAAGATATTCTACCCCCAGCTCTCTCGTAAGTTGGAGGCCAATGACCAAAGCGTTGTACTCGGCCACATTGTTAGAGCAGGGTTCTGTAAGAGAGTAAGCGCGATTGATCACCAATCCGGAAGGAGAAACCAGCACCACTCCGACTCTGACGACGATGTTGCCCTTAGGTCCGGTCCTTGAGGCGCCGTCGAAGAACATTCGCCATATATCATCTTGAGAGGTTGCATAAGAGTCGGCGACCTCATCTGGGATTTCTTCATATATTCTGGACGACTCCGATCCTGGGTGAGCTGCCAAAAAGTTTGCCAGGGCTTGACCCTTAACAGCCTTTTGCGGGACGAAGATCATATGATAGAGGGACAGCAATATTGCCCATATAGCAAGGTGAGAGCTGAGTGCCCCTGGTTTAGTCATGAGGACACTAAGAGGGTTGACTCATGAGATCACATGCATTGTTTGTCCAGTGACATAGTGCTACGTCTTCTGAATGGCGAAGACCAGGGCGAGGCATTCCTTCTCCACGGCGGTGTATCGGTGCTCTGGCCTAATCATCATTCGGTTGAGGTAATATATGGCTTGTTCATGGCCTGCATCATTATTTTGTGCCAGCAGAGCCCCGAGGGAATGTTCCATTGCTCGTACGTAGAGCAGGAATAGTTTTCCAGCGACCGGGGCCACCAGGACTTGAGGGTTTGACAAATATTCTTTGATGCTGTCGAAGGCACGCTGGCATTCTTCATCCCATACGAATGAGACGCCTTTCTTTATGAGATGGGTGAATGGTCGACATCGCCCGGAGAGGTTGGAAATGAACCTCCTGATGTAAGCTAGCCTCCCTTGGAGGCCTCTGAGTTTGCGGAGATTTCTCGGGGGACCCATCTCCATAATTGCCTTAGTCTTCTCAGGGTCTACATGGATACCCTGGGCGGTGATGATAAAACCCAAGAACTTCCCGCTGGATACGCCCAGGAAGGACTTTGTGGGATTCATTTTCAGATTGTGCGCTCGTATCAGGTCGAATACCGTCCTCAGATCCTGCAGATGGTCTCCCTTACAGTGACTCTTGACGGTGATGTCATCAACATAGCACTCTATCGTCTTGCGTAAGTGGTCTCTGAAGATGATACTCATGGCTCTTTGATATGTGGCACCGGTATTCTTCAAACCGAAAGGCATGACTGTGTAACAGTATGTGCCAATCGGTGTTCGGAATGATGTATGTTTTTCGTCGTCAGGAGATATCTTGATTTGGTTGTACCCCGAGAAGCCATCCATGAATGACATACGTTCGAAGCCGCAAGTGTTGTCAATCAAGATGTCTGTGATAGGGAGGGGGAATTCATCTTTGGGGCATGCCTCATTCAGATTACGGAAGTCGATGCAGATTTGAATCTTCCCATTCTTCTTGAGGACGGGTACTATGTTGGCGACCCAGTCAGGATGTTGCTCCTCATGAATGAAGCCGCTGGCTATTAGTTTGTTGACTTCGGCTTCGATCGCATCCATGATGCCTGGGCGGAAGCGTCGCTGTTGTTGCTTGACTGGCTTTGCATCTGGCCGAATATTGAGCTTGTGAAGGGCAACCTCGGGGTTTAGTCCTGGCATGTCTTCATAGCTCCAGGCGAACACATCAATATATTCTTTGACAAGTTCCAGTAGCGATTCTCGCTCTTCGTCTGTTAGGCTTTTACTGATGAAGATTGGTTTTGGAGAAGATTCGCTGCCGAGGTCGACCTGCATAACCTCATCTTTAGTAGGAGGTTCCCTCTATTCAAACCGCTTTTCCCATTGTGCATCCCACTGTTGGGCCCATGGCTCTAGCTCAAGGATTTCCGGAATGTCTTTATCTTCTTCATAAGCGTCGACGAATGCCATGTTGACTGACGGGACTTGTCTGAATACGTCTCCGATGCTGGTATCCGAGTCAGAAGTTGGTGACCCGTTTGAATGTGAATGCCAGTCACATTCTTCATCCGAACTCTCAGGGGTCGTTGTGGGTGTAACATACCCTAATCCACATCGAGTCTTGCTATAGTAGTCCCGTAGTTTGCCAGTCGGGACCGGTGGCTTCAAAGGTAATCGTCGTCCAGTGCCGTAGTTCAAGCCTGGCGTCGTCTCCAGATTATACCCCTATTTTTGCATGAGATATTTGGATTGGAGGCTATAAAGATACAGAGGCAGCCTCTCAGCATCTGATTCAAGGTCGACCTCTTCTACGGTGAAGGGCTGCGGATCGTCCTTCCGGCCGAAGATGATTGGATGGTCCCCTCCCTCGATTATGCGATAAGCGTCTTCCACTGGAGTAAGCTGGATTGCGGTGTACACATTTGTCACCTGTGTGTGTAGGTGAGTGCCTATACCGTGTTCCATAGCATACATTGTACAATGCTTATTAAGCTCGAGGTAGTTCAAAGATAGCCTTTTATTGATGAAGTAAGGTATCTTTTCTAGCGGGATTACATCATCTGCGGAGGGAACATCAGTATGGGCAGCCACATACTTGGCTAGCTCCGGTTCCTCTTTGGCTATCCCCTGTGTAAACGAGGACTGAGAGGATGACCTGGGCAGCTTGATCGTCAGAGGTTCAGCTGGTGGAGCAGAGCGTGGAGTTGTTGGCAGACTAGCGACCCCCAGCTTGGTACTCGATGCTGGGCAGGGAGTGGTTGGTTCGCTAGAGGTTCTAGGCCTTGCATCGGGGGTGACGACCCTTCTTGGGAAGGCGTATCGTTATTGGCTTGTCGGAGGGATTGAGCTTCTCCGTTTGCGGCTGGCTGACTCTCGGCAACCTGATTGTCAGTGGCTCCGCTGTGGGTCTTGGCACTTGGCCGGACCTTGGCAGCCGGATTATTATTTGCTCTTCTTGTGCCGAGAAGCTGATTGCGTCCTTACGCAGAGTGGCTGTAAGGGGTGCAGACTTGCCAGGTTTGCGAGCTTGGAGGTGGATCGTCAGAGGTTCTTCTGATCCTGTGGCCGTCTCAGTACGGGCTTGCCCATCTCCTTCACCAAGGTGCCTCTTCGACTTTTCGTACAGGCAGGAGTCTGAGTAGTAGGATTCGACCCCTTTGAAGGGATCGATATCAGCAAATTCTGTCCTCACAAAGCCGTGTTTGTCGACATATTTGAAGCATTGGTGCAGCGTGGAAGGTACAATCATATAATCGTATATCCAAGGGCGCCCCAAAAGGATGTTGTAGGAAGTGTCTGCATCTATGACGTAACAAGTGACTTTCGACTGGAGATCGCCAATTTGACACTTCAGATGAATCTTCCCAATTAGGTAGCTCCTGCCCAAATTAAAACCGTTGATGGCGGTGCTTGTAGGCGTCAGGCGATGCATAGGGATGCGGAGATGATGTAACAGACCCTTCAGGATGATACTTATGGAAGAGCCAGGATCAATGTGCATTCGATCCACTTTTACGTCGCCGATGTATCCAGTGTAGTATAGCGGGCGATCGTGCAGGTTGGTTTTAATGAGCATGTCCTACGGAGTGAAGACAATGTTGGGCATCGCTCCCGTGCAAGCGCTATCTTGGAGATCTGCAGGGCTCTCTCCCGTGAGGTTGACCTGAGCCAGGTACGCATCGACGTTTTAGAGTGCATCGCTCAAAGCCGTACGAACATCCTTTGAGAGTCTCAGAAGCTCGTATAATGACAACTTGGCCGGTGAGTTGGCCAATTATGCTAAGATGTCGAAGTTGTAGGGCCTCCCCAGCCCCTGTGGTGCCTCTTTTTGGAGAGATTTGTCAAAACGATTCTCCTTCGGCCTAGGCTTGTCGGTCGTCGGAGGCTGAGCAGGTCCCGGAGCGTCAGTTGTAGCGGACTGATGATCTTCAACCGAGTTGTCAGCCACGGGTTGGGATTGTGCCCCAGACCGAGTGACGACGGCCGTAGCTTCTTCGATATCTGTCGAGATTGTGCGGCAGGACCTGACTTTTTCACTCTTTTTCTTGCAAATGGAAGATAGTGTGGATTGAGTCACTTCTGATACCAAGTCTGGATGGACCCACATCACCTCCCCTCGTAATGTGGTGAGGGGCACTAGACCAGCAGCCTGATCTCGGGGAGGTGAAAGATTAGCAATCTCCATTGTCGCCAGAGGGATGGGGACCACACCGTCTTGAGTTTCCGTCGGAGGGAAGCTGCCGAATTGTACCGACACCATATTGGCTACCACTATTACCTCCTCGAAATCGATGGCCAGAGCATTCGAATCGATAAGATTTTGGATGTGCCGTTTTAGTTGGTAGCAGTCGTGTGTAGCATGGTGGACGTAGCGGTGGTAATGGCAGTACTTTGGGTTCTCCATCTCTGCCGACCGCGGTTTCCGTCTTGGTGGAGGAAGCTGGATTCTGTCTCCTTGTATGAGCATGTCCAAGATGGGCTTGACGTGACCGTCTTCGAAGGAGTAAGTCATTTGTGGCCATTGTTTGTCTGTCGGTTTTGGCTCAGGCTTCTGTGCTGTGTCGGCCACCATAGCCTGCTTGCCCTTGTTGTCCCGATTGTTAGAGGAGCTACCCCCATTGTTGGTGTTGGCGTTGGGACGTCTGCCCTTGTCCTCTCCTTCTGAGATGTGCAATCCCAGTTGGCGAGCCTTCTTCAGTCGTTCTTCGGCGCTTGTGGCACTAATGATAAACGTCTTCCAGTCCTTGAATTGACTTTCGCCCATCCAGAGACTGATTGTTGGGAGCAATCTCTTTTGGCAAATTTCAATCAAGGAGGAATCCGGATTTCCAGACGGCAACTTCATTACGGTTTGGCAGAACCACTCGATATAGTTCCTTGTCAGCTCTTTCTCCCCTTGGACGACGTCCATGAGGGTGGACATTATGATGTCCTGTCCTACTTCGTAGAATCTCTCCAAGAACATGCGCTTGAAGCTGGCGAAGGAGTGGATGCAGTTGTCTGGCAGGTTACGATACCAGTTAAAGGCGACTCCTTCCAATGCCCCAATGAATAATCGTGTGAGGATGGCATCGTCATGGGGCAGATGGTCGATGGTGACCTCGAAGTAAGTGATGTACCGACTTGCAGAGGTCTTGCCATCATACGGGTTGATGTTGAACGGCTTATATCTTGGCGGGAATGGAATATCCCTCCAGGCAGCAGGGTACGGTTGCCATATTCTGAGGTCTTGAGAGTTTTCTCGAGCGTGAAACATGGCTCGGAGCTCCTGGACCTCTCTTTTCGCTTTTTGGGCCTCATCTACAGCGGTGGGGGCCGTTACTTCAGGAGGATTGTTGCCCGAATTTGGTACCACTGAATTCGAGTCTGCATTGACCGCGGGACCCACGCTTGTTTAGCCAGGCGTCCCTCCTTGCAGAGTTGGAAGGGTCGCTTTAATCTCGTCCACAGACTTGACCAAGGCAAGTAGTATGGCCTCCAGAGTGTCGATGCGTTGGCGATCACTGGAACCCCCTTGGCTGCTGTCTGTCATGAACACCGTCTTTACATGAGGAGAGATGGACGGAGCAGTGGAGGAAGCGCCCTCCGAATCATATCCCTGTAGTGAAAAGTCATCGTGGTATGTGGGAATGTCTTCCTCTGGTTCGGACTCAGAAGGAATAGTACCCCCAGTTTCCGAGTTTGCCTCGTCTTGGGAGTTGTGGACGTCCTCGGGGACGTCGGGGTTTGCTGCATCTGATGGGAGAGTTGTTTCCCCCAGCTCGTCTTCTTGGAACATCAGATTGTCGTGGAGGTTCGGAAGAGTGCTACCCCCAGTCCCAGTAACCCCTAGTGGTGTGGACGACGAATCTCCCACTGTAGCAGATGTCGTCTTAGAACGGGTACCTTAGAAAACTCCAGTGGTGGGCACCCGCTTAGACGACAGTCTCTTAGTCATAGTGGTTGAAATCTTCGGGCTGGGAACATTGGTCTTCTTTCCTCTCCCATCGGTAGGGACTTTCTGAGCAGAGTTGCAGGAGACGACGGGAAGTGCCTCGTCTTCTGAAGACGGCTGTTGCAGTCTTTGAAAGACGGACTACCGGTCTTCTCGTATCGTCGTGTTATTGCAACAGCAGTTGACAATGACTTGGGAGCAGTGACGTCCGTGGGAGGACTTTTTGCACCCTGATGTACCTTCTTTTTTCTTGCGTTTGTGGAGGATGGCCTCACGCAAGTCAGATGGGTCTGGATCGACCATGTTCGCTTCCTGGATTTTGGAAGACTTTTGCGAACCTCTCTGTCCGTTTGCCGCCGGGGGCTGGACTCGAGTGGTTCTGTACAACTTCCCATCTGAGGCCCGTATAACGGTATACGGGACGCTCGGATGGTCAGAGATCGGATCAGCAGACCGAACTTGCCAAGCTCGCGCTGCCTTAGACTTCTTCACTCTAGTGCGTAAGGGCACATAGTAAGAAGAGTCTAAGTGATGCTGGAGAGAGTCAGACATATCTTCTTGGGAGCACAAAAGATCAGGACCATAAGAGAGGCGGTCGAAGACAGAGCCACGTGGGGTAGGCGTTATACGGCTGTCATCAATAATCTTCATGCGGCTGGATGGCGTAGCCGTATAGACTTTCTTCATACGACTGGGTGTCTCGGTCGCATGAGTTTTCTTCATACGGCTGGATGATCTGGCCGCATAGACCTCCTTCATTCGATTGGCCGATTCAACCGCATGAGCATCCTGCATGTGGATGGCAGACTTGGCCACATGAGTGTTCGGCTTCTTCTTGGGGCCCATAGAATCACTCTTTGTCCCTGCAAGTCCAGCATCGTAGTACTTTCCTCTGCCGGACTTAGGGACAGCAGAGTCCTCTACGGCTCGAAGTGGAGCCGTATAAGAATCGCCTTTGCCGTCTTGGGTAGCAGAGAGTACCCCGTCCAAAGCTTGTGGAGGAGCAAATGATTTTGGCCTCCACTCGTAGCGAGCTTTCTTTGTGCGGGTTCGCTTCTGGACCGGGCCAGCACTTCCTTCAGAGAGCATTTCTTCAAACGCCTGTTGGTCGAAGCGGACGACCATCTTCTGTTGCGTGGAGCCAATTTTGGCTGCATCCGATTGCATCACCAATTCCTCAGCCCTGGAGAAGTTTGTCCCCAGCAGAGTCGCCATCGTGTTTGCCATAAAATATAAAGAACAGAACAATTATCGGAGGACTGGACTTTTACTTCACAATACAAACTCGTTTGTACAAAGAAAGCCTAGGGACGAAAACATAGGTACAGCAATCTAAGTACAATTGTTTATTTTAGATTCTGGGGGGTGATGGTTGAGGCTCGGGAAAGCGACGGCAACTCTGCCTTACTCCTTGGACGATCGGGTGCAGCCTTGGCTCTGTAGAAGAACTGCTCGGCGTTGATGAAGAAATGCTCTCTCTTCAGGCTCTCTGGCTCTCTATGTCTCTCTCTGTCTCTGTGTATGTCTCTATGTGCGTCTGTCTCTATATCTCTCTGTCTTTTTCGCAAGGGAATGGCACCCTGCTATTTATAAGAGTGGGGGGCCTCATTAGGGTTTACAATGATTGCCCATTCTTGAAAGTCGGCGGCTAAGGATCAATGGATCTGGGCCGTCCATCAAGATTTGAGCAATAAATGTGATTGTATCAAATCTTTTATGGGTAATTAATGCTGATTGACATAAATCCTCCTGATTTGTCATGCCAACCTCGGATTCCTCGACACGTGTCTTTAATTGGCTTATTTACAAATGATCTGATTTGATCCCAATATTTTATTAGGATTTGTTGAGGGATTTCGATCAATCTGATGCCACGTGCCCTGCTATCATGCCACGTGTCATAACAGCAGAAATCTGAGCCGCAGGAGAGTTGCTCCTTATTGGGCCACATAAGGATGGCCACGTGTTAAGGCTGCCTAAGAGTGGCCCCCCTGACTATTTGGACCGCATGGTAATAATTTGAGCCGCATGAGTGTGGATGACCGCATGAGTGAACCACATGGAGATAGTCCTCGCGAGCCGCATGGGGATGGTCTTCGGGAGCCGCATGGAGCTAGTCTTCATGAGCCGCATGGGGCTGGTCTTCGTGAGCCGCATGGAGCTAGTCTTCGTGAGCCGCATGGGGCTGGTCTTCGTGAGCCGCATGGGGGAGCCTTCGTGAGCTGCATGGGACTGGTCTTCGTAAGCCGCATGGGGGAGCCTCCGCTTGGGCCGCATACGACTGTCCACGTGTCAAGGCCGCATGACAGTTTCTGACTCTCGGGGGATCGTGTCAGAGATTTTCTTCGCTTTCCAAGGAGTCCGTCATTATGAGGGAGTCATAATAATATCTTTGTGTCAGAACTGTCACCTTGTCAGAGCTGTCAGCCGTCAAAACATTTAATACAGTAAAGGACAAGCGAGAGAGCTGTTTTCAGGCCACGTGGCTCCTCTTTGAACCGTATGGAACTTGTTTAAGCCGCATAGACGCTCGAGCCGCATGGATACTTGAGCCGCATGGGGCTCTCTGGCCGCATGGATCTTTTTTTATTATTTTCCATGCTTCTACAGTTTGGAGGAGCATGGAGGCCATGGTATTTTCCATGGACATGTTCTCTGTGGGAGCCATTAATTACACTCTTGGCCGCATGTAACATTTTGTGCTGAGCCGCATGGCCATTTAATTGAATTGGCCGCATGGCCGATCACTTGCTTGGCCGCATGACATTTGCTGTTTGTATGGCCATTTAATAATTGTAGCCGCATATACATATTTTTGTGCTTAGCCGCATATGCACTGTGTTTGTATTTAATATTGTTTGCTGGCCGCATAGGCCATGACTTATTAGTTGGCCGTCTGGCTACTATTCATTGTTAGCCGCATGGCTACTATTCATAGTTGGCCGCATGTAAGCATTTATATGCTTAGCCGCATAAGAAATTAATTAGCATGGCTTGCATGCATTAGTAAAATACTGCATGGCCGCATGGCCTTTAGTTTGCATGCTTTTGCATGCATAAGAATATTTAATATATTAATGGCCTTAGCTTGTATGCTTTTGCATGCATGCTCTTGCATGCTGCTACTTAATATATTCTTGGCCACATAAGAAATTAGCTTATATTAAGCATTGCATGGCCGCATAAGTTTTTAATTAGCTCTGGCTGCATATGTCCCCTTAAATATTATTTGCTTGGCCATTTAAATAATTGCCAGGCCATTACTTAGCCGCATATGGCTGCATTAGCTTTTGCTTGCATTTGCATGCCATAGTGAGCCGCATATGGCATCACTACTCATTGTGGCTGCATGGCTCAAGCAACACTTGGCCGCTGTAACACCCAGTTTTTTAGAAGAGGGTAATTTTGAAATTTTGTAATTATATTTATTGTTTAATGATATTTATTTCATATTATGATTTTTAGTGTTTTTTAATTATTTTTAAAGTATTTAAATTCATGACTTGTGATTATGGTGTTTAGCTAGTGAACAGTAGAGACTGCCTACCCTAGAGCCTAGCCATATGAATAGAATATTTAGACATTTTTGGGGTTATTTGATTTTATTATAATTTATTTGAATTTATAGGATTTTTTAGAATTTATTTTGGAATTGTTTGAATGAGGGTTGACTAGGTTGACTTTGACTAGCAATGACCATGGTAGACCAACCTAGGAGCTAACCCTAGTTGAATTTGGACTTGGTTAGGTTATGCAACCCTAGTTAGACTAGAGTTGACCTATGGTTTGATTATTTGACTCAAGTTAGGATTTAAGTCATAAGCCATGACTTGTGGTTGCACCTTAATCAATAACTTAGCCTTAAAGGCCCATAGGCCCACACCACTAGCTAAACCCTAACCCTAACAAGTCTTGGCCAGCCACTACACCCATTGGGAATCCCTCCCTATAAGTATCCTCTTAGAATTTAGGGCTAGCCTCTTAGGAAGAACAAAGTTTTGGAAGAGGTGAGCCTCCATCTTCAAAAATCCCTAGAAAATCCATTTTATCTCCTTTTTAATCCAAACAAATTGCAATAGGTTCTAATTATTGTTTTATTGCTGTTGGAATTTGTTGTTCTCAGTTTTCTATCAATTTGAAGGAGGTTGGTGGCTTTTTGGAATCCTCATTGGAAGGGTTTTTGTGTTGGAGAACACCATAGGTAAAATCCTAATCCACCCATTAAAATTCTAGTTTCTTTGCATGTAGACCTAGTCCTAGGTGTCCTGGTTCTGTAGGTATGCCTAGACCTAGGTTTTATGTCCATTTCGTGTCCTAAATGGACACGTATCAGCCTATAGACATAGGTGTTTGATGAAATGTCCCAAAGGACATTTTGACCTGATTTTAGGAAACTTTTTGAATAGAAATTTAGGGTTTGTTGTCGCTTATCATTTTCTGTAGGACTGAACTTGTGATCGTGTCGTGCCGTGTCGAGATCTGGACACGAGCACGCTGTTCTGACACAGTACACATTGTCCTGCTGTTCGGGGGCAATTGCTCCCTGTACACGACACGTGGATACCTAGGATTTGATACAGCCCTAGGGGCAGACACTGATACGAGGTCCTCAAAGTTTGAGACACCCTCATGTCGTGTCGGACACGCATTCGTGTGTGCATTAATCACGCACTGTGTGCACACGTGCAGTTTTGCCTCACTGATATGCACGAATCGACACGACACGGGCACACGTGGTCACGATGCAGGCTGTGGGTCACGTTCCCCTATCCTAGGCAAACCTACAGCCACGGGCACGTGTCCTAATTCGTGTCGTGTTGTGTCCACGAACACAGTGAACACGTGCACGACGATTGTTTCAGCCTGTACACTGTTTTGTGTTTTAGGTGACTGGACACGTTGTGTCCACTTTGGTAGACACAAACACATCACATGACACGTGTGTAATGTGTTTATATGTTACCAACCTCTGTTTTAGGTTTTTAAATTAATTTTCCATGTTGATTCTTATTTTTCCCCTATTTACTGATTTACTTAGTATCAGTTATATGCTGTTCTGTCCAGTTTGATAATTTGATTTTGTCAGTCTTTTTAACCTAATTTACACTGTTAATTACTTGTAATTAAGTCTCATATATGTGCACCAATGTGATTTCTATTAGTGTGTCGAATTTGGGGTGGTTTTGATGTGATTTGAGTTCAAAAAACTGAGAATGCTAGTAGGGGCTGAAAACTGATTTTTGAGTTGATGTTGTAAACTCATTTTGGGTTATTTGTGAACAAATTTTGGGGAGATTGTGAGTTGTGATGATTGTTACTGTTTTTAAACTAAATTGTGGACCCTTAAACTGTTTTGAGGTTGTTTTTAAACTAGAAATCATGTGTGGACTGAAAACTGGAAAATGATGAATGTTTAAACTGATTTTTGGTTTCATGTGAACATTGGAATGATTCTAATGTTGTGTAATTCTGGGAATGAAGTGTGGCTGGACTGAATTGGGTTTCTAAACCTGAAATTTGGAAACTTGGCTGAATGCATTTTCTTTTATATTGATTTCCTTTCTTTTACTGAATTCTCACGTATTGAGGTTCACTGTCACATGATGGTTTAGATTTTGTGTTGAGTAATGAATTTTGATTTGATTTTGGGGTGTTAAAATGAATTTGGGTTTTGATATGTAAACTGAGATTTTGGGTGTTAATAGGTAAAATGGTTTTGATGTAATCTGAGTTGAATTTCTGCTTTGAATACCTGATATACATTCAGCCCTTTAGACCCCATTTATAGGCTGTCCTTTACACTGTTAAAACAGTCCAATTGCAAGCTTATTTGACTGTCCATTCAGCCCTTCATTCCAATCCCCCCTTGCTCCCCAAAACTTGCCATGTACTGTCCTAAAGCAGCCTATTAGTTGCCCACAAAATCAGCCATGTATACCCCATGGTTCACCCTACAAATTCAGTCCCATATTCCAGCCTTGATAGTCCACATTCCAGTTGAGTATATGAATGTTCAGGCCATAACACACATTCCATTCCCTGATTAGTACAAATGTTTACATACTGAATTGATTTCCTTCTCTTTTAACTGAGTACATTGTGTGTTGTATGAGGGTTTCCTGTTTTACTATGTACACACATTCATGTAGCTTCTCACACATACTTGAATGCTTCACTGTTAGCCTATTACACTCACTGTTTTGCCATTTCTATGTTTCCTACTGAGAATTGATTTCCTATTTAACTATCAAGTATCAAATCCTGAGAAATGGACTGAACTTGGTCATGTGTAAACTGAGATTTTCATAAGCTAAATCATGTCAAGTTCATAGGTTCTGAAACCTGAGATTTTGGGGATTGGTTGTTTTAAACTGGATTTGGTTCCTGTTGTGAACTGAAATTTCATTTTGATTCCAGGTTACACTCACTCACTGTCCCATTCCAATAACACACTGATTTCAGGATCACCTACACACTGTTTCTCCTATCACTTTGGTTTCCTGGGATTAGCATCCAAGGGTTCCTGATGACACTGTCATTGGGGCTGAACCTGGGAATGATTTCCCTTCACTGGTTCACAGTTTTTCCTCACTGTTTTTCTCTTTCCTGTTGTGCCATACACATAGCTTTCACTCTTACATGTATACACACCACACATGCTTCCCTCTTCTTCACTGT
Source organism: Iris pallida (assembly GCA_029216955.1). NCBI lineage: Eukaryota > Viridiplantae > Streptophyta > Magnoliopsida > Asparagales > Iridaceae > Iris > Iris pallida. The sequence goes on from JANAVB010021600.1 coordinate 27,426,028, forward strand.
TGTGTTCCTGCACTTATACTAGTCACTGCTGTACACATCACACACTTCTTTCCTTCTTTACTGTTTTATAATTCCTGAAATTGTTACCTGCATATACACACACAATTCATGTTTCATACACACACTAGCACCCTCTCTCTCATTCTCTATATTTCTAGTCCTTACATGTGTAGGCATATACAATATGTATGTGTGTAATTTGTATGAATGCATATATATATATATTTTTTTTTTTTTTTTGTGTGTGTGTAATTTGTATGAATGCATATATATATATATATATATATATATATATATATATATATATATATATATATATATAGATATATATATATATATATATATATTTTATTTATATATATATATTTTTTCTTTTTATTATATTTATATATATATATATATATATATATATATATATATATATATATATATATAAATACGTATATATGCATTAAAATATATATATATATATATATATATATATATATATATATATATATATATATACTTCTAAATATATATATATATATATATATATATATATATATATATATATATATATATATATATATATATATAAAAGAAAAAAAAAAATATATATATATATATATATATATATATATATATATATATATATATATACTTCTATGATAGCTAATGGTGTAGGATTTATATCTAGCCTAGATGTATGTAAATATATTATGTGATAAGTTAGCCCAAGTGGTGAGTATGGTGAGGTTGTAGACTTGCTAAGGTGTGCTAGAATTAGCTACTAGCTATATTGTGATATAGCTAGTATAGGCTTGCCTAGCCTTATTAGGATTGTGCTAGCTAGTGTAGATTAGAATAGCTTAGTTTAGACTTAATTAGACTAGATTGACCTAGTTTGACTTCTAGGGTTGACCAGAGTTGACCAAGAGTTGACTTTGGCCTAGATTGACCTAGAATCATGTAGAATGCATAGTAGGACTTCATTATATCATTTTAGACTTGTTGTGACTTGTGCTGTTCTGATTAGGAGCCAGACACCTCTCCTCGGACAGTACATTTATTTCAGACATTCAGATACGAGGCGAGTACATTCTCTGATCATTTCATATCCTGCTTAGAATTATTTTCCTGCATTAAATTACTTTAATTGATACTGGCACGTTGGTCACACGGATTAGTACAATATGGATCCCACCCTAAGATGTTATCCCTTCAAGGAGCATCTGGTACTCTATGTTCTGTGCGTTTCACTTACATAGCGTATCATATGCTTCTTTGGTTCTTTGATCACTTGTGACATATACCCATATGATCACAGAGTCTTCTTTGAATCCTTATCCCATTTATGGGACTACTATGTACCACCTTCGGGGTCTACCACCTTCGGGGTCTACCACCTTCAGGGTCTACCACCTTCGGGGTCTACCACCTTCGGGGGCTTACCACCTTCGGGGTCTACTACCCTTCGGGGGCTGTTACATAGAATCATAACATAACCGGGTTGGATCCTTGTGTATTAATTGGGGGTACGGGGGAGTATAAATAGCCATGTGAACAATTCCAAAGTAGAATAGCCATGTACGCCTCTTTAGTATAGCCATGTACAAATCAAGCCGTTCACATGTCGACTTTGTGCTCTAAATCACTAGTCACTGGTAGCTCTTTATTTATAGTAAATATTTCTATTACAGTTCTCTCTCTGTTTACTCACTGCATTTCTTCAGTATCTATATCTTACTTTACTGCATGATTATATTTTCTAACCTGCTATGAACTGTTGAGATGTACTGTACTCGCTCCTGTCCTGACTGGACCTGTTGAAAATATTACAAAGGACGAGGAGTAGGCCTGGGAGGATGCCTTCCACGGGACAGTCTAGCTGAGGACATCACCCCACTGCCTAGACTAGTTTAGTTAGGCCTTATCTTTATTTCTTGTAGTCATGAGTCATGTTTTAGCTAGACTTTATTTGGTGTTCAGAGTTGTATATATTCTTTCATTCTGTATCTGGGACCATGTACTTCTGGATATTGCTGGGATTATCTGAGACTATTTCATCTATTTAATTTCTTGAGTTCTATTTCATATCGTGCTATCTCTTCCTTAGTTGTGATTGAGTTTACTGCTATGTCACCCCATTCGGGGAGTATTAACTGTTTAGAGATATATTGCTAGAGGATTGTTGACCTAGGACAGCGTTCTACCGCCGACACTGCGGCGTAGGCTGGGCGTTGTTACGTTCTCGTACCCTCACAGTGGGTGCGGGTCGTGACAGCCGCATATGCTTCCCCCTATTAATTGCATGGCATTTTCTTTTTATTTTGCATGCATTAGCATGTAGTTGCTTTCTAGCCGCATATGGCCTTTTCTTTTTCTTTTTGCAAGCAACTTGCTAGCCGCATATGGCTTGCTAGCCGCATAGGCCAACTTCTAGCTGCATATGGCCTTAAGCCATTTAATGGCCGCATGGGCATGGCCTTGCAAGCATTAAATGCTTGCATTGTATACTTGTGGCCGCATGCTAATACCATCAGTTGTATGCAAATGTATACTTGCCAGCATTAAATGCTTGTAATTAATTGCCATTTTATTTAAGTTGCATGCATTTGCATGCAATGGCATGCTTTAGCTTTTGCCTGCATGCATTTTTGCTTACGTGGCCATTAGCTTTTTTTGCTTGCATGACCCCTCATTTAATTGCATGGCCACATGCAATGTAGTATTTCCTGGCCGCATAAGGCCTCAGCTAATGCTGGCCGCATATGGCTTTTAGTTAATTGTTGGCCGCATGGTCTTAGGCATTAGCATTAAATAATTACATGCATTTGCATGCAACCTGTTTTGAGCTGCATGGCCATTTAAATTAAATTGTTTGCATTTATTTGCACGCGACTTGCAGGGCCGTATGAACATTTATTGGCTAGCCGTATGGCAATTTCATGCGACAAATTTTTTCTGAGCCGTATGAGTCCTCCACAACCCCTGTTAATATTTAATTACTACCTGAATGCTTGTGCCATATTAATTGTTCTCTGACACGATGGTGACCGGTTGTTGTGCACTTTTGACAAATGACATGACATGATAGTGGCCCGACGTAGCGCACTCCTGACAGTGAACTTGACATGATATACTTGACATGATAAACCTGACATGATATATCGTGATATGTTGTTGCGACGGCTAGCTTGACATGGCAAAAATGAATGACCTGGACACCGTGGACGATTATGCTTTTACAAATAAACCCGTCTTGTCTTGCATCATGTCTAGGACAGGGACCCCTGAGTACCACGGTCAGGGGTACCTACTGAATCGACTAAGGCTAATCACTAGAATAATCCAGTAGTCATGAAGAGATTTTCCCAGCTACAGGCAATCCCGTTATCTGGGCGCCCCACTTGGGATCTGTAGCCTGCCGTCGAGTAGGGCATATTTCCAGTACACTGTCATATATTGTACCCTCCAAGCTACTTAAGGGTACATGCGTTTCCTAGACGATGTACCCACATGAACTCAACCCCTAATTGCGTCCGGATAGCCTGGATGGTCTGCAGGGCTTGTGGCTATTGGAATAATCTCGTTGCATCTTGCTAGTACCTAGGCTTGTGATAACCCTAATTAGTTAAAGTATCAAGCCGTACTTATTGCTTGGCCGTGAATTATTGGATGTAGTCTAATCAGTCTAGTCTGGTCTTGATCATGTACAAGATTGTTACGTGACCTGATTTCTTATTTTATCTTGCCGATAAATGGTGGAAGAAACCAAGTTCTGTTCAGACGAAGGGTTACAACCCCGGTCCTTATTTGGTTTACGGGTTGTAACCTGGTTATCTGAATAGTCCCATGGTTATCTCATCGTATATCACCTGTCATGATTTTCCTTAATTACTGTCTTATATTATGTAATTATATTCTTGTGCTAATTGCTGGTTTTAGTTCCTAAGTGAAGCCTTCTTTGTGGCACTTGCTCTTTCTGGGGTCTGACCCAGCTGGTTTTGTATGGCCAGATTTCGGAGCAGCTCCAGAGGATCTATCGACCTTCCAGTCCGATGGTGACCACCAGGCGTAACCAGGACATCGAGTGGGTTTATTTTGGCTCTTCCACTCTATTGTAAAAATATTCTTTTGAGGCGTTTAGCCGGCGAGCACCTGTTAGCTCATATTACATACCTTATTACTGTCTGCCTACGGGCTGTAACATGATTGACAGATCCTAGGGTTGATCATGTATGACGAAACTCTTGCTAGTCCTCACATTTTGTAACGACTAGCTTCATGATCAGCTGAATATGTAATACTTGGGACGCCTTACTATTGTATATTTGGTGATCTTACATCTTGTAACTTTGCTTGCTTGCTTGAGATTGAGACATTTAGGTTTGTTATTGACCATAGAAGACTGATGGATTGTAGTTAAACCCTCATATATCTAGACAGCCGTGACCGTATAGTGAGTTGGATTCCATTTCATTATACGTAGCTGGCTATGTATGTCCCCGCTCTCCAGTATTCTGGTTCTGAGGCGTTACAATTTTTTTCAAATATCTCATGTTTTGCGCCATTTGAAGAATATCTCCCGTTGTATGAAAATTTCTCAAACCAAATAAGTTATAGGGGACTAGTAAATGTACGTGAGTAGAATATGTAATGCTATTTTGAAACTATCAACCGAGTCTAAAAATTTAAATTATTTATTCAAATAAAATAAATAAATTTATCAAAACAGTGGGCCGAGGGGACAAGTTGGTTAAATAATGTTGGCCCTTAGGGGGATATGTAATTATTTCCAAATAAACTAACAAAAGCTACAAGTAAGCAAAGAATTAACTTCTGTTCAAATGCTTCATTACGTACCAATCTTTGATAGAAAACAAAACAGAAGTATAGAACACGCATAGATCTATAGTCATTCCTAACTTAGATAAATTCATTAAATTCATTTAATGGGAAATGTAATCAAGCTTTCCAGTAGGGATCAGTTATTGTATGTAACTCATTCCAACTTGCTATATATATATTTTTATAGGCTTATTAATATAACTTAGCCTTCACTCAAGAAATTGCATAGCCACATGATGAGCGTGTCAACACTAACTGTGGCTTAGCCACATGATCTCTAGAATTGATTTCCTTATTCATCTCAATAGCAGCCTATGACATGTGGGCCTTCACTCTAGAATTGTGTTCCTTGTCCATCCCCGTCGCCGCCCCCTTGCTCGCGCCTCCGCCGCGCGCTGCCCCCCACGCTCGCTCCTCCACCGCGTGCTATCCCCTCGCAAGCACTGCCGACGGTTGCTGCTGCTCCTCGCGGTTGTGCAAAACACCCCCCTCCCCCCTCCCTCTCTGGCTGCCTACACCAGAGAAGGGGGGGGGGGGGGGGGGGGGGGAGGGGGTGCTGCAAGAGAGGAGGAATTTTGGATATAGTATTTTTGTCATTTTCTAGTTTGGTTAACATTGTTCGGAGTGAGCGAATCAAGTTGATGATATCAAGTTGATTATTTGAAATAGTTGAGGGTATCAAATTGTAATTTAGCATTTTTTTTTAAAAAAGGTTTAGAGTCTGAATCGTATATGACAACATCTAAAGTAGTATTTTTTTTTTTTACAAACCTTAATTCACTATTTTTTTTTTCAAGCTCCATTGGTAGAAACGAAGCACATAAACTGTTTTCCAATGAGAATATTAACCAAACAACATTCACAGGAAAGCAAAGTCATTTCCAATGGGGACGCTTGAGAATAGCTTTCGTACATCAATGAAATGAAAATATGAAACCCCTCGCTCCTATTCCTCCATAATGTCTAATTCTAGACATATCAAATATTGGTAAAGAATTCAAAATCTATTTCCATGTCTCCAAAATTTGAACCGAATATCCTCTCCGATGGCACGTGTTAACAAAACCCTTACGCATATAGTCGAAGGCATAATATCCAAGCCTTACCAACATAACAACGAGGGCCAACAACAACGTTTGGTGTGACACTAGATCTGCTTTTATGCAAGCAACTGTAGTTTAATCAATTTTGACAGCAGAAGCAGATGGGGATGTAATTAGTGTGCTGCTGGCACAAATTTAAGAGGGACGGGGCTGCATAAATGTTAACAGCAGAAGTCGTCCTCTGTGTGTGTGGGTCCGAGATCTTCTGAACAACAAATTATAAATGACAATTTCGTAGTCCTGACCACAAGCATGGAACAGATGTTAGTTGCAAAGTTATGGTTGGATCGCATTAAAATTTATGTCAATGGAGTCGGATAGATTCGAATGCATTCATGCTTCTTTAACTATAATTTATTATTATGTCTTTTTTAACGATCTATCGGTGCGAAAATAAAGCCCCGAGTTTTTTTTGGAAGCACGTGACAAAAATTAAAATAGTATATTTGGTTAAAAAGTTAAAATCTAAAAATTCGTTTAAGAAAAAACACAGACTTGAATTCGTGCCTTTTTGCATAAGAGAATTAATTTGACTAAATGAGTCATTTTGTCAAATTATGTGAGTACTAATATTTAAAATGCTACTAAAGGTTATATATAGTAAAACTAGTTAAAAACAGGTGCATTGTACGTAAAATAATATATTTTTATTTATCATATCAAACTATAATTTAAATATTTAAATTAAGATTGTTATAATAATTAAGATTCATACAAATTTAATTTAAATTTGTTACTAGTTTAAATATTTAAATTGAAAATATGTTTTGTTATATATATATATATATATATATATATATATATATATATATATATATATATATATATATATATATACTAAGATTATAAAATTTAAATTTAAATTCAGTTATAATTTGTTATTGATATATGTAAATAAAAGAGAGGGTATTCGTTTATGCGGAAGAAAAATAAAGAAAAAAGAGAGTATACGGTTATGGGAAAGAAAATAAAAGAAACTTTAAAATTATTTTAGTAATTTTTTAAAATTAAATAGTTGATGATATATATAGGATTTCAACGACTCATTTTTTGAGTCGTTTCGAAGCCGCATTATAAAGATAACATTTTTTTGATATCCTACAAAATTTTGGATCTATTGTCTGGTCTGTCCTGGATTAGAACTGCCATGCGGTGCGGTGCCCTGCCCTGGATTAGAACTGCCAATGACCTCTAGCTCAAGTGGCTAGAGTGAGGCACACCCTCCCAAGAGGTTGCAAGTTCGAGCAACGAGAGAAGCACATCTAATTTCATGTGGAGGAATAAATGTGAGTGCAGGCTGGATGCGGTGAGATACAAGTGTTGGTGCGGGCCTTCGGGTCGAACCTAATGCGATGAGATACAAGTATGGGTGCGGGCTTTCGGACCGAGTTTGTAGTCCTTCGGGACAGGAGTCTGTAACACAATTACCTGTTTGCTTGTCCGATTCTCTTACAAACATAAGACCCAAAAGTATCCGACGCAAGTCCGACACGAAATCGACGATCGATTGCCAGACACGTAGGAAAGTGGTGCAGTATAAAAATTCAAGCAGTAGACTTCATAGTTAGGCCAATAAGCAGAGCACAATTCAAAAGCAAATAAAAGTCGGAAACATTGAAGTATGTACCGACTTATTATTAAAATTGTAAGAATTTAAATATAACAATCTCGCTCCTTCCTCCTCACAAAACCGACAATATTTTTAACAACTAGTCATGGACTCATGTTCACTGCGATGCGTAAAAAAAAAAAAAAATTAAATATTATTAAAATTAAATAAAATTGAAAATTGTATTAAAACATTTTACATATGTTTTTAGTAAATTTTAATTAAATATTTTTATAATATATTTTTAAAACTTTAAATATATCTTTAGATGATACTATATAGTTCATTTAAATATAATTTAATATTAAGTATATTTTAATTTGTATTTGTTATTTTTCTAGGTTAATTTGTATTTCTTATAGATATGTTTATAAGATTTTAGGTATATGTACAGTTAGTTAGAAAAGATTTAGGATTTTTTTTAATGTTAGAAATATACATTAAAAGTTAGAAGGATTATAAAAAGTTAAGGGCCGTTTGGTTTGCAAGATTGAACAACGTAATGTAATTGCATTACGTTGTCAATCTAAATCGGATGTTTGGTTGGACAAAAAAAAGATGTAATGTTATCGTGATTACAAGTTTGATTACAATACATCAGTTTCTTCTAAACTCAATTATATCATAAAATCTATGTAATCACGATAACATTACAACTTAAGCGGAATGTTGATTTACTATAATTTGGTCGTTTTGTTCGTTTTTGGTCTTTTTTTGATCTTTTTTTTTGTCGTTTTGTTCGTTTTTAGCCATTTTTGCTCGTTTTGGACCTTTCTATCTTCAGTTTTTTTTTTCATTTTTGGTCGTTTTTGTATGATCTTCGTCATTTTTTGTCGCTTTTGCACATTTTTTATCGATTTTCGTCAATTTTGTACGTAATTGTCCTTTTTAGCCTTTGCACGTTTTTATCGTTTGTTGTCGATTTTTCACGTTTTTTGCGGGTTTTTAACTTTTTTTTATCGTTTTTGGTCGATTTTGTATGTTTTTGACAATTCTTACACATTTTTTATTATTTTGGTCGCTTTTGTCTTTTTTATTTTTAAATTATTTTTTGTCGTTTTTGTACTTTTTTTGTTGTTTTGGACCGTTTTTGCTAGGGGTCGGCACGGGTCGGGCCGGCGCAAATTTGATGGACCCGGACCGGACCCGTTACTTGGAGAGACGCGACGGAACGGGTCCAAAATATATTGGAATCGGACCGGACTCGACCCGTCCGAAACGGACCGACCCGTTCGAAACGGGTCCGAAACGGACCGACCCGCGGGTTCAAAACGAGTCGAAAAAAGGTTAAAATGAATTCTAGAATAAGTAAACATTTACATACGTTCTATTATCTATAAGAAAAAAACAAGTCTAATGCCTTCCCAAATTTTTAGAATTTGTTTACTACACAATAACATGTTCTATTATCTATAAACTATAATACAAAAAATTCTAAAAAATGATAAAAGATTACATACATACCTCTAGAACCGGGTCGGGCCAGGGCTCCGATTATTTTAAAAATAGGACCCGTCCCGCCCTGCTCCGTTAGTGTCACACGACCCGTCCCATTTAAATTCCAAATTTTAGGAACCAGCTTGTTTGAACATTTTACGGTTCGGACGGATCGGAACCGCATGTCCTAGAACCGTATGCCCACCCCTAGTTTTTGTATGTTTTTATCCGCGTCTTTGGTCGTTTTTGTTCGTTTTGACCACTTTTGCACATTTTTGGTTGCTTTTGACTGTTTTTTTACATTTTTTTTATCACTTTTATCGCTTTTTGCTATTTTTTCACATTTGTATCTTTTTTGTCGATTTTGCACGTTTGTTATTATTTTTGGTCGATTTTGCCTTTATTTTTGCCCTTTTTTCACTTTTTTATCATTTTTGGTCGATTTTGCACTTTTTTGTTTTTGTCCTTTTTGCACTTTTTTTTTATCTCTTCTACATATTTTTGGTAGTTTTTGTTGTTCTTTTTTTGCTATTTTATCATTTTTGGTCTTTTTTGACTTTTTTTAATCATTTTTTTATAGTTTTTGTTTATTTATTTATTTTCATTTTTGCTTCTTCTTTTATCCCTTTTTGCTCGTTTTTGCTCTTTGTTTGATTGTTGCTCGTTTTTTGCACTTTTTTGTCAAATTTTATCCTTTTTGTTCGATTTTGCACTTTTTTGGTCGTTTTTATTCGTTTTTTTTGCAAAAAAAATTTGTTATTTTGGTCATTTTGTTTGCCATTTTGGTCATTTTTGCAAGTTTTTTTTGGACTTTCTGATTTTTTTTTCATTTTGATCCATTCTTGTTTTTCGGTCTTTTTTCATTTTTTTTTCGTTTTGTCATTTTGCTCGTTTTATCGTTTTGGGTTCGTTTTTGGTCTTTTTGGTAAATTTTTATCATTTTTCATCCTTTCTTGTTTTGGTCCTTTCTTGTCGTTTTTGTTCGTCTTTTGTTATTTTTGATCATTTTTTGTACTTTTTTCGTTTTGGTCGCTTTTTGTCATTTTTGGTCGTTTTGTTCGTTTTTTTTTATTTTTTGCCTTTTTTGTTTTTGTCTTTTTTTTCACTTTTTAGATTTTTTTGTCTTTTTTTTGTCAGTTTTTATTTTTGGTCATTTTTATCAATTTTTTTGTCACTTTTGATGGTTTTTTTTTTTGATTTTTCTCCGTTTTCTATTTTTTATCGCTTTTTTCGTTGTTGGTTTTTTTTTTCGTTTTGTTCGTTTGTCATTTTTTTTTGTCGTTTTTTGTCATTTTTGTTCTTTTTAGCATAAGGACAAAACATTTTTTACCCTTTATCTATTAATTACTTATTTTATTTTTATTTTTATTTTTTTGAAATTTTTATTGATCTACTTTCTTTTTTGTTGTATTTAAAAATATTAAATTAGAAACTCAATTATATTACACGGTAAACCAAACATATGAATGCAATTGACATTATATTACATGTCCTGATTACATGTTTCAACCAAATATTGTAACATTACAAACCCAATTCCTCTTTCTGAGCCGCATGAAGCTCTCGGGTTTTTTGAGCCGCATGGGGTTGATTTCCGGGCCGCATAAGAATTTATTTATATTTTTTCATGCTTCTACATAGACATGTGAACGGCTTGATTTGTACATGATTACACTACTTTGAAATTATTCACATGACTATTTTTACTCCCCCATGTCCCAATCAATACACAAGGATCTACACAGGTTATGTTATTGCACATGATAGTTTATACATGAAGCTCATGAGATCATGAGAGTACATGAGAGCACATGAGTATACATGAATAGTAAGAGTCCATAAAATATAAGATGTTTGTGAAAAGCACATGACATGATGTATTCGATGCACCCGAGGGGGATAACATCTCATGTAAAGATCCATATAGTACTAATCTGTGATAATGTCGTGTCAGCATCAACTAAATTAAACTATGACAAGAATATAATTTCTAACAAGTATGAAACGGTCAGAGAATGTACTCGCCGGGTATCTCGACTGTCTAATAAGAATAAGAATCCGAACTGGAGTATCTGAGTCCTATTTAGAACAACCATAGGTTACAAAGTGTCTAATATGAAATAGATAAAGTCTACAATGCATTCTAAATGATTTTAGGTCCTTCTAGGTCAAAGTCAACCCTTGGTCAACTCTGGTCAACCCTGGTCAACTATGGTCAAACCTGGTCAACTATAAGTCAACTAGTCCATTTACCAAATTTTAGGTCAAACTCAAGTTATCTAGTCATTCCAAGTCCGTTTGAGTCGATTTGGATCAAGTTTGACCCAAAGTTGACTTTTGTCAACTTGGTCAACTTGCTAGTAAATTTGGCCAAGTTAGACTCAATGGGTCAATCCTAAACTGACTTGCTAACCTGTAGACTATATCTAATAACAATCACAACATATACCTATATATATATATATATATATATATATATATATATATATATATATATATATATATTAAGGAGCGACTCTTGGATGCTATATTAAGGAGCGACTCTTGGATGCAAAGTATGCTTGTGCCTTCTTACTGAGCATAAACCAGCATCATTCACCTGAATATAACGAGGGAAAACATAATCTACTTGAAGTAGTTCAAATCTGTCAACAAGTAAAAATGCGACAGCTTTCTTTGCAGACTGATGGGAGCTCAACAACGACTTATCCAGAATATCTTCTTGCCTATCTGGTCCATGTTCTCGCACACCACCCTTCATGTCCTAATATTAACGAGTCCACGGATGTTAAAAGATTTTGAACCCATTTATTGCCGGCTGCAATTATTTCTCTCTTTGCTATTGCATGGTGACGAAGGTGGTCCAAACACCACCAAATCAGAAGGTTGCGTGTTCGATTCACGTCGGGTTCAGCTTTTGCACATCGAGTCGTGGTGAACTGGTAACACCACCGTGCACCGGAGGTGAGGACCGGGTTCGAGCCCTCCCTCTCACGGAGATGGCTGGGCTTTGGTTTAAAAAAAATAAAAATAAATAAAGGTGGTCCAAACAAGAAAAAAGAGAGATTGGTTAGCATCTCAATTAATCAAAGGGACCATAATATATATATACTGCATTCATTACATAATATATTAAGTAGCGACCATGATCACTTTGAGGGTGAACCTTCACCATCTCAATTAATCAAAGGGACCAACTCCACCAGCATGCTATCTGTCTCAACCCCAAAACGCAAAAGGTCAGCTTGCTCTCAAAGATCTCACTCAAACAGTGCCAAAGGACAAAAACAAAGCGGGGACATGAGCATTTCACATTCAATTAAAACAGTAGGAAAGGCACAAGAAAGAAAGCTGTTTAAGGGGACCAATGAATCTACCGATTCTGATTTATTGGTTTCCTGCTTGCCCACAATCAAAAGCATGCTGTCCTGGAGTGATAAAAAAAGATGCCGAGGGATCAAAAAGTGGAGCTATCAGTAACCCAATGAAATCACCCAACCTGGCTGGCACTGCAAAAGAAGTTGGTGGCACCAGAAGCTCGTCTGGTTCTAGCAGAAAGCGTAAAGTAAGAAGAGTCTCTGGCTTAACCAAGTGTTCATCACACAGCGCTCAGGGTGGTGAAGGGTTGATTGGATCCAGAATAAAAGTTTGGTGGCCACTTGACAAAGTGTTCTATGAGGGTGTTGTACGGTCTTACGACCCAGAAAAGAAGAAACACGAGGTACTGTACGATGATGGGAAGTAGAATTTCTCCGTTTGGATAAGGAGGAATGGGAACTTATTACTAAGAGTAATATGTCCAAAAAGCGACCAAAATATCATCATCGATCCTTAAATGCAGAACTTTCGACTCTGAGAAGACAAATAAGAAGAAGGTATATGGTTTTTCAAAAGATGATGAGGATTCTCCAAAGAAGACCAGAAGAAGAACTGTTTCCAAAAAGAATATTGATCGTAATGGGAGAAAAGCATCAGAAAATGAGATTAATGTAGATGAGAGTGACATTGACGGAAGAGGCGATTCTGATTTATCAGGCGTGCCTCCTCACTCTGGCTCAGAGATTCATAATGCCAATTCAGGGAGACATACAGCACCGCAATTAGAAACTGAAGAGCAAACTGAAACGAATGCAGTAGAGATGGCAGAAGAACCATTGGAGGAAGTAAAACCAGATCCTTCTACCGAACATTGTTATGGAGACTCCGACGATGAACCTCTCAATGCATGGAAGATACGCGCTGGAAACACCGTCTAAGCTCCTACAGTTGTCCACTAGCTAACTCCTTAGAACAGAGTAATGTAGATGGTTTATGTGCTCATATTGTATCATGCACACTTGTACTATTATGTAAAGAAGGAAATGTGAAATAACTTTTGTAGTATATTCTGTGAATAAATAGCAAGGAGCAAAATTAGTCTAAAGAAGTATTCATTATATATATATATATATATATATATATATATATATATATATATATATATATTATGCACACATAAAGATAGATATATATATATATATATATATATATATATATATATATATATATATATATATTATGCACACATAAAAAAAAAAAAAAAAAAAAAAAAAAAAAAAAAAAAAAAAAAAAAATATATATATATATATATATATATATATATATATATATATATATATATATATATATATATATATATATATATATATATATATATATATATATATATATCTTTATGTGTGCATAATATATATATATATATATATATATATATATATATATATATATATATATATATATATATATATATATATACATAAAGATATATATATATATATATATATAATATATATATATATATATATATATATATATATATATATATACATAAAGATATATATATATATATATATATAATATATATATATATATATATATATATATATATATATATATATATATATATATATATATGCACACATAAAGATATCTAAATTCAAAGAGGCTATATATATATATATATATATATATATATATATATATATATATATATATATATATATGTAGATATCTTTATGTGTGCATATATATATATATATATATATATATATATATATATATATATATATATATATATATATATATATATATAACATATAAGTAGTAAACATTTGAATGTAAAGTAGAGATCCAACAATTCAGAATCTATCTAACCTAATATAAACTCAGAAATCTGAGTAATTAATTCTTAGATAAATCAAATCCTAACCAAATCAACTCAAAAATATATCAACTGAAATCCGAAAACCCAACTCAACACTCAAAACGCAAAATATATACTCGACTAGAACTCGTGAAACTTGACAAACATGAAGGTGTATACGTGTGTGACGTGCTCGGGTACTCCCGGGATCAAACCCGTGTCCGTATCGTGTCCACGAAGTGCGTACCGGAAAAACCCAAATGTGCGCGTATAGAAACGTGCTCGTGCACGCACGTCACGCTCGATTGAACGTCACACGCAACACGAGAAGCCCGGTGCTCATGCACGTAGCTAGGTGGGGTCCAAGTCTAGGTCTAGGACACACTGACACGACACTACGGCGCATCCACGTGTCGCTGGACACGTGAACCCGCACGGCTGTGCGCGCGCACGTACGGCCTCGTGGGCTCGTGTGGAGCCCCATGGCTCGCAACACGAGCCACGTCGTGTCTCAAGGTCAGGTTCCTGGGTAGCCTAGGTCTAGGGCTTCGTTCTAATGCTCTTGGAACAAGTCCTCGTCGCGTCGTGTTCGCGTACGAAGGCCGTGTCAGCAGCAATTTTTGGCCGTGTGCACAGTGTTGGCTGAACCGTGCGCGATGGATTTTCTCCACGCACGTTCCACAAAACGTCGTAAAATTTTAGGACGCGGCGGCGGAACATTTGGGAGTAGATGGAGAGTGGGTCGGCGGAGATGCACTACTAAAATAACCCCTTTTAGCGACGTCAGAAGACGTCGCTAAATAAGAAAAATCCGTCGCTAAAAGCTATTTGCGACGTATTTAGCGACGAAAATTGGACGTCATGTATAGGCATGTCGCAGATGACAATTTCGTCACAAAATATCGCTATTTACGACGTCACGTTTAGTGTCGCTAGACGTCGCAAAATTCGCGACAGATAGCGACATAACGTTACGTCGCCAAAATAGCGACGTAGAGCGACGAGTACGTTCCGTCGCTGTCCCTCGCAGAACGTCGCTATACGTTGCAGATATTATAAAAAAATTTAAAAACAAATAATTGGTATTTTTGTTATGCTGTGTGTCTGTGTTTACAGTGTATGTGAAGTGCAGTGTTCGAACCATCGACAGTTTCGCTTACTGTTCTATGTTTTATCTTGGATAGAAAGAGCAACAGTTCAGGGTGCACTTCTCAGAGCTTCCTCTTCACGTCCTTCACCTTCTCGGAAACCTTTACGACGTCCGGAGAAAGTGAAGGACGTGAAAATGAAGCTCTCAGAAGTACTCCCTGAACTGTTGCTCTTTCTATCCAAGATAAAACATACAACAGTAATCGAAACTGTCGATGGTTCCGAATACTGTATTTCACATTCACTGTAAACACAGACACACAGCATAACAAAAATACACATTATATTTTTTAAAATTTTGGCAGCACCTCCTTTGTATATCAGATCATCGCTTATAACCCAGCGTAGGTATATTTGTCATCCCCGTCGCAGATATCACAAAGTAAATATCACAATAAAAATAGGAGGCAGTGTAAAGTAAATATAACAAACACATCCTCACAAACATCCAATAGAGTCAAATAAAAATGGAAGATGATAAAAAGTCTCCCACCAAGTGTATAAACAAAAGTGTACCAATAAACAATTTGTCCATAGGGCCAATACATACAAGTCATAAAAAAATCAATAAAATCACTGCGGACCCCTGCCGCACAACTGGGATAGAATGTAGTCATACTGCTCTTGAGGGAGCTGCACCGTAGGGGCAGTAGGAGGCAGTGCAATGTCTAGAGTCGGCACCGTCGATGGACCGGGAGGACGTATCTGCTCCAGCTCTCGCAGTCGCTCACCATAAACAGCAAGGGTACTCACCACCCTCTCAGTACTCGCCTCAAGCGAAGCCGAAACCTGAGTGAGTGAGGCAGACATGCTCCTCTGCGATCCCTCCAGCTCGACCTGTCTACGCTCTGTGCGCTGCGTAGACTCGGTGAGCGTGTGCAAGCTGGCAGCTGTAGCCTGATGCAGACTCATCAGCTCATGTATACTGCGCTCGACCGCATCAAATCGTCCGGTGACGATCGGAGGGTCGGATCGTCGCTCGACCGCATCAGAAATCTGCTGCTGCAACTCGCGATGCAGCTCCTCGATCTGACGACGAACATCCTCAGCTCGTGACGACGCCTACGAAGCCGGAGACTGTGCACTGACAGAGGGGGCCCGGGATGACTCCGAAGCCAAATACGGCAGTATACGCGTCGTAGGATCCCGTACTGTAGTACGTACCCTTCTGAAGATCGCCAACGGCGGCCATCCAGAGCTCGTCCGGCGATGGAGCTGTAAGCGGCTGGAAGGAAGTACCAGCCCCTCCCTCTGCTTGCGCACTAGCAGCAGCAGCAGCCGCCTCCTCCTGTAGCCGAACAAACTCGGCCTAGAACATGTTTGCTAACGTGTAAGTGTTTGCTAAAGTCTATATTGATATCTATTTTCCTGTTTTCTAAATTATAGTAAATTAATATAAAGAATAGAACGTACATATGCCTGCGTCGCCCTCTCGTCAATGAACTCCCCAGCCCTCCGATGGGTGATCAGGAAGACGGTCACCATGTTCGGGTCCTCACCCTTTTTTACCTGTTAAAATATATTATCTATTATTAGTATTAAACATTCTATCGAACTATATATAAATTAATGTCCGTCATAGGAAACGTACCAGACGACGAAAATGCTTCGTCATCGAAATGGAGCCACCACACCACTTACCGGCGCTCGACCGCGCCACCTTGGCCTTGTCAGACCGCTCCTGGTACTTGGGCTCGCTGAATCTAGCCTTCATCGCAGCCCACTGATCTGGCGTGATCCAACCATGGATCGGCTCTCCGGAGCGATCATGACACTTCTGGTCGTAGATCGCATCACGGATGAGCTTGGCTGCGATGGCAGAAAATTGGCCCTCGATCCTCGCCGTCCGGTGTGGTGGATAAAAATAGGTCCTCTACAAGAAGTAAAATACAAAAGTTGTATAATATACACAAATGATTATTAAAATTTAAAAATAAACAAATTTTTTACCTTGAAGTGGGCGAACCAAAAGGCCTTCCTATCTGCGGGAGCATCTGAGTAGTTAATCCAAGGCCCACCATAGTTCTGCCTCAGAAATACTCCCAGCTGTCTTTGTACTGCAGAAGACCGATATCTATACAATAATAATTTTTCATGAATATATATGTACATATAATCATTTGAGAAATATATATTAATTAATTAACTTACTTCATAGGCCCGTCCGTCCAAATCTCCATACGCGTCTCGTCCGGGGGAGCGCATGGAGGGTCGCTCTCACCTCCTGCCTGGACAGGATCAGTCTGATCACCGTCCTCTATATGCTCGGCGTCGGCTCCCTCCATAGAGCTGTTGACAGGAGGAATGCTGGACGGGGGATCAGGGATGCTGGACGCGGGATCAGGAAGGCTGGACGACGAGGAAGGAGTCGACAACCTGCTGGAACTGCCCTGTCCCGGTAATAGACCGAAAACAGAACGGTACACTGGCGTACTCGAAGATGAGAATGAGGGTACGGAACTGCCCTCTCCATCCCCAGGCCGAGGCTGACGGGACTGCCTAATGTAAAATCCTCCGCGTCGTCCTCCTGGTCTAGTCATACCTGATAATAACATATGACAATAAAACAAAAATACATATTTATATGATAGACATCACAGATTTTTGAAAAATATCATGGTCACAGATAAAAGTGTCACTAAAGTGTCACAGATTTATTATTACAAAAATACATATTTATATGATAGACATCACAGATTTTAATCCTCTTCTAAAAATTCATCTAGGTCGTTTAGCTCATCTTCTTCTTCTTCCTCCTCTACATCTTCACTTTCATCTGCATCTTCCTCTTCAGATAATTCTACTTCTTCTACACAATTAGATGTGTAATGAGAAACTTTCGTCGTGTCTACTTCTATAATATTTGTTACAAGAGGTAGTTCATCCTGTTGATAAGCTATATCGTCAACCTCAAAGGTAATTCTAGCTTTGGTCTTGCATACTGCCCACCAGTCCGACCTTGTTGTTCCCCGTTTAGGATAACTTGTGAAGTACACGAGCTGAGCCTGACTTGATAGGACAAATGGTTCATAGGCTTGATATCGACGCCGATAGTTTATATCAACAAGACTGTGCTTGTCTACTTTCCAACCTTGACCTTCAATCGGATCGAACCAATCATACCTGAATAACACAATCTTAGCAGGCTCTATTCCATAACTATATGTCAGCTCCACGATCTCCCGTAGCACGCCATAGAAATCGTTGTCCGCATCAAAATCTTTGTAGTTCGAAGATCTGATACACAAACAGCTATTTTTGGTGGAGTCAAGATCCACAAAGTTGTCTCTGATCGGACAAGTTGTTGACTTGAACCTAAACCCATTAACACAGTAGCTTGGCCATATTTTTGCAGCATAAATTGGCCCCTTGGCTAGCATTCTAATAGACTCATTCTCAAGTCTTGCGTATGGACGATCGACCTAAATACCACGAAAGAAGCAATTAAGCTCATTCTCAATCAAGTGCATATACAGAAAGGTAATTACAGAGTTCTGAAGTCTTACATATGCACTCAACCATGATGGAAAATAATGCCTCATTTCTTGTTCTAGTTCTTCTTCTGTTATGTGTGGCCTACCTGACCTCACATCATCATTAAATATGCTGAAAACAACATCGTGCAATTAATGTAATAGTATAATAATCAACACTATTAAAATAATGTAGACGTATTATTTACTTACCCCTCCAGTTTCTCTACTTCTTCCTCGTCGCAGTTGAGTAATACATACACCTGAGCAGCCCTTAGCTCATCATCGTTCATATATCTCTTCTTAATTTTACCCGATGGCTTTCCTGGAGCATTGAATACCTTCAGTATTGTATCATTACTTTCATGATCTCCGTCGTCGTTTCTGGAAGCTCTCGTTCTATTAGTTGCAACATGAGGCTTGAAATACATCGAACAAAAGTTTGTAATCTCCTCGAGAACATAGGCTTCACAAATAGAACCCTCGACCCGTGCCTTATTTTTTACCTTTCTTTTTAGGTGATTCAAATGTCGCTCGAACGGGTACATCCATCGATATTCGACGGGTCCACCAACACGTGCCTCATAGGATAGATGAATCGGTAAATGCTCCATAGAGTCGAAGAATCCAGGAGGAAACACCCTCTCTAGCTTGTATAGTGTTACCGTAATGTCCTTCTCTTGCTTTTCTAGACGATCAACGAGCAATTTCTTAGAACAAAGATCCCTGAAGAATATGCTAAGCTCCGTCAAAGGATCCCAAACTGCCTGCGGTAAGAATTCCCAAAATGCAATCGGAATTAACCTCTCCATGAATATGTGACAGTCGTGGCTCTTCATACCCGTCAATTTGTTTTCCTTCGGATCGACACATCTTCTCAGATTTGACACATATCCGTCTGAAAATTTTAGGCCCTGGATCCACCGACAAAGTCTCACTTTATCCTCCTTGTCCAGCGAGAAAATTGACTTCGGCAGAAACTGTTTTCCATTCTGCTGTATCAAATGCAACGCAGGGCGTTTGCATATTTCTTCTAAGTCCAACCTGGCCTTGGGATTGTCTTTTATTTTTCCCTTTACGTCCATCATAGTATTAATTATGTTATCAAATACATTCTTCTCAATATGCATGACATCAAGATTATGTCTGATCAGATTGGTACTCCAGTATGGCAGATCCCAGAATATGCTCCTCTTTGTCCAGTTATGATCTCTACCAAATCCATCGCACTTGTACCCAGTTGTAGGATCTTCGATAGCACTTGGAAATCTTTAACATCCTCCCATATCGTGGCTCCGCACCACCTTGGCGGTGGATCACCCTTCTCTACAACGTCGACACGGAATGCATTCATGTTCCTTCTGAACGGATGATCTTTTGGCAGAAATTGCCGATGACAATCAAAGAAGTACGGTTTTCCTCCACATTTC
Organism: Iris pallida; assembly: GCA_029216955.1. Classification (NCBI taxonomy): domain Eukaryota; kingdom Viridiplantae; phylum Streptophyta; class Magnoliopsida; order Asparagales; family Iridaceae; genus Iris; species Iris pallida. Next base: position 27,446,244 of record JANAVB010021600.1, read on the forward strand.
AAGCGAAAAGTCTTACTACGGTCCATGCAATACGGACATGAGAGACGGCCATGAGTGCTCCATCCAGATAACATTCCATAGGCCAAAAAGTCGTTGATGGTCCACATAAGGGTTGCCTTCATCTGAAAATTCTGCTTCCTGAAAACATCGTACGTGTTAGCGCCTACTTCCCATAACTGATTCAACTCATCTATCAAGGCTGTAAGTACACGTCAATGTTCCTCTTGGGATTGTTCGGACCAGAAATTATAACGGTTAGAAACATGTACTAAGTCTTCATGCACATCCAAGGCGGCAGGTTATACGGAGTGACAATCACATGCCAGCACGAATACTGGGATCCCGAAAGACCAAAAGGAGTAAAACCGTCAGAAGATAGTTCCAACCTGACATTACGCGGATCTGAAGCAAAATCAGGATACACTCGATCAAAGTGCTTCCACACTTCTCCATCGGATGGGTGATCCAACACTCCTTCAATCTTTTCTCGTATGTGCTAACTCATATTTTCGGCCGTCTCTTTCACCATAAATAATCTTTGCAACCGCGACGTTAAAGGCAAGTAGTGCATTGAATCGGTCGGTCTTCTTGTACCGGTAGACCTTCCTGTACTAGTTGTCTTATAGCGATCTGCACCACAAAATCTGCACACATCTGCGTCCTTGTCGTCTTTATAGTACAGCATGCACCTATTGCGACAGGAATCGATTTTCTCGTATCCCATCCAGAGTGATCTCACCATCCTCTTAGACCGGTAGAAGTCTTTAGGCAACTTAGCACCTGCCGGCAAGATCTCTATAATCAACTCCAATACTCGGTTGTAGCATTCTTGCGACATGTTAAAATCTGACTTAATGCTCAACAGTCTTGTAACCACCTCCAACGGTGAATGATCCTCACAACCAAGATACAATGGAGTCCTTACATTCTCCAGCAACTCCATGAACTGTGCAGCATCGGCGTTCGGAGCCTCCTCGGGTGCATCATGAACGAAACTAGGTCCCGCAGCGTCGAAAACTATGTTGACGCACCCGTCGTCGTATGCATGATTATCTAAAACAAAATTAGGTCCCGCATGCATATACGGCTCAACGTAAGGCTCCGGCTCTGTTGCTAAAGACACAAGTTCTCCGTGTGCGGTCCACTGATAGTAATTAGGTGTGAAATCCCTCGAGTACAAATGATATGTCACTTCCACTTCTGGATAATATTTCACGTTATGACATTTCACACACGGACACTTAATTTTGTTGCCGTCCATGTACTGAGGGAACGCCTTAGCAAACTGCAGGAACTGCTCTACTCCCGCTATGTATTCATTCCGTACACCACACATATCATCAGGACGACGATTGTACATCCATGAACGATTCCGCAAGTAGTAATTCATATCTATTTGGAAATAATGCAAAGATGGACACACATTATCCAACAGACACAAATTTGTATATTATGTCTTATTATGGGACACACATTAGTAGCGGACAGTTACTAATAACAATGATATGCAATATAGGTCAAACTAGGTTGTATTAAGTCAAACAAAGTCAATCTAGGCCATCGCTAAGTCAAACAAGGTCAAACTAGGTCAAGGGTTGACCTATAGTTGACTTTGTCAACTCTTAGTCCAATCTAGGTCAGATGTTGACTCTACTTTGACTTTCAGTCAAAATAGTCAACCTTGGTCAAACAAGGTCAAATCTAAGTCAAATATCCTATTTCTAGTCATTATCTACCAAGGTACCCTTTACCTTATCGCTTATGGTATCCCAATACCAATACCTTAAGTTGGTACCCTTTACCTTATTGCTATTGGTACCCTTTACCTTATCGCTATTGGTATCCAAATACCAATACCGCGGTAACATGGTTGGTACATTAAGGGTCTTTGATAAGATGACATATTGCGAAAAGATATATCCTTATATATAGTTCTCCTATAGATTTTCTTTAACATTACGTAGGAGAACTATAAGGATATATCTGTTCACAACATGTCACCTCCTCAAAGACCCTTAATGTGACAACCATGTCAACCTCTCATATTCCTGCAACTAAAAGGCAAAACTATGATATATACATGTTTTAAAGTATCGGCCGATACCGATCCGATGCGGCCGATACCGATACGGTTTGGCATGTTCCGATCCGATACCGACCGATACCAAATATTGACCGATACCGACATTGGGGGTCTTTGTTCCGGTCAATTCGACAAAACCAATCGGTAAGGGTGACTACTATTTCATATAATTTCAAAACTACTAAGAAATAACGCTGAAATACTTAAAATTATGCCTAAATGTATAAAATATATGTTTTTAAATGTAAATAATTTATTAATAATTATTTGTTTCCCGATACCAAAGTTCGATACTCCGATACGATACCGTCGATACTACCGATATCGCCGATACCAATACTCATAGGAATAGTCCGATACCGATATTGTAAACCTTGGGTATATATCGTCAACATTTCAGATTCTTAAAATGAATTTCAAATGGATTTTTGATTGTATATATATGTGTATTTGTGTGTATATACATTGTATACATATATATATTTATATATGTATTTGTGTGTGTATGTAAGTGTGTGAGTATATATATACATGTATATATGTAGATATGTGTATTTATACATATAGGTATATATGTATGTATTGTGTGTGTGTGTGTGTCCTGTGTCCTGTGTCACAGAGTCGTGTCCGAAATAGGGTTAGGGTGTCACGACCCGTTACCCAAATTGTTGGGCCGGGCCGAGCCATGTCCAGCCTACGCTTAAGATAAAGCGCAGTAAGCTGTTCTAGAGATAACAAGATAAGACTAAATGTGCTAACAATTCTATAAGTGAAGAAGAATCATAAATGCTCCAAACACAAAAGTCGTCTCATATATAGAAATAAGTCCAAAGTACAAGTCTGAAATATAAAACTGGATACATGTCCAGTTACAAAATGATAGAGTCTAATACATGACTACACTAAGTATCCCAAGTAGCTAAGCAAACTAGACGAGTCTCCCCGCAGGAACATCCTCGTAAAGCAGAGCCGGGTCCTCGGCAGTAACTCCATAGTATGAGTCGCAGAGTAACTCCTCCTCAGTAAGTATACCTACAACGTTATCCTGTCAGGACGGGAGCAAGTACTGTTTTCTAGCAAACTAGCATATGAAACATGGCAATGAACATAGAAGAAATAAATGGAAACATGGCATCACACAATCTATCATGGCAAGGATACATATGTCATAAAGACAGATATATATGTAATGTTTAAAACTGTAGTAGGTACGTGATCGGTCAATAGGTATACAATGTACTGAGGCACAATGTAAATAAAATGTACTTCCGTACAAGTGATAGGGCGAGAGGTGTACATACGCACAAATCTGCCTTGGTAAGTAAGGCCTACGACGCCGTAACATATAAAATGAAACTTTGCTCGGTACTATATAGGGGGGGGCATGATCACGTACTCTACTATCATTTTTTCCCATAACCCATACTCCAATCATGTGAGAGATACAAAAAAATGTCTGAGCATGGTAGTAATGGAAAGTACAACATGTGATGTTTTAACTTGCTACCCCAAGGATCAGCATTTAACATGGTGGGTTTTGCAGTTCATTTATGTGACAATATGTAAAGTTCGTAGAAAGTACTTGCCTCTAGCAAAGCAAAACAAGCTGCGATAAATGTGCTATAGATGTCCGGTAACTCGTCACTGTAGCAATAAATACAATAAACTTAGCTTTACACTAAGCTAAAACACTAAGACACTAACTGGTGAAAACACGACTTGTGACTGGGCACCTAGCCAAAATGATGACTTGGCATAGGAGACCAATGTGGGGTGACACACTATGTTAACTAACTTCCTAGGATCTTTACACTAGTGAGGGATGGGGTTCAACATGACTAAAACTCCAATTAACACAAAAAGCTACAAGTCGTAATTAATCAATAAATAAATCAAAAGATCATTGTGTTTTAACAATTTTTAAAGTAGACAAAAAGCCTAGTTTTTCTTAAAGTAAAGTACTAAAGTGATCCTTGTTAATCATAGAAATTTATTATAATTTTTCTGGAATTTATTAACCAGTACAAATATTTTATAAAAATCAGTTTTCCTAAGTATACAGAAAATGAGTTTTGGTTTCATATGCCAAGCTAGGGGCAAAACAGTAAATTAAACACTACAAAAATTATACTAAATTAGCTAACTTAACAAAGTATCTAAAAACTATTTTTCCATAATTTTAGCAATACTTTAAGTATTTTTAGAAAATCAAAAACAGCAATGCACACAATAATTAATTATCTGCGTATTTTGTCCATGTATATAATTTGAACCAAAGTTCAAATACAGGACCCAAGGCCATGAATCAAGTCCAATATGACTTGTACAGGTCTTGAATGTGTGAAAACACATTTGGGCCCAAATACCCATGCTAGGCTTGGACACCAAATGGTTGCAGTAATTTAAATATACAGAAAATACTAAGTGGTAGAAATGCAAAATAAATATTAATATTTTAATAAGGTAAAGTTTTACATAGTAACTATAAAAGTATGAACATTATTTTATATAAATAATTTACACTAAGCTAAGTAAAATACGTATAGGAAATAATATATATATATAAATATAGGGATATTTATATATATAGGAAAATGCTTAACTATATTATTATATATATATATACAAATATGTATATATACATACATATAAGAAAATACTTAACTATATAATATATATATATATATATATATATATATATATATATATATATATATATATATATATATATATATATATATATACAAAATTAATGTATACATATACATATAATAGTATATATATGATAATATATACACAAAGAAATATATATACATAAATATATATGTATACATAATACATATATATATATATACATATAAATAATGAAGTATACATACATATACATATATATAAAAAAAACAGCAACTATATATACCTAAATATAGTATGTATAATAATACATATACACATATATACAAATATATGTATACATATATATATATATATATATATATATATATAATTATATATAAAAAGAAAAAGAAAAAGAAAAGGAAAAGAAAAAAGAAAAGAAACAGCAGCAAAAGGGGGGGGCTCGAACTCGGGCTAGCAGAGCGGGGGGGGGGGGGGAGGGGAATTTTATTGATTGCGCGCTGGCCAGTGGGCCAGTTGGCCCGCTATGTTAGAGATAGGATTAGGTTTAGATTTATTTAGGTTTTCTAATTAATTAAAATATATAAAAAAATAACCCTGTGTCCTGACAGTTAGGGACACAGGAGTCTTGTGTCCTAGGCGTGCACGATGCGCACGAGTCCAGTTGGCCGTGTCCGAGCTTACCATTAGGTTCGTCGGGACCAGGCGAGTCCGTGTTCGTGTACACGAGACACGAATCGAAGGGAGGAGGGAGTGACACGTACGTGTCCGAAGTCGGGCTGCTGTCGAAGAGGCGATCGACGGCTGGGGGCGTCGGGACGGCGGCGCTTGGGTGGCGCTGGACGCGGCTCGTCGAGGCAGACGTGATGGTGGTGGTGGTTGGCCGTGAGGGTTTGTGTAGGGGTGGGGGTGGTGATCGTCGGAGTTAGGGTTCCGACGGGAAAGAGTGGGGAAGAAGGGGGCGGCGGTTGGCTGAGATGGGTTGGGGTGGTGGTGGTTTGGTCGGGGGGCTGTGGGGGTTTAAATAGAGGGGTTAGGGCGGTCGTAGGTCGGTCGGGCAGCCGGGAAAGTCGGGGGTAGGGCGGCGAGTCGGTCGGGGCAGTCGTCGGGGGTAGGTTAGGGTTTTGCACTAGAGTCCCTAGGTTTTAGGTAATTGCATTTAGGTCCCAACCCTAACTGAATGCAAATTATAATTTGCATAAACAATTCATAATTTGCAAACTGCTATGAAAACAATTATAAAAATTACAAAACCACATTAAAACAATTTTAAAAATTGCAAATTGATATAAAAACAATTCTACTTATTACAAAACTATATTAAAACATTTCTAAAAATTACAAAATAATATTTAAACAATTTAGAAAATTACATATAGATATTTTTAGTATTTAAAACTCATTTAAAAATCATTTTAAAATTCTAGAAAAATTTCTAAAAATCTAATTAATTATTTTAAGGCTAAAAATAACATTAAAAATTAATTAACACTAATAAAAAAATTTGAAAATCAGGGGCTTACAAGTCTTCCCTCCTTGAAAAATTTCGTCCTCGAAATTCACAGGGATTGAAGACCCTACAATATTCTATCATAGCAAGCAATGCAACAAAATGACTAAGGCTGCGATCAAAACTAACCTCCCGAAACCTGTTCCGGCTCCGGCTCAAGGACTAGGCTATAAGTCTTCCCCTGGGGTCCCTTGGCTACTGGGCAGTCCCGAATCTGATGGATGGCAGACCCACAAGCTAAACACTGTCCTAACCTCTTCCTGCAGACGACGAATTCATGCCCTGGTCTTCCGCAGAAAGAACATATAGCTCCCTTCCGCTGCTGCTGCTGTCGGGGTCCCGGGGTTCTAACTGGCTGGGTCGGGTGATGTGATGTAGGGGGATGGTAAGTCTGCTGGGATGGCGTCGGCGCTCTCTGCTGGAAAGCCTGACGCTTGGACGGTCCCTCATGGTGTACAGAAGCCGGCCTCTTGCTAGGCAGAAGACGCTCCTCAATGCTCCGGGCTAACTCTAGGCTCTGGTAGTAGTCAGTCGTACCGTTTGCCACTATAAGAATGCCAATGTCTGGAACTAGACCATGGCAAAACCTACGGGTCATCTCCTCTGGATCAACAACCAGACTAGGAGCGAAACGGCTCAGGCGACTAAACTCTCCCGCATAGTCATCAACAGAACGGTTCCCCTGCTGGATGTTCTGGAATCGTAGCCCCATGGCTACTCTAGCAGTGGTCGAGAAGAATTTCTTCTTGAACTGGGTCTTGAACTGGTCCCAGGTGGCTCTACCTCTCGCGAACAACGGCTCATTCCTGAACCAGACTCCGGCTAAGTCTATCAGCAGAAATCCTGCTGCCTCGACCTGAAGGTCATCCGGCATCCTAACTCCCAGAAGCTTCCTCTCTACAGAATCTAGCCAGTCATCAGCTACTACTATGCCCTCAGTCCCTGAGAACTCCTTGGGATTCAGACCCATGAAGTCCTTGACCGTCCCCGCTCTCTGCCGTGGCTCTACATGTGGTGGGACTACGGGACGTCCCTCAGAACGCTCCATGCTCTGGCGGAGTAGGGTAGTTTGCTCCTGATGGGTTGTTAGGAACCCCTGGATCAGTGTGAGCAGCTGGGTCCCGTCGAGAGTGACGGAAGCCTGGGTGGGTATAGTGATAGGGGGTGGTGGAAGTATCGGGTCCTGCTGGGACTGGGATGTGGAAGGTGGTATCTGGGTCTGTGGATCTGTGGAGTGGGGAAATGTGGTAGGTGGAGGTGTATCAGTCAACCGGTCAGCTGACTGGATATGGAGGGCCCCATTCTCGGGGGTAACATGCTGGGACGAACGAGTAAGCACCATCTAAATTACACATAAAAGACTTATAAGGACTTGTTTAAAGTAAGCAATCATATGCAAGAAAATCTAATTATAATAGCAAACATGTGATGTATTTCCTATGTTGCAATCCTAGCATTCCTCTAAGTGTTCTAAGCGTCTTTCCTAATGTTGTCTAATTACCTTAAATTCCTAATTGCGGGCATGCTTGGTACAATAACGTAACCAAAAAGTTTAGTCAGGACCTGCATGGGCCGCCAAAAAAATATGTCACGACCCGTTACCCAAATTGTTGGACCGGGCCGAGCCATGTCCAGCCTACGCTTAAGATAAAGCGCAGTAAGCTGTTCTAGAGATAACAAGATAAGACTAAATGTGCTAACAATTCTATAAGTGAAGAAGAATCATAAATGCTCCAAACACAAAAGTCGTCTCATATATAGAAATAAGTCCAAAGTACAAGTCTGAAATATAAAACTGGATACATGTCCAGTTACAAAATGATAGAGTCTAATACATGACTACACTAAGTATCCCAAGTAGCTAAGCAAACTAGACGAGTCTCCCCGCAGGAACATCCTCGTAAAGTAGAGCCGGGTCCTCGGCAGTAACTCCATAGTATGAGTCGCAGAGTAACTCCTCCTCAGTAAGTATACCTACAACGTTATCCTGTCAGGACGGGAGCAAGTACTATTTTCTAGCAAACTAGCATATGAAACATGGCAATGAACATAGAAGAAATAACTGGAAACATGGCATCACACAATCTATCATGGCAAGGATACATATGTCATAAAGACAGATGTATATATAATGTTTAAAACTGTAGCAGGTACGTGATCGGTCAATAGGTATACAATGTACTGAAGCACAATGTAAATAAAATGTACTTCCGTACAAGTGATAGGGCGAGAGGTGTACATACGCACAAATCTGCCTTGGTAAGTAAGGCCTACGGCGCCGTAACATATAAAATAAAATTTTGCTCGGTACTATATAGGGGGGGCATGATCACGTACTCTACTATCATTTTTTCCCATAACCCATACTCCAATCATGTGAGAGATACAAAGAAACTGTCTGAGCATGGTAGTAATGGAAAGTACAACATGTGATGTTTTAACTTGCTACCCTAAGGATCAGCATTTAACATGGTGGGTTTTGCAGTTCATTTATGTGACAATATGTAAAGTTCGTAGAAAGTACTTGCCTCTAGCAAAGCAAAACAAGCTGCGATAAATGTGCTATAGATGTCCGGTAACTCGTCACTGTAGCAATAAATACAATAAACTTAGCTTTACACTAAGCTAAAATACTAAGACACTAACTGGTGAAAACACGACTTGTGACTGGGCACCTAGCCAAAATGATGACTTGGCATAGGAGACCAATGTGGGGTGACACACTATGTTAACTAACTTCCTAGGGTCTTTACACTAGTGAGGGATGGGGTTCAACATGACTAAAACTCCAATTAACACAAAAAGCTACAAGTCGTAATTAATCAATAAATAAATCAAAAGATCATTGTGTTCTAACAATTTTTAAAGTAGACAAAAAGCCTAGTTTTTCTTAAAGTAAAGTACTAAAGTGATCCTTGTTAATCATAGAAATTTATTATAATTTTTCTGGAATTTATTAACCAGTACAAATATTTTATAAAAATCAGTTTTCCTAAGTATACAGAAAATGAGTTTTGGTTTCATATGCCAAGCTAGGGGCAAAACAGTAAATTAAACACTACAAAAATTATACTAAATTAGCTAACTTAACAAAGTATCTAAAAACTATTTTTCCATAATTTTAGCAATACTTTAAGTATTTTTAGAAAATCAAAAACAGCAATGCACACAATAATTAATTATCTGCGTATTTTGTCCATGTATATAATTTGAACCAAAGTTCAAATACAGGACCCAAGGCCATGAATCAAGTCCAATATGACTTGTATAGATCTTGAATGTGTGAAAACACATTTGGGCCCAAATACCCATGCTAGGCTTGGACACCAAATGGTTGCAGTAATTTAAATATACAGAAAATACTAAGTGGTAGAAATACAAAATAAATATTAATATTTTAATAAGGTAAAGTTTTACATAGTAACTATAAAAGTATGAACATTATTTTATATAAATAATTTACACTAAGCTAAGTAAAATACGTATAGGAAATAATATATATATATATAAATATAGGGATATTTATATATATAGGAAAATGCTTAACTATATTATTATATATATATACAAATATGTATATATACATACATATAAGAAAATACTTAACTATATAATATATATATACAAAATTAATGTATACATATACATATAATAGTATATATATGATAATATATATACACAAAGAAATATATATACATAAATATATATGTATACATAATACATATATATATACATATAAATAATGAAGTATACATACATATACATATATAAAAAAAACAGCAACTATATATACCTAAATATAGTATGTATAATAATACATATACACATATATACAAATATATGTATACATATATATATATATATATATATATATATATATATATATATATATATATATATATATATATATATAATTATATATAAAAAGAAAAAGAAAAAGAAAAGGAAAAGAAAAAAGAAAAGAAACAGCAGCAAAAAGGGGGGGGGGGGGGCTCGAACTCGGGCTAGCAGAGAGGGGGGGGGGGGAATTTTATTGATTGCGCGCTGGCCAGTGGGCCAGTTGGCCCGCTATGTTAGAGATAGGATTAGGTTTAGATTTATTTAGGTTTTCTAATTAATTAAAATATATAAAAAAATAACCCTGTGTCCTGACAGTTAGGGACACAGGAGTCTTGTGTCCTAGGCGTGCATGATGCGCACGAGTCCAGTTGGCCGTGTCCGAGCTTACCATTAGGTTCGTCGGGACCAGGCGAGTCCGTGTTCGTGTACACGAGACACGAATCGAAGGGAGGAGGGAGTGACACGTACGTGTCCGAAGTCGGGCTGCTGTCGAAGAGACGATCGACGGCTGGGGGCGTCGGGACGGCGGCGCTTCGGTGGCGCTGGACGCGGCTCGTCGAGGCAGACGTGATGGTGGTGGTGGTTGGCCGTGAGGGTTTGTGTAGGGGTGGGGGTGGTGATCGTCGGAGTTAGGGTTCCGACGGGAAAGAGTGGGGAAGAAGGGGGCGGCGGTTGGCTGAGATGGGTTGGGGTGGTGGTGGTTTGGTCGGGGGGCTGCGGGGGTTTAAATAGAGGGGTTAGGGCGGTCGTAGGTCGGTCGGGCAGCCGGGAAAGGCGGGGGGCAGGGCGGCGAGTCGGTCGGGGCAGTCGTCGGGGGTAGGTTAGGGTTTTGCACTAGAGTCCCTAGGTTTTAGGTAATTGCATTTAGGTCCCAACCCTAACTGAATGCAAATTATAATTTGCATAAACAATTCATAATTTGCAAACTGCTATGAAAACAATTGTAAAAATTACAAAACCACATTAAAACAATTTTAAAAATTGCAAATTGATATAAAAACAATTCTACTTATTACAAAACTATATTAAAACATTTCTAAAAATTACAAAATAATATTTAAACAATTTAGAAAATTACATATAGATATTTTTAGTATTTAAAACTCATTTAAAAATCATTTTAAAATTCTAGAAAAATTCCTAAAAATCTAATTAATTATTTTAAGGCTAAAAATAACATTAAAAATTAATTAACACTAATAAAAAAAATTTGAAAATCAGGGGCTTACATAGGGTCCTGTCCCCTGTCCCCTCCCCCCTACCTCAAGGTGTTAAATGGGCCGGGCGGCCCGGTGCCCGGCCCGAGCCCGCCCGGCCCGACCTCCTGTTAGCCCGGCCCGGCCCGCCCAAAAACCCGGACCGGCCCAGCCCGAAGAGCCAAGTGGTCCGGGTCGGGCCCCCCCCTTCGAGCCCAAGCCCGGCCCGGACCGGCTGGAAATTTTTTTTTTTTTTTTTTTTTTTAAACGGTCGGCCCGGTTGGCCCGGCCCGGTTGGCCCGAACCGGCCCGGCCCGGTCTGGCCCGGTCTGAACCGGCTGACTGATTTTTTTTTTTTTTTTTTTTTTTGAATTTCAGGGGGGTATTTTACCAAAATACCCCCATAATATAGCTGTTATAATAACGTTAGAGGGGTATTTTGGTCATTTTTCAAGAAAATGACCAAAAAACCACTCCAACAACTATATTTTGAGGGTAGAGGGGGTCATTTGGCATGAAAAAAATTCTATAAATAGCCCATAAAATCCATATTTCTAACACAACTCACTCATTCAATCTTCATACAATTTTCATTAAATTTCCATCAATTTGCGAAGAAGCTCCCAACCCCGCTCAAGGCTCAACTCCGAAATCCGGCGTCCGATTTAATATTTTTCTTCTCTTTCTCTCTTAAAAATTCAAAAAAAATTTATATTGTTTGAACAAAATTTGTTTGTATTTTTCTTACTCTCTCTCCCTCTCTTTTACTTGCTTTTTTTTTTCGGGAATTTTTTTTCCGGTGTATTTTTCTTCTCTCCCTCTCTTTTATATTAATTTTTTATAATGGCCGGAGAAGGTTCTAACCCACCTACCGGTGATGCCAGAAATTCTTATGAATATTTTAATACTTATTTTGAGCAAAATCCTATTCCTGATGATATTCCTGAAGATTTAGTAGGATCCCCTCCAGAAATTGCGAGTTCCAATCAGAATGTGCCAAAAAGAAAGAAGAAATCAAAGTATTGGGAATTTTTTACTATTCTTTATCAAACTAATCCCGATAATTCTCTTGTTTTAGATCCGAAAGGAAATCCAATTGCGTACGCGGCACAGTGCAAGAAATGTGCCAACATATACAAATGGAAGACTGGAGGTGGCACGGGTACAATTTCAAGACACTACGAGACCTGTTACGGGAGGGACACAATTTCTGCATCTCAAACTCAAATAAATTTTGGTGGAGGTAGCACGGGATCGAACATGGGTACGTTTTCTTATTCTGCCGCTCGGCATAAAACTGAGTTTACAAAATATTTGATTTCTGATGAACTTCCTTTCACTGCGGGTGAAAGTGATAATTTATATGATTATGTCACATCTTCTTTAAATTCTTGTTTTAGTAAAGTGCCTAGAGGCGCCGCTAGAAAAGAGGCTATTAGACTTTTTCATGAAAAAAAAGAGGCTTTAAAAGAAAGTTTTTTGCATGTTAGTCAAATAGCCATTACTTCTGATATTTGGACAAGTAAGCAAAATTATGCTTACATTTGTATCACAACACATTACATAGATTCACAATGGGTGTTGCAAAAACGCATCATCTGTCTAAAGATATTAGAATTTCCACACACAGGCTCCATAATAGCAAGCGCTATTATAGAACACGTGCGTGAATATGATATTCACCAAAAATATTTTCTGTTTCTTTTGATAATGCTAGTAATAATACTTCTGCCATCTCTTCATTACAACTATTATTTCAACCCATTTTAGAAGGTAGATTAATGCATGTTAGATGTGCTTGTCATATTATTAACTTAGTAGTAAAAGAATGTCTTGATTATTTTAGCTCACATTTAGATACTCTTAGACAATGTTTACACAGTTTAAACACGTCTCCTGCACGGCAACAACAGTTCAAGGCCACATGCTTACATTTTAGTATTCGTTTTAGAAGATTTGTAAAGGATGTTCCACATAGATGGAACTCAACTTATTTAATGTTGAAGTCCGCAATTCCCTTTAAAGATCCTATTACATATTATTGTAACACGGATCTCAATTTTGAATTTCAAGTAACTGAGGATGATTGGGAAGTTGCTAGTTCAATTTATGATTTTTTAGAAACTTTTTACAATGCTACACGTACTCTTTCCGGTGTTTACTATCCAACTTCTTGCCTAGCTTTACAAGAACTTTGTAACATTTCTTTCTTATTTTCTAAATATAGAACTAACCACAATTTTGCTTATGTTGTACAGAAAATGGAAGCAAAATTCAAAAAATATTGGGGCGATGTACCTTTATTGTATTGCTTGTCTTCAATTTTTGATCCTAGAATCAAATTAGATGGTGTAGATACATTGTTAGATGACTTTGGACAGAACATGAATGTTGATGTTAGTGGCATAAAAGTAGAAGTTAAGGCAACTTTGGATAGATTAGTTATTCATTATGAAGACAAAGCACCAACTCCCCGCCCAACTCAAGGGCCTAGTGGTAGTAGTAGCTCTGGTTTGGTGTCTAAGTTGACACACGCCAAACGTATACTACAACGGAAGAAACAAAGACAATCTTCCCAACCGACCCAAGAGTTGTCTTTATACCTTAGTTCTTATGAGGAAGAAGACGATTCTTCCACTCACTTCACCATTTTAGAATGGTGGAAAAAACACGAGAAAAGATATCCTGTACTTTCTATGATAGCACGTGATCTACTAATGGTTCCGGTGTCCACGGTAGCATCGGAGTCATGTTTTAGTTCAGGTTCAAGAATTTTGAGCAAGAAGAGAAGCCGGTTGCTGCCAGATATCTTGGAAGCATGTGTATGTGTCCAAGACTGGGTCCATGCCGAGAAAAGAACTCAAGACAAAGTAGATGAAAGTGCCGACATCAACGAGCTAGACTTCGAATCGCTTAGAATTGGTGAATCATCTAGAGCGGTGCAAGATGAATGAGGCAAAGGTATGAATACTAACTTTGATATTTTTTTCTCCAAAAAAAAAAAAAAAAAAAAAAAAAAACTTTGATATTTACACTTTCGGAATTTGTACTTTAAAAATTTATACTTTCAATGTATACTTTAAAATTTTCTAATTTATACTTTCAATGTATATTTTAACAAACAAAGAAAGTAAGTAAATAATTTTTAAAAGTAAATAATTTATACTTTAAAAAATTATACTTTCAAAAAAAACAAACAAAGAAAGTAAATAATTTACAAGAAAGTAAGTAAAATATAAATAATTTAAAAAACTAAATAAATTATAAATCATATTAATTAAAAGAAAGTAAGTAAAATATAAATAATTTAAATTAACAACTAAAATAAATTATAAATTTTATTACTTAAAAGAAAGTAAGTAAAATATAAATAATTTAAATTAACAACTAAAACAAACTAAATAAATTAAAAATATAAAAAAACATTTTTTAACTTCGCCTATGCCGGTCCCAAGCCCGGAAAAAGAAGGAGGGAAAAATGTTTAAAATTTATACAAATATTACTAAATTTAAACTTTAAAAAAACTTTATACACTTAGAATAAACTTTATAAATAATTTTATATACTTTATAAATTTTATATAAAATTTAATAAACTTTATAAATTTAAACTTTATAAATTTAAACTTTATAAATTTATACTTTAAAAAAATGTAAAATAAATTTGTAAACTTTAAAACACTTAATACACTTACAATATATTTATACATAAATGTAAACTAAAATAATATATTAGGATAAATAATTTATAATGAAATTTTAACACTTAATACACTTACAATATATTTTAACATCAATTATTTACTATGAATTTTTAACATAAACTTTTTATCAAATTTTTCAAAAAAAAAAAAAAACATTCAAAACCCAACCCAAGCCCGGACCGGCCCGACCGAAGCCCGGACCCGGCCCGGCCCGCTGGCCCGAACCGGCCCGGCCCAGCCCCTCCTCCACCGGTCCTGTGGGCCGGGCTGGGCTTGGATTTTCCCGACCGGGCCGGGCCAGGCCCGGCCCGCTGTCAGCTCCGGTCCGGTCCGGGCTTGGCCCGAGCCCGGTTCGAACCGTCCAATGTGGGCTGCGGGCCGGCCCGGCCCGGCCCGATTCACAACTTGACCCCTACCCCTGCCCCCTCCCCCCTATAGGGTATCCTATTACCATAGACTAATCTAGGACACTCTGAAGATACTAGGATATCTAACTATCCTAGGATACCAAATTCTAGCCAAGATACTAACTTAGGGTACTAACTTAGGGTACTAACTTCTAGCCCATATCCTAATATCTTATTATCTTGATACCCTCAAGATACTAAGCATAATTCTATGTTATCGTATAAACTTGAGAAAATTTTGATATAAAATCCCCGTCTACTTGGATATTTTGATATGGATGTGTTTTAAAAATCTGCATATCACTTTGAAAGGTTTGGATTTGATTCAATGAGTGATCTTGATTTAATCAGTTTAATTTTCATTTAAAATGACCCCAAATATACTATAACCTGTACTCTTAATAATAATAGTAATAATAATAATAATAATAGTGTAGTAGCAACACCACTACAAAAATAGGTCAAATCAACATCTCGACTAGTAACGAAAGTTGTTCAATCCCTACGTAGCGACGGTACATCAAATGATTATCGACAAGTATATTATTTGGATTCCACTAAAAAATCGTTCTTGTTATATTGTTGTTGTTTCGTCGCTAAATATCTAGTGACATCTTAGCGAAGGACATATTTCGTCGTTGCGAATCGTGATATATATTGGTAGAACAGAATGTTTTTTTTCATTTCATCCAAAAAAAATTCCCCTACCCCAAACTCAAAATTTCTCTCGTCCCCTAAAAATTCCGATTGGCGCCACCTTCATTTCCTGAGGCTCCCGACCGCCCATACACACTCGACTCATATGCCACCCTACGCCCCTCGACGTAGACACCACCAGAGTCTCTGACGCAGACACAGACGCTGCCCCATCGACGTATGCGTGCACCACCAGAGTCTTTGGGGACACGATGTGTGTCCGTGTGTCCGTGTGTGTGTGTGTCCGTGGGAGAGGAGGAGGAAGAAGGAGAGGAGTTAGGTTAGGGTTTACCTGAGGAAGAGGAGGAGGAGCTCGGATTGGGGGAGGAGGAGCTCGAGGAGGAGGATCTCGAGGAGGAGGAGCTCGCTGGAGGGGGAGGGAGTCGCCGGGGGGGAGGCGGTCGCCGGGGGGGAGGACACTGACAGAGGGGGAGGGAGTCGCCGGGGGGGGTGGGGGGGAAATTAAAATTTTCGAGTATTTTCGAGTGAGAGTGAGGGGGAAAGAAGGAAACGGTGTGCCCTAAGTAAAAAAAACTTAGCGACGTCACGTGTTGACGTCGCTAAACGTTGCAAAAATGGCGACGTATGCTAATAGTATGTCGCCGAACGTCACAATTCAGCGACGTAGTAAACTCCTGTCGCGGAACGTCGCTAGGCAGCGACGTTTTGCGACTTGTTTATAAAGCTGTCGCTAAATTACATAACTAGCGACGTCATTTCTTGCCGTCGCTAAATTACGTCGCTATTAGATGATATTTTAGTAGTGATGGTGATGGCGATGTTGAAGGATAAGGGGTTGGGGTTGGTCATGGCGGAGAAGAGGGAGGCGGCAAAGGAAGGGTCGGCGTCGGCGACGCGATGGAGGAGGCTGCTTGCGACGAAGGGGTTGCGGAAGAGGCCGGCGACGACAGCGTGGACGAAGATGGAGCGGAGGCAGCGGAGTGAGGGACGGTGCAAGAGGAGCTGGAGGCGGGGGTGCCGTTGAAACAACCTGTTGCTCCGCCCCCAACATAGGACCTCCTCCTCTCTTATAGAGAGGGAACAATTTAGTCTTTTCATCATCGTTGAACCAAAGTACATG
Source organism: Iris pallida (assembly GCA_029216955.1). Taxonomy (NCBI): domain Eukaryota; kingdom Viridiplantae; phylum Streptophyta; class Magnoliopsida; order Asparagales; family Iridaceae; genus Iris; species Iris pallida. The sequence goes on from JANAVB010021600.1 coordinate 27,463,395, forward strand.
GATTGGACCAAAAATTCACTGTGCTTTATATTATAGATTTTCAGTACGTCTCCTCCTTCACGCTAATATTGATAACTACATCATCTCTGCAGATAAAATTTTCTGATATTTGATCCCACGTCTGTTTCTAATGCCAATTGTTCATAGGTTTTGTGACTGTCATTTGGCCCACATTGCCACGTGACCGACGCCCGTTAGCTATGGCGGGCCCAACGATACAGAAGGGGGTGTTAGGGACACAAAAGAGGACGGGAGCAGTTGGAGTGGGGGCACCTCGTCGGTCCATTTTTTCTGGTCAAAAAAGATATTATGCTATATATATAATACCTCTCCTCTCTAGTATCTACTAGACCCTTCACGCTAGTCTTATAGTATTGAACACGAGCAACATGAGGATCAATAACGATAACCACGACGATGGTGACCGCTGCTCCGTCACCGTCCCACTCCTCGCCTCCGCCACCGCCTCCGCTACCGAGCCCCCTGTCCATGAGACGGTCGGGGTCGACGAGATGCTCGTTCGGTTCGCGGGCGAGTTCGGAAAGTGGCAGCTCCGCAACTTCCTCCTCACGAGCCTCGCCTGGGCCCTCAACGCGTTCCACACATTGGTCGTGATCTTCGCGGACCGGGAGCCCCCTGGGCCGGACACGCCCGGCTCGTGGTCAACGCTCTCCGAGTGGGGGCTCGTCGGGGACGAGAGGTACAAGGTCGGGCTGGCGCGGTCGGCTTTCTTCGCCGGCTCCATGGTTGGTATGTAGTACGTACTCCACTACTGTTGCTCGACTTAAATTTGGTTTCGTTGTCAGCGTTGCAAATCCACGTAGCTCTGTCTACAAATTAAATTTCTGACCATACTATTATTGGAAACCCATCAACGTGAGTTCTCAATATTGCGACTGAGACTGAGACTAATACTGCGAATACTGTCGTCAACGCGAATGCTGCCAATACCGGACCGGCTTAAGGACGGTCCTTCGCTTATGGCTTACTGCTCAGTCTGCTCAGATCTAGTCGACAGTCAACGCCCAACAGTGCTGCTTTAGAGATATTGACCTTTTCTATTCCGGGAACAAATCCTCCATTCGTTCCTTAATGATAACTAATAACTAATAAAACAAGAATATATATTAGCAATGCGCACGCAACACTGTACGGACGAAAATATTAAAATAAAATAAAAATAAATATATTATATAAAAAAAATGTTATTTATATGATTTTTTTTTTAAGGGAGCAGGAGATTTTATTAAAATAGAGAAGCCTAAGCTCAAGGTTGGCGCCGGGAGATAGCCCGACGACATACAAAAGTATATGTATTAGGCAAGAGGCCTGGCCAAAAGTAGAAACTATCCTCCCGGGGGTACCGGGGGTACCGGGGGTAATAAGGAAAATAAAACTATCCATCCTAGAGTTTCCAGGGGTAAACAAAAGTCAAGAAAGACCAAAACAAGAAACCCCTAACGACCAGATCGGTCCTTAAGCAGGACGTTGTTGGCCTCATATGGTAGATCGCAGGTGTGGACGAAGATCTGATCGGTTCTGGATTGACGTGGCAGCAACGCCAGAGCTTTGGCCACGCCATTAGCAGTGAGAGAAATATGTGCAATGACGATGTTCGACCCTATCAATTGTTGGATGTTGCGGGTCTTGTATCTGAGAGCCCATGGAGGTTTGGATTTATTTGCAATGATGTTGGTGAGAAGTTCGGAGGATGTTTCGATTTCACTGAACTGGATGTTCTGATCATTACACCAGAGAATCGTCTTTAGAAGAGCGTCAATTTCTGGAAGAGGGCTAGTGATATCAGTCATGAATATGGAGAAGGCACAGAGGAGATATCCTTGGTTGTCTCTGATGATACCGTCACACGCAATTCCTGGAAGATCTCCGTTCTTAATCGCCATGTTCATCTTCTGACCCGTCCTAGGAATTGAACTCAAACAACTATGAAAAGTGTCCCCTACTTTAACCACTTGAATTAGAATTAATTATTTATAAATCAATTAAATTAGATTTTTTTTTGGATAATTAATCGAGTGTTTAGGTAGTTGTTTAGTTATTATTATTTTTTTAAATTTATTTAAATTGATGATGATATACATAATGTCTGTACGGCTCAGTACTTTTGAGCTATATCCAAGTCGATATATATATATATATATATATATATATATATATATATATATATATATATATATATATATATATATATAAGAGATTCTTAATCGACTGTTTAACAGGGATCGCATGAGCATGTTTAGTGTTGACTGGACAGATAAGAAGTGCTGCTTGTGCGGGTATATGTATGGATGAGTTCATGGAGCATGTTTTCTTCTGCTGTGACTTTGTTTCGGAGATCTGGAGTCAACAATGCATCAGTTTTGGCTGTCTACAACGCACAATAGGAATCTTGCGTCTGACGTTAATTAAATCAAAGCGCACAAAAAGGACAATAGCGTGCATGCAAATATTATTGATTTCTGTGCGATGGTATGGCATGTCTGGAGCGAACGAAACCGACATATTTTTTAGAGTCTGACCACCAGTAAATACGAAAAAAATATTGAAATTGATATAAATATTCTTGACCCTAGGTGATTAGATTTTGTGCCTAGTTGAATTATAGTTTTGTAATGTCTAATTTTATCCATATAATTTACCTTCTAAACACAGTACATATAATTTAACTTCTTCACACACACACACACACACACACACACACACACACACATATATATATATATATATATATATATATATATATATATATATATGGCTGATGACACATACAGCTACATTTTATTTGAAAGAATGGTTCAAATTTGATAGAATAATTGTAATAATTAATATACATATCAAATTAAATATCCTATTAATTAATACAACCTACTATTACTTGACTATGTATACGACCTACGATAAAAACAAGTGATGTTTCTAACATCTAGTGCTCTTAATATTGGCCATTATTATTTCTACTATAACCAAATCTTTGACTACATATAAGCGTGATTCCTTGGTGACCTAAAATCTAACTCCATACAAGCGTGAATGTATGGTCCCACGAAGGTTTTGTGACGGTCACTGCCCCGCATGCCACATAACGGCCGTCCATTAGGTGTGGCAGGCCGCAGGCCCAACGATAGAGAAGGGACGATTAAGGACCCGAAGGAGGACGGGGGCAGTTGGAGGTGGGACCATACATTTACCTGGTCAAAAAAAGGCATTATACTATATAATGCCCCTCCTCTCTACTATCTGCTATACCCGCCACCGCCACCCTTCACGCTAGTCTTAGTGTATCGAACACGAGCAACATGAGGATCAACCACGACGATGGTGACCGCTCCTCCGTCACCGTCCCACTCCTCGCCTCCGCCACTGCTGCCGCTATCCCTACCGAGCCACCAGTCGAGGAGTCGGTCGGGGTCGACGAGATGCTCGTTCGGTTCGCGGGCGAGTTCGGGAGGTGGCAACTTCGCAACTTCCTCCTCACGAGCCTCGCCTGGGCCCTCAACGCGTTCCACACATTGGTCGTGATCTTCGCGGACCGGGAGCCCCCCGGGCCGGACTCGCCCGGCTCGTGCTCGACGCTCTCCGAGTGGGGGCTCGTCGGGGAGGAGAGGTACATGGTCGGGCTGGCGCGGTCGGCTTTCTTCGCCGGCTCCATGGTTGGTACGTAGTAGTACTTCGCTACTGTTGCTCGACCTGACATGATTTCGTTGTCATCGTTGCAAATCCACGTAGCTGTGTCTTGGTGTCTACAAATTAAATTTTTGACCATACTATTATTGGAAACCCGGCGAATGCTGCCAATACCGGACCTGCTTAAGGACGGTCCTTCGCTTATGGCTGAGTCTGCTCAGATCTACTCAATAGTAGACACTGCTGCTTTTTTCGTTACGTACACTGCTGGCCCCGGGAAAGGACTTGTTTATTCGCTCAATGCTCCTTTCGTTCTCTCACGCGCCTCAAGATATTTACACTGTGTTTGAGAACATTTGTGGAATATGAGGCCTCGTTTGGTTCGCCGAATGGAAGGAAAAGTAAATCAACTTCTTGTCATTTTCTTTCCTATGGGAAACTTTAATTTCTATTGATTTTTCTTTCCGATGTTTGGCAATGTCAAAAAATTTGGAAAGGAAAGTGAATACTTCAATGTGGGAAAGTGATTACTTCCTTGGATGGATGGAATCACTTTTCCCCCTAATTTTTCTTCCATTGGGAATACTTTCCTTTCCTCCTCAATTCCTTGGGCGTCCAAACATAGGAAAGTAATCACTTTCCTTTTCCAACCGGGAGATTCCGCGAACCAAACGAGGCCTGAGAGGAAAATTTGAAGAAAAAAAAAATGGAGGAGGGTAAAATTAAAGTATAGTTAATTTTTTCTTTTTTTGTTTGGATGGACAAAAGATAGAAAAATAAAAATTTAAAATAATTTTTTTATTTGTTTATGGATAGAATTATAATTACTATTTCTTCCTTGGTATTCTCAAATGATGATTTAATATTAACTTTTTAGGGGTGGTGGGCTAAATTTACTCAGATTCCTTTATCTCTCTCCATTTTTCTTACACTGTTTGGGAGGAAAAAAATTTAGTGGGACCCACCTACTTTTTTCTCTCAAATTTTTCTCTCCCATTTTCTCTTCTCCTTTCCAAACACCATAATTTAAAATTTTGCTCTCACTTTTCCCTCAACTTTTTTCCTTCCTCCCATTTTTCACCATTCCTGTTTGTAAGTTTTTGTGGCTTGGGAATGGATTTTGAATTCATTACCTATGTTTGGTATATTTATGATTGAGAATTAGGAGGGAATAGGAGGGACTTAGGGGGGAAGTTATTTCCATTGACTTGGAAAAGCTATTCCCAAGGCCCCCTCCCCTCCCCCCCCAATAGATTTGCTTTCCTAGGAATGATGTTTGGTTATTTTGTTTGGACGGTTATACCCTCTTTTTATTTTCAAAATTTTAACTTCTATCCTAAACATGTAAATCATCATGAAATTAATGAAATAGTATTAAAGAAAAACTAAATAAATTAATATTTCTATTCTTTTGTATACCAAACATCAAAATAAATTTTTTTAAATTTTTGAACTACCTATTTCTAACCTAACCAAACATGAATATGAAAATGTTGAATTTCTTTCCATGGAAAAGAAATTGAAAACCAATTCCTAAAAATACAAAAACTTGATCCAAACGAGCGCTTAGAGACGTTGACCTTTTATGTTCACGGAACAACTCCTCCAGTCATTCCTTAATGGTAACTAAAAAAAGAAGAAGTATTTATTATACCAAAAAATATCATTCATAGGAATTGAATTCAAACAATTAGAAAAAAGTGTCTCCTACCTTAACTACTATAATTTGAATTATTTTTTATAAAAAAATCAAATTAGATTAAATTTTTTAATAATTAATCGAGTGTTTAGGTAGTTATTTAATTATTTTTTATTATTTTTAAAATTTATTTAAATTGATGATGATAGACATACTACTTGTACGACTCAGTACTTTTGAGCCGTTTCCAACTATATATATATATATATATATATATATATATATATATATAACAGATACGTAATCTACTGTTTAGCGGGGACCGCATGAGCATGTTTAGTGTTGGTTGCACGGATAAGAAGTGTTGCTTGTGCGGGCATATGCATGAATGAGTTTAATTAGGGATCATCTTTTCTTTTACTGTGATTTTGTTTCGGAGATATAGTTAAAAACACACCAGTTTTGGGCTTTCTACCACGCACAATAGGATCTTGCGTATGGCCTTAATGAAATCAAAGCGCTTAAAAGGAGAGGACGGTAGCGTACATGCGGATATGACTGATTATCGGTGATGGTATGGCATGTCTGGAGAGAACGAAACCGACGCATTTTTTAGGACCTGGCCACCAGTAAATATGTTGTGCGAAAAATTGAAATAGATATCATTGACCCTAGGTAATTATATTTTGTGCCAGCTGGCTGAATTATAGTTTTGCAATGTTTGATTATATATATATATATATATATATATATATATATATATATATATATATAATATTTTGTGCCAGCTGGCTGAATTATAGTTTTGCAATGTTTGATTATATATATATATATATATATATATATATATATATATATATATATATATATATATATATAATATTTTGTGCCAGCTGGCTGAATTATAGTTTTGTAATGTTTGATTTTATCAATATATATATATATATATATATATATATATATATATATATATATATAATATTGACACATGCAACTTGACATAAAAATATACACTCTCAATCTTACATCATTTGAAATGAATGGTTTAGATTTGATAGAGTAATTGTAATAATTAACATGCATACCAAATTGAATATCCCACTAATTAGTACAATCTACTATTAATTAGTATTCACGTTAAATTTGACTTCTATATATGTAAATTTGGTATGCATTTTAATCTGAGCCATTCATTTCAAATGATGTACAGCTGAAATTATTTTTTTAGATGTCAAATTGTATGTGTCACCTGATCCCCACCCATATATATATATATATATATATATATATATATAACCAAGAACATGACAAAATATTATAGATTCCGTTAAGACTAAAGTTTGAAAAAAAAATATTTTAGATTCCAATGAGAGTTAAGTTTAAGCTAGTTGCAAATAAAATATTATGGTCATGACACTAGATGTACACAACCAAGGGTGAAACTGAAAATTCAAACAGGATGGAGGGAAGCTGGAGTGGGCTAGGTGTAGGTTGACTTATATAAAAAAGAAGAAGTAATATATGGAAGAAAAAAAAATGGATTAGATTGGAGCCCACTTAACATCCTGTTTTGGTCTGCCCTACAACAAATTTTGAGTTCCTTCGTTTTGTTATTACTTGTGGCAAGCCAACTAGCTATAAAAATAATTTGGATATGAAAAAAATGTAGATAGAAAAATTTGATGGAAGAGATAAGATGGATAAACAACAAAATTTTAAAATATCACTAAGGGTGCGTTTGATTGCAAGGTGGAAAAGATATGGAAAAGAAATTAATTCCATGGAATTATTTTCCTTGGAAAAAAATTCCATGGAATTTTAAAAAATTTCCATGGAAAACTTAATTTGGGTGTTTGATTGTCATTATTTTCCATGGAAAATAGTTATTTTTCATGGAAAATGATATTTTCCTATGGGTTGGACAAGTTCCATTTTCTACAATTTTAGAAGAAAATATAGAAAATGATAGTTTTTTGGAAAATAATTTCATGGAAAATATAAGCTATCAAACATTACAATTGGTGGAAAATTTGTGATGGAAATATTTTCCATGGAAAAAAAGTCCAATCAAACACAGCCTAAGATTGTAATATTTATTGTATACAAAATGCGAGTACAAACTACCCTTATTTATAAAAAAAAAATGGGAAGAGTTTACATGATTATTTAAATATAATTGTAGATATTCTAGACTCTTTTAGAATTATAACTAATATTAGACCAATTATGTATAGTCCAAGTGGCTAATGTGGGAGGCATACGTCCCATATATCCGGTTCGAATTGAGATGTGAAAGTATCATTCCTTCCATATAATAAGTAATGTCTCTATAACATTTTCAAGTTAGAACCAGTGTAGTAAAAATTGGACCGGACCGACGGTTGGACCGTCCAACCGGTTTATGCCAAAAATCGGTCCAGTCCATTGAGTCCAACTAAAATCGGTTCATTTAAAGAATTATCGTTTTTTTTTAAATTGGGGTTCAACCGGTGAACCGGTCGGACAGATTCACAATTAAACCGGCCAATTTTGATTTATTTTATTGTCGAAAAAATTATCAAGTAAAATTTGGACAATTTGATTGTTGGTTTGGTTTTGATAGACCTTATAATGGTGAAATCAAACCAAACAAAAATACTAAGAACTAAACGAAACTAAATTAATAAGTAAATATGGATATCTTACATATTTGAGCCAAACAAAATCAATAATTTGAGCCCACAAAATCAACAATTTGAGCCCCGATTGAATCCCGATTCGATCTATACCGAAAAAATTTGATTCGATATTTTTAAAACATTGGTTAGAACACTATTATTGAGTTTGTCTATTTGAAATAAGGAAGTTTCATAGCTGAATTATGAACAAGTTAAAGCGCAAATTGAACTTGCTTGCCAAGTTGAACAATAGTAGCTGATGAATCATTCTTGGGTTTATCTTACTTTTTTTTTTCCTAATCCTTTCCCCCTCTCATTGCAGGCTCTGGCATTTTCGGCTCCCTCTCCGACTCCTTCCTCGGCCGAAAGGGAACCCTAACGGTCACCTGCTCCATGAACGCCGTCTTCGGCTTCCTGACGGCCTTCTCCCCGTCCTTCCCATTCTACGTCGCGCTCCGGTTCCTGACCGGCTTCAGCACCGGCGGCGTCGGCCTCACGGCCTTCGTCCTCACCACGGAGCCCGTCGGTCCCTCCAAGCGCGGCGCCGTCGCGATGTCGGTCTTCTACTTCTTCTCCCTCGGCACCATCGCCCTCGCCGTCGTCTCCCTCTTCGTCTCCTCCTGGCGGTCGCTCTACGTCGCCACCTCCGTCCCTTCCCTCCTCTTCGTCGTCTCCGTCCTTCCTTTCGTCTCCGAGTCGCCCAGATGGCACCTCGTCCACCGCGACCCCTCCGCTGCCATGCGGACCATGCGGGCGATCGCTAAGGCCAACGGCCGCCGCGTCCCCGAGGACATCTCGCTCTCGCTCGACTGCTGCAGCAATCAGAATCAATCAAAGCACGACGACAGCGGCACCACCAGCTCGATCCTCGACGTGCTCAGGTCCCCGGTCACCCGAACCCGACTGGCCCTCGCGGTCACGATAAACCTGATCATCTCAGTCGTCTACTATGGCCTGACCCTCAACGTCGAGAACCTCGGAACGGACCTCCACGTCGGCGTGATCCTCAATGCGGTGGCCGAGATGCCGGCCTACGCGCTGACCGCGGCGCTCGTGAAGGGCTGCGGGAGGCGACCGCTGGTCATGTGGCTGACGTGGGCGTGCGCCGCTTTCTGCGTCGCGGGCGTCGCGGTGCCCGACCGCGCCGGTGGGGCCGCGGGGGCGGCGAGGACGGCGTGCGGGGTGGCGGGGATATCCGCGATGACCGCGACGTTCAACCTGCTGTTCATCTACACGGCGGAGCTGTTCCCGACGGCGGTGAGGAATGCGGCGCTGGGGTGCGTGACGCTGGCGGGGCAGATGGGGGCGATAGTGGCGCCGATGGTGGTGGTCCTGGGAGGGAACTGGCCTTTCGCGGCGTTCGGGGTCTGCGGGACCGTAGGGGGGCTGCTGGGGTTCTGCATGCCGGAGACGCTGAACCGGCCGATGTACGACACGATGGAGGGGATGGAGCATGGAGAAGAGGAGGATGCGTGTGTTGTGGTTGATATGATCAACGAGGAGAAGAAGATGAACAAGGGGGAGGGGGAGGATTATGTGTGTTAATTAACCTTAGTTTGCTAAACGCATGCATTTCAAAAATGATATTTGGCTCCCAAATTAAATTGAGTGATACCATCTTTGATTATATGCCATATGACATAGTCGATGACATAACAGCTGACATAACAAAATTAAACATAAAACATTAAATTAATATTAAAATTAATATTAATATCAAACTAACATAAACATTAATATTAAAATTAATATTAACATTAAGATAAAATTAGCATTAACATTAACATTAACATTCAAATTAATATTAACATTCTCCTCCCCCAACCTCATCATCCTTTCCATTAAGCATCTGCTATGTGTTTTACGGCTGTTCTAAGCCAAAGGACATGAAAATACTATGGAAGACAATGAAATCACTCTCTGAAACCCTAACTAGACCATGGTGATGCTTGGGTGACTTCAACGCGATCCACAAGGCTAACGAGAAGAGCGGTGGCAGAGGGTTCAATCACAGCTCCGCCACCCCTTTAATTAAGATGATCAACAATTGCGGCCTTGTCACGCCCCGGTTCCCAAATAGATATCAGAGCATTGTGGTAGATCTCCCCAGGCTACGCACCTGTACAATGAATACCGTATTGTACCCGCGATTGTCGCTTGTAAGGTCCGGGATAGGCATAGACATAAGGCATAACCACAAAAAATCTCCACAATTTACATAGCATCCACTCCAAAATATTACATATTTGTCCAAGGTTCTTCAAAACAAAATTTACATATTTGTTCAAGGTTCTTCAAAACACATAATTTACGTATTTGTTCAAGGTTCTTCAAAACACATAATTTATATATTTGTTGATATTCCCAAAATAAGGCTACTATCCTTCAATTCCCATCATTCATAGAGTTCATCCTCAGTGTACGTCTGACATCCATCCCCGTCTCCATCAATCCCTAGTGAACAAAACTAGGTCGTCAATACGACGAGCAAGCTCTCGGTCAAAGGAGAGAGTTAAGAATATAGGAGGATAAGGTAAAAGAAATGCAAGAAGGAGGATACTTGAATGATTAAACTCATACCGTAGGATATCATGCAAGGAGTACATAGCTCTAGAAAATTATGTCACAAGAAACATATAAGACCTTTCTATACCTAAATGCAAGTTAGAGAAACCATTCTGGATCACACACACATGCCTAGCATCTCGACAATAACCCCATTTACTCGGGATCAGGCTTGTACAAAACGGGTGGTGCTTAGATTATCCATCCGTCTGTACTGTCACATATTGATGTGACTGCAAGCAAGATAGCATCATGAGTTGGTTTTCGAATCATTTTGGTCGATTATCAATTCATGCGCTATAAAAGGAATTCGTATGACTTGAACTTTTCTAAGAATATCGAATTCATTCATTAGATAGCTAAGCTGAACTCAGGGCCTAAATGTCTAATGAAATAAAATATAGGCTGAGCTGAGACTCAGGGCCTGGAAATATATACAATTGATAGCTGAGCTGAAACTCAGGACCTGGGTGTCCAATTGTATCAGGAAGATGAGCTAAGCCTCACCTCGGATATTCGTACAGCCGCACAAACACCGATTCATGGACTGATCAGTACGAAAGATAAAAAAAAATATTGTAAAGATTCAGCCGAGTGTGATCCAATGGTTTCTCTCCCAACCCAATGCAACATATTTTAGTGAATTTTATGATACTCTGATTCTAATAGAAATTATTTTTTAAACAGGAATCTTATACAAGTCAAGTTTAATTCACTAGATAGTTTCGTCCTTTCCGAAACTTAAAAAGTCTAGGAAAGTATTTGAAACCAAAGAAAATTCCAAAAGTATCTATTAGGACAATGGTTTACAAGAATTTTTCGTTGTTATAAATCGGAGATGGATGGTTCCAGGATCTAGGACATAAATCAAAAATTCCAAAAGGCCCGAATTCTCGAAAAAATGGTTAACTCTGAAAATTATCAAAAATTTTGGCAGAGTCTCCTTTGTATTTACTGATCTGGATATAATTCCAATTCAAGCAAACACAAAATATAAATCCGGGTATGCCGATCGACCCCTTCGGTGGAGCAACCCTCAACACCAGAACCACGCAATAAAATGAGTAGGGATGTCATGAAGATTTGCATAAAGGAAAATACGATTATTTCTAAAGACAATAAAAGAATTGTAAAGTAAAAGAAGTATACATGCTACGTAAAATGCTGCATAAAATATATAAATGGATATAAATTGTGACAACATTCCAAAGGAGCCTAGTTTATGGTGCAAAAGTATTTCTCAAGATATATACATATCCGGGTGGTCCGAAAATGATTTTCTTAGTAAGTAAAACTTTATGATAGCTATATTTAAGTATATTTGAATATTTGGACAACATTAAAATATAATTAAAATCAAATAAAATTCATTGATTTGTATTTTAAAGTTATTTTAAGAACAATTTTTGAGAATAAGAAAGTTCGGGTTCCAGGTGTAGTTCCTAAAAAATAATAATAATTACCGAAACGTATACTATTAGTACACATAATATAATGTAAAAACATACAGTTATGAATGTGCACATATACATGTACATCTATATGTATCTATTGTGGGGGTCTCACCATATATATATATATATATATATATATATATATATATATATATATATATATATATATATATATATATATATATATATATATATATATCACAGTACTAGAGATTTGTACAATTGATGGCTAATACGAGAACATCAAAACATTGGCTTGATAGAATTTAGCAAGCTATAAAACTCCATCTTAGGTAAATTAACGTATATGGACTACCATCCTCATGTACGTTGTCCTACGTTAGCGTGCGTAAACAAGAAGGCAAAAGATACAATCTACTTATAATTTAAATAAATGTAATGCGGAAGAGTAACCCATAATCTATTTAGCAAATATACATGTATCAAGAAAGATTAGGAAATGAACCCAATCTCACAATTATCTATATGTGAAAATGTTCCATCTCAAGACTTATGATAATTATGTAAAAGAGAACCTATTAGCATAATTAATTTCTGTCCAAAAACAGTAATAATGAAAGAAATTTTATTTATGGATAAGGAAACATGAGAATGAGAGTGTGGAGAGCTTGCCTTGGGTTTTTGGATGCTCCCTAAGGGAAAATTCTCTCCTAAGATCCAATTCAGGACCTTCCTACACAAATTGAGATTTGATTAATAAAAAAATGAATTATAGGAAAAAGGAAAAAAGAGAAGGAGGAGAATGCCACAAATGGAAGATGGAGAGGAAGAGGAGGAGAGAAGGGAGAAGAGGTCAGGGGGGCCGACGGCGGCGGCAGCCGCCCGCAGCAGCAGCGGCAGCAGCAAAGGCAGCGACAGCAACAGCAAATGCAGCGGCAGCAGCAGTAAACAAAAAAAAGGTTTTAGGAAGAGGAGGATAAAAGAGAAGAAGAAGAAGAAGAAGAAGAAGAAGAAGAAGAAGAAGTCACCTGGTGATCAAAAGGGGTGAATGAAATTTTTTTTTCATTCATATAAATGACAAGGCAAGAAAATGACTAGAATGCCCTTTGGGCTTAGTCATGAAAGGGAAATGACACATGGACCCTCTCTCATACATGAATGCCACTTATATGGGGCATCATGATGCAAAATTATAATTTGCATGAGGACAAAAGTGAAAAGGAGAATTGATTTAAAAAATAATAAAATAAGAAAATTTAAGGATGAGAATAATTAAACAAAACATAAATAAGTAGGCTATTGTAACATCCAGTTTTCTGAAAATAGGGTATTTTTGAAAATTTATTATTTTAATTATTAATAATGATGATTTAGTCATGATATGATTTTTGGTGATTTTTAGTGTAATTAAAACCATTTTCTAAGTCATGACTTATGACTTTGTGATTTACTAATGAAACCCTAGTGTAACCTTAGAGTTACTTGTCCTAGAGACTAACCATGATCATGTGAGCCTAGTCATAAGTTTCGAACATCAAAATTGTGGTTTTAGCCTAAGGGGTATTTTGGTAAATTTCTAGGAATTAAGTAGGATTAGGGAGATTTTACTATTCATGGACTTTTGATTAGTGACTTGATAATCCCTAACCTAGTTACCCTAATCTATAGGTTAACCCCTAACCTAGAATGACCAAGGGTTAGATTTTATCATGAATCAAGGTGTCAAAATATCTATTTTTACTTTAATAGATATTTTGCTTGATTTATGCAAAATATCTATTTAAGGCACAAAAAGTCCTTAGCTTAGCCAAGAAGTTTTGAACCCCCCATGCCTAGTATGGCCGGCCAAGTGACCCCATGACAGCCCCTTGCCCCCCCTCTCTCCTATATAGCTAACACTTAGTTCATATTCTCATAGTTACATGAAAAATCAAAACCAAGAAAAACCTAGAAAACCTTCCACTCATTCTTCCATAACTTTCTCATTTCAAGAGCTTTGAACCTCTAGTTTTCTCCATTAGGTCACCTACAATCTAAGGGAGCCTAGGGAAGTGTGCTACTCAAGTTTCACCAAGAGAGGACAAGTTGAGGCTAGAGGATACATCACCCTCTTTTAGGGATTTTCAAGACTTTGTGCACCAAGAGGTAATTATTCCTAAACCTTGTTAATATAGTGTTTTTCCTCACAATTGCATGCATCTAGGTAACCCTAGCTCTGTTTTTAGGTTTGGTAAATTTTAGGGTTTGTTTGGTGTCGTATCGGACACGTATCCTATTTGTCAAAACATTGAATTTTAGTGTAAATAGCTCACTGTCACATGAAAATTTACTCACTGTTTTGTAAATGTATTTGAACCAAAATGAAGCCTAGACCTAGCTAACCCTAACCCCTACTCACCGAGCATAAGTTGGCCTTGTGTCGTGTCCAAAACTGGACACAAAGCCCTCGGGACACACTGCACAGTACACAGGGAAAATGCCCTGCTACCACTGTGTCAGTTCTTACTGGACACGTCACTTGGACACGTCAAACTTGACACCCACCTTGGGGTATTGACTGACAGGTCATCCCCAAAGTTTGGGATGACTTCGTGTCGTGTCGGACACAAAATCGACTCTCAAAGGGTCGTTCAGTGCACAGTATACACACACAGACACCTAACGTTGGGCGTGTCGTGTCCACTGTACACGACACGTAGACACTTCGTACTGACACGAGCACGTAGCCTATACTTAGGCGAACACGTGGATACAATTTCGTGGTGCCTCGTGTCCTGTGTCACGAACACGAGACACGAGAAAACACGTCTATACGGTCTGAAACACGTATTTTAGGGTTCCGATACGCGTCTTGTGTCCGTTATACACGAAACATGGACACGTATCAGGCCCATGGACACGAAGCCCAACCCTAGGCGCACCTTCGGGCACGAGCATGAGGCCTGTGTCGCTTTGTGTTGTGTCCTAGGTCGTTTTCTAATTTGTACTGATACGTGTGTATCAGTTTAACCTAGTTTACCCGTGTGACTTTGAAACCTCGTGGACACGCCGTGTTGCGTCGTGACACCGTGTCAGGATGCTAAGATCCTAGTCTAACCTAGGGGCTACAGTTACCAACCAACCTTGGGCCATTTTAGTTTGATTTAGGTTGTGTTTGGTTTAACCTAAGATCTAGGTTTACTGTCCAATATTCCATTTCCAGTTTAATTCCCAGTTTTCTAAATTGGATTTTGATTGTTAATTAATGTTGATTTTTTTCATATAATGCTATGTTATTATTAGGTTAACATGTTGTATAAATGTTATTGTGTGTGTGGGTAAATTTTGGGGGTATTTGGTAATGTGTAGGTGGAGTTTTGTATGTATATACATATATATGTATATATGGACTGTGTGTGTGTGTGTGTTTGGGACTGGATTCCAGTTCCAGAATCTGGAACCCCCCCTGCTGTATACAGCAGCACTCTCTCTCTCTCACTGTCCTCTTCTCTCTTATTCACTCTCTCTCTCTCACTCTATGTCTCTCTCTCACTGTTCTCTCTAATTCTCTCTTTCACTCTCTTCTCACTATTCATCTCTCTCTCTAATTCCCTCTATATATATATATGATATATATATATATGTTATATTGTATATAGTTATATATATTGGTATATATAGTTAAGGGTGCATATATGGGTTTATGTATTTATATGGAATGTATATATAGGTATATATGATAGCTATCTATATATGTATATATATTATGTATAAGTGGGTACTATATATACATTGGGTATTATATATATATATATATATATATATATATATATATATATATATATATATATATATATATATATATATATATATATATATATGTATTGAGGTGGTTAGGTAAAGTTTGATATATATATATATATAGTTATGTATATATATAAATGACCTTCTAGTATAGGTTTATATTGAAACCTATAAGTTATTAGCCTCTGGAAACCTACACCACTAGCCTATGAAAACCTATAAGACTAGCCTATGGCCAAGGTGTTAGCCTATGGCTTGGGGTTAGTCCTAATGGCCCAAAACCTAACTTGTTAACCCTTGTTGACTAAGGGTTGACCAAAGTCAACCTTAGGTCAAAGTTGACCTAGTTAACCTAGAATTGACTAGGATTGACCTAAAATGACTAGTTTAACTAGTTGACTAGTAAGACATAGTTTGACTAGGTAATTGACCATTGTTGACCAAAGTCAACTATAGGTCAAACCTTGACCAAATTGACCTAAAATGACTTGGATGAACATAGAAGGACTATTTGACTTGAGTTTGACTAAACTAGATGATTAGGTTAACCATATAGATTATGAGGGTAATCCGATATAGATGAAGATATGTATGGGGTTAAGTTAGATACCTAGAGTCGAGTCATGACTTGAGTTGGAGAATGGGATTAGCTTGATTACAGGATTAAGGTTGGTATTGTACTATATGTATTTATGTGTGGTATACTTTGTATAGGTAATTATAGTATAGTATCTTAGGTATCCTAAGACAGGTTAGCCTATGTTTGGTTGTGAGTTAGCCTTATAGAGTTTGACTGGATGTTGACCATTAGTCAAGATTAACCTAATTGCCTTATTGACTAGTCTTTGTTGACCTAATTACCTGACTGACTAGTCTTTGTTTGACCAATACCTTAGTTGGTCTAAGTTTGACTTAGACTTGACCCAGATTGATCATGTTGACTAGTATTTGACTAGTTTGATTAGAGTGTTGACCAGAAGTTGACTTTAACCTAGATTTAACTAATCTTGACTTGTTTAACTTTGTTTGACCTTGTATGACTTAGTTTAACTTCTTGTGACCTAATATGACTTGATTTGACTTAGTTTGACTGTAGTGTTGACCTAGTTTGACTTTGACCTAGATTGGCTTAGAATTCATATAGATTGCATTGTAGATTTTATTTACCTTCATTTTGGACATGTCATAACTGTATTGCTCTATTTTAGGACATTGTGACCCTGGTAAAGACATATGATATTATACTACTCTTTCCAGAGTAACAGGCGAGTACATTCTCTGATAATTCTCTCATTTATTTGTCGATTACTGTATTTTAGTTCTAGTTAGTTCTATGTGATTCTCTGTATCAACACGTATGGATATTTCTGGATTCATGTATGCGATACATACCTTACTTACTGATCTCTATTACTGGAATCACTGGAATCATTCCGGAATCATTTCTGGAATCATCATTTGGCCGGACTCATCTCGATATTTGTGTCTTGTACTAGATTCACTTGCTGGGCGGGAAAATATTGAGTAAGACATGTAGACATACCCCAAATCCGGAATCTCCTACAGGAATCTACCGGAAGCATAGCCATCTCTTGCCTGATCAGTGAGAGATATGCCTGATACCTACAGCCGTTTACATGTCGACCTCGGTATTTTAAAACACACTGTTAGATCATAGTTGGACTCACCCTGGTTTCATTGATCACTGTTGGACTCATCTTGTACTGGAAATTATCTGGTATCAGATTATATGGACTGGACTCACACTGGGATTACTTTAGACTTATATCGTACTGTCTGGACTCGTACATATTATTCTAGTTCAGTTAGCTTTTATTACAGTCTTCATTGCCATGATTCTTCTCTTGTTTTAGTTACCTTTCTTTTCTTGTATCTTACTATGTCTCTGTGCCATCATTACCTGTATAAAACTGCCATGCTCATCAATAAAGCTGCCTATAACTGCTTTATAGTTCTTTGTCATTTACTTGGGTTTTTCTAGATGAGTTGTGCTCGTTTCCGTCCTGATTGGACCTGTTGAAAATATTACAGATGATAATCCTGAGGACACATGCCCTGCTTACCATGGACCTGGCGAGGGATTAGCTACCTTTGGTTTTGACTCTCAGGAGTGATTCAGGAGATTAGCTAGTAGACTACTTTAGCTTTCATGTTTTGGCTTGTTGTATTAAAGTTAAGATATTGAGTCTGTATTAAGTTGGTTTGAGATATTGGTGTATTATTTTAGTAGTTAGTTGTTGTTGTCTTTAATTCCTTAGGTATAACTTTTGTGTTATTTTTTCGTATTTAGACTGTGTTTGAGTAGATCATACCCTTTACTTGTCCTCCATTCGGAGCTGATATCTGGATAAGTACTTTTTATATTCACTGCATGAGATTAGTTAGCAACCTAGGACAGCTTACTACCGCCGACACTGCGGCGTAGGCTGGACGTAACCACTTCTCGTGCCCCTATACAGGGTGCGGGTCGTGACACGTTTTTAGTGGTGGCCCATGCAGGTCTCGAGAGTCGCATTTTTGCGATTTCGTAGTAGCACGACGACTTAGTTGTACTGCTATGAGCCTGCGATAGAATATAGGAATTAAGATATTAGGATGAGAGTATACTCAATCACTGTTAGGATTTCATGAGAGATTCCGGGACGACCCTTGAGAATCTTATTTTGAACTTCGATATTGAAAACCCTTTTCCTCTTGTTTTAATTCACCCTCACTCCTTGATGTTTAAGGGATCTTGGACTATTTAACCTTATTCATCATTACCTCCCTTATATTTTGACCTTCTTTACTGCTAAGTTAGCCTTAGTTTTGCAAGCTTATATTTTATCGAGCTTGATCACGACATATTTTATTGGGGGCTAGTACCCACTAACATATTGTCTAATCAGGGCCGGTGCATGATGGTCTGATCAACCTATTGTACTTTGGTTCGCTTTCATATATTATTCTACATGGATGGAGCCACTTGCAGGTTCTGTTCTTTCAAATCCATTCCCATCTTGTTTCATTATATCTGTCTTGAAATCCAATTCCATATGCTCCTACCTATTTCTTATTTTTGATGAATTTGACCTGATAGTTCTTTTGATTTTATCTCTTACTTAGGAGTGGGAGTAGGAGTAGGAGTAGGAGTAGCTCTAATTGTTAATATAATCCTTTAGGAATGAATTAATGTATGTGCTATACCTTTGACTTAGAAGAGTAGCTCTAACCATAGAATGGTAAACCTCTTAACCCTATTGATTCATTATTTTCTTACCTACCTAGTCTAATACCCATAGTCACAGACTATCCCATTTAACCTATCCTTGTACTACTATTGCATCACAACTTCTGGTTTAAATTTAGGCCATTGACCATTCCCACTCTAATTATGATCATCGTAGGCACATTACCATGACTTTTAAATTAGGAGCACAAGACTAGTTGTTTTCTCAAAACCAATTTCACAGGCATGACCTAGACTTGACAACCTACACCCATGACCTTAGTATCCCACTAAGGCACACCATTTTATACTTCAATTGCTTAGTACGACTTTCCTGACACAAGACTTCATCCTAAATTACCCCATAGAGTTACTTTTGATTCCAGTTTAAATTGAGGACACCCTTGACCTAAACCTGCCAGTCCAATTTATTGGACATGACCCAGTATAGGTCTACTACCCACATTTTACTTGTTGACCTTGTATGCTGCTAAGTAGTAACTCTGACTTTGATTGTTGAGGGTTTGACCCAGGAGGAGTACGACCATCTAAATTTCGAGGACGAAATTATTTTAAGGAGGGTAGACTTGTAACACCCAGTTTTCTAAAAATGGGGTATTTTTGAAAATTTATTATTTTAATTATTAATAATGATGATTTAGTCATGATATGATTTTTGGTGATTTTTAGTGTAATTAAAACCATTTTCTAAGTCATGACTTATGACTTTGTGATTTACTAATGAAACCCTAGTGTAACCTTAGAGTTACTTGTCCTAGAGACTAACCATGATCATGTGAGCCTAGTCATAAGTTTAGAACATCAAAATTGTGGTTTTAGCCTAAGGGGTATTTTGGTAAATTTCTAGGAATTAAGTAGGATTAGGGAGATTTTACTATTCATGGACTTTTGATTAGTGACTTGATAATCCCTAACCTAGTTACCCTAATCTATAGGTTAACCCCTAACCTAGAATGACCAAGGGTTAGATTTTATCATGAATCAAGGTGTCAAAATATCTATTTTTACTTTAATAGATATTTTGCTTGATTTATGCAAAATATCCATTTAAGGCACAAAAAGTCCTTAGCTTAGCCAAGAAGTTTTGAACCCCCCATGCCTAGTATGGCCGGCCAAGTGACCCCATGACAGCCCATTGCCCCCCCCTCTCTCCTATATAGCTAACACTTAGTTCATATTCCCATAGTTACATGAAAAATCAAAACCAAGAAAAACCTAGAAAACCTTCCACTCATTCTTCCATAACTTTCTCATTTCAAGAGCTTTGAACCTCTAGTTTTCTCCATTAGGTCACCTACAATCTAAGGGAGCCTAGGGAAGTGTGCTACTCAAGTTTCACTAAGAGAGGACAAGTTGAGGCTAGAGGATACATCACCCTCTTTTAGGGATTTTCAAGACTTTGTGCACCAAGAGGTAATTATTCCTAAACCTTGTTAATATAGTGTTTTTCCTCACAATTGCATGCATCTAGGTAACCCTAGCTCTGTTTTTAGATTTGGTAAATTTTAGGGTTTGTTTGGTGTCGTATCGGACACGTATCCTATTTGTCAAAACATTGAATTTTAGTGTAAATAGCTCACCGTCACATGAAAATTTACTCACTGTTTTGTAAATGTATTTGAACCAAAATGAAGCCTAGACCTAGCTAACCCTAACCCCTACTCACTGAGCACAAGTTGGCCTTGTGTCGTGTCCAAAACTGGACACAAAGCCCTCGGGACACACTGCACAGTACACAGGGAAAATGCCCTGCTACCACTGTGTCAGTTCTCACTGGACACATCACTTGGACACGTCAAACTTGACACCCACCTTGGGGCATTGACTGACAGGTCATCCCCAAAGTTTGGGATGACTTCGTGTCGTGTCGGACACGAAATCGACTCTCAAAGGGTCGTTCAGTGCACAGTATACACACACAGACACCTAACTTTGGGCGTGTCGTGTCCACTGTACACGAAACGTAGACACTTCGTACTGACACGAGCACGTAGCCTATACTTAGGCGAACACGTGGACACAATTTCGTGGTGTCTCGTGTCCTGTGTCACGAACACGAGACACGAGAAAACACGTCTATACGGTCTGAAACACGTATTTTAGGGTTCTGATACGCGTCTCGTGTCCGTTATACACGAAACGTGGACACGTATCAGGCCCATGGACACGAAGCCCCACCCTAGGCGTACCTTCGGGCACGAGCACGAGGCCTGTGTCGCTTTGTGTCGTGTCCTAGGTCGTTTTCTAATTTGTACTGATACGTGTGTATCAGTTTAACCTAGTTTACCCGTGTGACTTTGAAACCTCGTGGACACGCCGTGTCGCGTCGTGACACCGTGTCAGGATGCTAAGATCCTAGTCTAACCTAGGGGCTACAGTTACCAACCAACCTTGGGCCATTTTAGTTTGATTTAGGTTGTGTTTGGTTTAACCTAAGATCTAGGTTTACTGTCCAATATTCCATTTCCAGTTTAATTCCCAGTTTTCTAAATTGGATTTTGATTGTTAATTAATATTGATTTTTTTCATATAATGCTATGTTATTATTAGGTTAACATGTTGTATAAATGTTAGTGTGTGTGTGGGTAAATTTTGGGGGTATTTGGTAATGTGTAGGTGGAGTTTTGTATGTATATACATATATATGTATATATGGACTGTGTGTGTGTGTGTGTTTGGGACTGGATTCCAGTTCCAGAATCTGGAACCCCCCTGCTGTATACAGCAGCACTCTCTCTCTCTCACTGTCCTCTTCTCTCTCATTCACTCTCTCTCTCTCACTCTATGTCTCTCTCTCACTGTTCTCTCTAATTCTCTCTTTCACTCTCTTCTCACTATTCATCTCTCTCTCTAATTCCCTCTATATATATATATGATATATATATATATATATATATATATATATATATATATATATATATATATATATATATGTTATATTGTATATAGTTATATATTGGTATATATAGTTAAGGGTGCATATATGGGTTTATGTATTTATATGGAATGTATATATAGGTATATATGATAGCTATCTATATATGTATATATATTATGTATAAGTGGGTACTATATATACATTGGGTATATATATATATATATATATATATATATATATATATATATATATATATATATATATATATATATATGTATTGAGGTGGTTAGGTAAAGTTTGATATATATATATATAGTTATGTATATATATAAATGACCTTCTAGTATAGGTTTATATTGAAACCTATAAGTTATTAGCCTCTGGAAACCTACACCACTAGCCTATGAAAACCTATAAGACTAGCCTATGGCCAAGGTATTAGCTTATGGCTTGGGGTTAGTCCTAATGGCCCAAAACCTAACTTGTTAACCCTTGTTGACTAAGGGTTGACCAAAGTCAACCTTAGGTCAAAGTTGACCTAGTTAACCTAGAATTGACTAGGATTGACCTAAAATGACTAGTTTAACTAGTTGACTAGTAAGACATAGTTTGACTAGGTAATTGACCATTGTTGACCAAAGTCAACTATAGATCAAACCTTGACCAAATTGACCTAAAATGACTTGGATGAACATAGAAGGACTATTTGACTTGAGTTTGACTAAACTAGATGATTAGGTTAACCATATAGATTATGAGAGTAATCCTATATAGATGAAGATATGTATGGGGTTAAGTTAGATACCTAGAGTCGAGTCATGACTTGAGTTGGAGAATGGGATTAGCTTGATTACAAGATTAAGGTTGGTATTGTACTATATGTATTTATGTGTGGTATACTTTGTATAGGTAATTGTAGTATAGTATCTTAGGTATCCTAAGACAGGTTAGCCTATGTTTGGTTGTGAGTTAGCCTTATAGAGTTTGACTGGATGTTGACCATTAGTCAAGATTAACCTAATTGCCTTATTGACTAGTCTTTGTTGACCTAATTACCTGACTGACTAGTCTTTGTTTGACCAATACCTTAGTTGGTCTAAGTTTGACTTAGACTTGACCCAGATTGATCATGTTGACTAGTATTTGACTAGTTTGATTAGAGTGTTGACCAGGAGTTGACTTTAACCTAGATTTAACTAATCTTGACTTGTTTAACTTTGTTTGACCTTGTATGACTTAGTTTAACTTCTTGTGACCTAGTATGACTTGATTTGACTTAGTTTGACTGTAGTGTTGACCTAGTTTGACTTTGACCTAGATTGGCTTAGAATTCATATAGATTGTATTGTAGATTTCATTTACCTTCATTTTGGATATGTCATAACTGTATTGCTCTATTTTAGGACATTGTGACCCTGGTACAGACATCTGATATTATACTACTCTTTCCAGAGTAACAGGCGAGTACATTCTCTGATAATTCTCTCATTTATTTGTCGATTACTGTATTTCAGTTCTAGTTAGTTCTATGTGATTCTCTGTATCAACACGTATGGATATTTCTGGATTCATGTATGCGACACATACCTTACTTACTGATCTCTATTTCTGGAATCACTGGAATCATTCCGGAATCATTTCTGGAATCATCATTTGGCCGGACTCATCTCGATATTTGTGTCTTGTACTGGATTCACTTGCTGGGCGAGGAAATATTGAGCAAGACATGTAGACATACCCCAAATCCGGAATCTCCTACAGGAATCTACCGGAAGCATAGCCATCTCTTGCCTGATCAGTGAGAGATGTGCCTGATACCTACAGCCGTTTACATATCGACCTCGGTATTTTAAACACACTGTTAGATCATAGTTGGACTCACCCTGGTTTCATTGATCACTGTTGGACTCATCTTGTACTGGAAATTATCTGGTATCAGATTATATGGACTGGACTCACACTGGGATTACTTTAGACTTATATCGTACTGTCTGGACTCGTACATATTATTCTAGTTCAGTTAGCTTTTATTACAGTCTTCATTGCCATGATTCTTCTCTTGTTTTAGTTACCTTTCTTTTCTTGTATCTTACTGTGTCTCTGTGCCATCATTACCTGTATAAAACTGCCATGCTCATCAATAAAGCTGTCTATAACTGCTTTATAGTTCTTTGTCATTTACTTGGGTTTTTCTAGATGAGTTGTGCTCGTTCCCGTCCTGATTGGACCTGTTGAAAATATTACAGATGATAATCCTGAGGACACATGCCCTGCTTACCATGGACCTGGCGAGGGATTAGCTACCTTTGGTTCTGACTCTCAGGAGTGATTCAGGAGATTAGCTAGTAGACTACTTTAGCTTTCATGTTTTGGCTTGTTGTATTAAAGTTAAGATATTGAGTCTGTATTAAGTTGGTTTGAGATATTGGTGTATTATTTTAGTAGTTAGTTGTTGTTGTCTTTAATTCCTTAGGTATAACTTTTGTGTTATCTTTTCGTGTTTAGACTGTGTTTGAGTAGATCATACCCTTTACTTGTCCTCCATTCGGAGCTGATATCTGGACAAGTACTTTTTATATTCACTGCATGAGATTAGTTAGCAACCTAGGACAGCTTACTACCGCCGACACTGCGGCGTAGGCTGGACGTAACCACTTCTCGTGCCCCTATACAGGGTGCGGGTCGTGACAGCTATGACACTCTACCTACCTTAATTAAATTCTGTCCTCGAAATTTAAGGAATGAGAAATAGAAAGGAAATGTGCTAAAGTACCTTAATCTTCAAATAGGTAGGGGTATAGTTGTCGCATCTCATCTTCTCTTTTCCAAGTAGATTTCCCAGGTGAGTCCTTATTCCAAGATACCCGAACCAATGAGATGGTCTTGCTTTTAAGGATCTTCTGTCTTCGATCCAAGATTTCTACCGGCTTCTGCTCAATGCGAAGACACTACCAAAATATGTGGCTTTAGCAACGTCCAGATCCGTTGCCATCCGTCGCCAATTCGTATTAGCGACGGATCACTGACGGATATTGGTCAAAAAAATCTGTCGACAATCAGCTCGTCGCTAATATAGATCCGTCGCTAAGTAGTGGTCAAGCGACGGAATAGCAACGGTTTTCTGTCGTCATTATTCGTTGCATTAGCGACGACTTGCCGACGGTCTGTCGTCGAATTCAAGTAGTAAGTAATGAATTGTATAGACGCTTAGCGACGGATAGTCCGTCGGTAAACCGTCGTAACAGTGTATCAGAGGGTATCGTTCCGTCACTATTCCTTCGAATGCCGTCGCTACATAAGGACGGATTAGCGACGGATCCCTGACGAATAATCCGTCGACCTTGTTCTGGAAATGTCAAGCATTTCCAGCACCATGGTGACGGATATTCTGACGCGAATCCGTCGAATATTGTATTTCCAGAACCATGGCGACGGATATTCCGACGCGAATCCGTCGACCATGGCGACGGATCCCTAATGGATATCCGTCGCTAATATTCTGTTCATCTTCATACCACCAGAACCTTGCCGACGGATATTTTATCGGCAAGTCGTCGCCATGCAAAATATTCCGTCGGCTGGCCGTCGACGATCTGTCGCTAACTGGAAATATTTCCAATTCTCCAGTTAGCGACGGATATTCCGTCGACATGTAGTCAGAAACTGATGTAATCCGTCGCTAACCCGTCACTAGTCCATCGCTAACTGAGATATTTTTAAAAAAAATTGCAGAGCTTTCCCTGTTCACACAATATCCGAACATCGGACCAATATATAATCACAATATACAATCACTGAGACCAATATATAATCCATTATAAATCACATACGAATTTAATGCACACCAATTATCCAAGAATCATATAGACCAATATATAATCACAAATTTGCATAACCCAAACCAATATAAAATAGACACCAATTATCCTGAAATCATAAACAAATATCCGTCGTTATAATCCAAAATTTCCATAAATATTCAAAAATTCCCACAAATATTCCAAATATTTTTATACAATACTTCAAGAAGCAGGAGGAGTTCGATTGTCTGGTGGTGGTAATCCCTCCTGCAACCGACGATAATACTGCTCCACTAGGGACGACGACAATCCGTCGAAGACACTGCCCGGAAATAGGTGTAGCTGCTCTGGCGATATGAGATCAAGGAGTGCCGTCACAGTCGGAGGTGGTACCAGAGGGGCAGCAGGGTTGAAAGAAAGATGACCGACGGAAGAAGGACCGACACCAGCAGTCGACGGACCGGCACAAGCAGCCGATGGACCAGCACCAGTAGCAGACGGACCGGCACCAGCAGACGGACCGGCAGCAACAGACGGAGACGAAAAGTACGTGGCTATTTGGTCCCGCAAGGACGATACCGCCTCGTGCAGCTGCACAAGCTGCGACCTCACATCATCATCTGCCGGGGCCGCGGGAGGAGGTGGTGTCGGTGGAAATCTCTGAGTCGCCATGTGCAACTTCCCTAGGGAGCCTACGCCATACAAGCGCCCTTTCTTAAAGCCGTCGACGGTATCTACGAACAAGTCGTTGCGAGCGGCCATAGAAGAGGGCGTTCGGGCGGGCGTCGTTTTATCGACATCCTCGACAGCAGTTGACTGAGGCCGACTAAGGGCCTCTCGATACGCAGCCTATCAAATGAATATGTTTATACTATAAGATTTACCTAAGTTGTAATCTAAATCCTATGTTTCACTAAGTTATTGTGTGAATCCTAAGTTTATCTAAGTTATAGTCCGAATACTTTTAATTCTAACGTAAATATCATAAACATAAGTACTTACATCGGTCTCCTTGGCCCTATCGTCGATGAAGGTCCCGTCCTTCCACCTCTTGTGCGTATGCTGGAACACATCGTGCATGGTGACCGATTCTGGTGCCCTTCCCTCCTTCACCGCCCGTTGGGTCTGCATACGAATTTTCCGTAGAATTTAATTAACTTCGTATATTAATAATACCGAATTCGATAGTGAAATGAAATTGCGGTATCTCACCAGATCTGCAAGCGCCGCTGCGTGGGGCCATGATCCCCCCGTATGAAGCCCCGTGGCCCGTCGGTTCGCCTTCGCCTTCTCCAATTTCTCCTTACAGGCAGGAGTATCCATCATATCTAAGAGCTCCTCATAATAGTCCTGCCGGATCCAATTCGGCCTCGTCTGCCCCATTTTCAAGTCATGAATCATATCCCGTATCTTCTTCGAGGCAGCGCTTATGTAGGTCCTGCGGATCGCGTCCTCGCGATGGAGGGGCCACCAGAACGTCGTCTAACATACAAATTCAATTATCACGTAATTTAAAAAATTGTTGATTAAAGGGTAACTAATAATTAACCAGAAGATATAGATATATACCCTCAACTCGTCGAGCCAGACGTACTTCAAGTTTGGGGGCACCGACGAAATGTTGAGGTAGGGACCATGGAAGTTAGTCCTAATAATTTCTCCAAGAGCCCTGGCAACATTAAACGAAAAAAATCTACAAAGAAGCAACGACTGGATTATTAACTTGAAAAAATGAAAGAAATTTAATAAATTATCTTAAATTTACTTACGAGGTCCCCGTGGGCCATAGCTCTCGTCGGAACTCGCCTCTCGGCCTCTTTGGTGCAGTCGGAGGATCCGTAGGTCCGCGCATGTACTCCCCAGTAACCGGATGGAACCAAGTATGGGGGTACTCTAGGGCCCACTTTGCAGTAACTGGTGGATCCGCTGGTGGGTCCGATAGCGGAACGGATCCTCTAGCAGATCCGGACTCATGTCGCGATAAAGTTGTCGATCGACGGCGGGATGCGTCTATGCTCGGGGTACTCTCCGGGTCGGGATGGCTGGATGGGGTCACATCCCGGGAAGATTGAATGCGACCACGACCACCGGCACCACCACGACCACGACCACCACCATCACCACCACTACGACCACCACCAGCAGCACGACCACGACCAGCTATCATGACCTATAAATAGAACACATAAACATAATTAACAATATTGAAGTGTAAATGAATATAAAATTCTAAACTAAAATATACATACCACCAGCAGGGAGACGAGTGTCGCCGCGACGAAAAAGACTAGGAGTGCCATCTGCAAAAAAAATCATGCAATAAGTAAATGATCGAACGAAAAAAATATGAATTCACGTAATTGCTTTTATGAGGTCAAATTTAATTCACGTAATTGGAAGTATTTTTAATATACAAAAATATTTAACCTAATCATCGTCATCGTCTTCGTTCTCATCCTCGGCCTCGTCTTCATCATCATCATCATCCTCATCCTCATCCTTATCCTCATCGATGATTTCATCTGTATCCTCATCCCCATCAAATTCGTCTTCTTCTTCTTCTTCTTCTTCTTCTTCTTCTTCTTCTTCTTCTTCTTTTTCTTCTTCTTCTTCTTCTTTTTCGTCTTCTTCGTCTTTTTCTTCTTCTTCTTCTTCCCCTCTATTTTCCTCAACAATATCTTCAACATCCATTATATCCGACTGTTGTCCCAATTATTAGGACTTTTCTATCTGGTCCTCTTGGTATGTGTAGAAGCATGGAAAAGAATAAAGAAAGATCCATGCGGCCAAGGAGCCCCATGCGACTCAGAGAGTTCATGCGGCTCAAGTATCCATGCGGCTCGAGCGTCTATGCGGCTCAAACAAGTTCTATGCGGCTCAGAGAGGAGCCACGTGGCCTTCAAACACCTCTTCCGTTTGTCCTTTACTGTATTAAATGCTTTGACGACTGACAGCTCTGACACATGGCAGCCCTGACACAAAAATATAATTATGACTCCGTCATAATGACAGACTCCTAGGGAAATGAAGGAAATCTCTGACACAATCTCCCGAAATCCAGAAACCTTCATAAGAATTTGATACGTGGACAGTCGCATGCGGCTCAAGCGAAGACTATCCCCATGCGGCTCAAGCGAAGGCTACCCCATGCGGCTCACGAAGACTATCCCCATGCGGTTCAAGCGAAGGCTGCCTCATGCGGCTCACGAAGACTATCCCCATGCGGCTCACGAAGACTATCCCCATGCGGCTCACGAAGACTATCCCCATGCGGCTCACGAAGACTATCTTCATGCGGTTCACAAAGAAGGCACCCATCATGCGGTCACCTACACTCATGCGGCTCATATCAGTACCATGAGGTCCAAATGTTCAGGGGGCCACTCTCAAGCAGCCTTGACACGTGGCCAGCCTTATGCGACTCAACGAGGAGCAACCTTCCTGCGGTTCAGATTTTTGCAGTGGCTCACGGTTAAGATACGTGGCATAATAGCGGGACACGTGGCATCAAATTGATCAAAATCCCTCAACAAATCCTAATAAAATATTAGGATCAAATCAGATCATTTGCAATCAAGCAAATTAATGACACGTGTCGAGAAATCCGAGGTTGGCATGACTAATCAGGAGGATTTATGTCAATCATCATTAATTACCCACAAAAGATTTGATGCAATCACATTTATTGCTCAAATCTCGTATATTCAAGATGAACGGCCCAGATCCAGTGATCCTTAGCCGTCGACTTTTAAGAATTGGCAATCATTGTAAACCCTAATGATGCCCTCCCACTCTTATAAATAGCAGGGTGCCATTCCCTTGCGAGGATATACGGAGAGAGATATACAGAGAGGGAGGAGATTCTAGGATAAAAAAGAAGAAGACACAGAGATCGAGAGAGCCAGAGAGAGAATATACAGGGTCTGAAAGGAGAGCATTTCTTCACCAACGCCAAGCAGTTCTTCTACAGAGTCAAAGCTACACCCGATCGTCCAAGAAGTAAGGCAGAGCTGCCGTCGCTTTCCCGAGCCTCTACCGTCACCCCCCAGAATCTAAAATAAACAATTGTACTTAGATTGCTGTACCTAGGTTTTCGTCCCTAGGCTTTCTTTGTACAAGCGAGTTTGTATTGTGAAGTAAAAGTCCAGTCCTCCGATAATTGTTCTGTTCTTTTATATTTCATGGCAAACACGATGGCGACTCTGCTGGGGACAAACTTCTCCACGACTGAGGAGTTAGTGACGCAATCGGATGCAGCCAAACTTGGCTCCCGCAACAGAAGATGGTTGTCCGCTTCGACCAACAGGCGTTTGAAGAAATGCTCTCTGAGGGAAGCACTGGCCCGGTCCAGAAGCGAACCCGCACAAAGAAAGCTCGCAGCGAGTGGAGGCCAAAATCATTTGCTCCTCCCCAAGCTTTGGACGGAGTACTCTCTGCTACCCAAGACGGCGAAGGCGATTCTCATACGGCTCCACTTCAAGCCATAGAGGACTCTGCTATCCCCACGTCCGGCAGAGGAAAGCACTACGATGCTGGACTTGCAGGGACAAAGAGTGATTCTATGTGCCTCAAGAAGAAGCCGAACACTCATGCGGCCAATTCTGCCAACCACATGCAGGATGCTCATGCAGCTGAATCTGCCAGCCGCATGTAGGAGGTCTATGCGGCCAGATCATCCAGCCGCATGAAGAAAACTCATACGGCCGAGACTCCCAGCCGCATGAAGAAAGCCTATGCGGCTACGCCTGCCAGCTGCATGAAGATTATTGATGACAGTCGCATGACGCCTACTCCACGTGGCTCTGTCTTCGACCGCCTCTCCTATGGTCCTGATCTCTTGTGATCCCAAGAAGATATGTCTGACTCTCTCCAGCACCACTTAGACTCTTCCTACTATGTGCCCTCACGTACTAGAGTGAAGAAGTCTAAGGCAGCACGAGCTTTTTGGCAAGTTCGGTCCGCTGATCCGACCTCTGACCATCCGAGCGTCCCATACACTGTTATGCGGGCCTCTGATGGGAAGTTGTACAGAACCACTCGAGTCCAGCCCCCGGTGGCAAACGGACAGAGAGGTTCCCAAAAGTCTTCCAAAATCCAGGGAGCAAACATGGTCGATCCAGACCCATCTGACTTGCGTGAGGCCATCCTCCACAAACGCAAGAAAAGAGAAGGTGCATCAGGGTGCAAAGAGTCCTCCCACGGACGTCACTGCACCCAAGTCATCGTCAACTGCTGTTGCAATAACGCGATAATGCGAAAAGACCGGCAATCCGTCTTTCAAAGACTGCAACTGTCACGACCCGCACCCTAGAGTAAGGGTACGAGAACGTAACAACGCCCAGCCTACGCCGCAGTGTCGGCGGTAGAACGCTGTCCTAGGTCACAACATCTAACAATAATATGCTAAGCAGTTTATACTCCCCGAATGGGGGTGACATAGCAGATACAGTCTCAATCACAACTAAGGTAGAGCAAGATAAAAGATAGGTAAACATGAAATCCGAAAGAGATACAGCAGATAGAAGCCTAAGTGCCTAAGATACACAAACCCAGAAATATATCTCAAAGTTCAAATACAGTAATCCATAAAATAAATACAACTCCAGACAACTGAAAATAGCTAACTAAACAACCTCTAATGTGTCTCCTCTAGGCTAGCAGGCAACCTCCAGGCTATCTGTAAAATTTATCAACAGGTCCAGTCAGGACAGGAGCGAGCACAATACATCTCAACAAGTCATAGCAGGAAAGGAAATATAATTATGCTAGAAAATAAAATACAGGATCTGAAGAAATAGCATAATGTAAAAGAGAGACTGTAAGTAAATATCTATGATATATATAAAGAGAGACAGTGCTAGTGATTCAGAGTACTGTATAAACATGTGAATGGCTAAGGACTGATTCATGATTACACTACTGGAAATTGATTCATGATTACACTACTTGGATTTATTCACATGTTCATTTATACTCCCCCATCCTCAATCAATACACAAGGATCCATTCAAGTTATATTAAGATTCATGATTATACTACGTTGCCCATAAAGGGTGATTCATGAATTGATTCGTGAAAGCTCGGTGATTATGAGGGTACATGAGTCACTAGCTGATTCCCGAAGATTCATGATGATAGAAGCATATGATACATGATGTAAGTGAAACACACATGACAAAAGTATCTCATGCTCCCGAGAGGGATAACATCTTATGAAGGGATCCATATAGTACCAATCCGTGTTACCAACGTGTCAGCATCAAGTAAGATAGTCTAAAGCAGGAAATATAATCCTAAACATGATATGAAATGATCAGAGAATGTACTCGCCTGCTATCTGAATGTCCAAAGGAAATGTACTATCCGAGGAGAGGTGTCTGGCTCCTATTTAGAACAGTACAAGTCACAACAAGTCCAAAATGGTAAAATAAAGCTCTACTATGCATTCTACATGATTCTAGGTCATTCTAGGTCAAAGTCAACTCTTGGTCAACTCTGGTCAACCGTACTAGTCAAATTAGGTTAACTAGGCAGTACTAGGTCTAAACCTAGACTAACAAGTCTCACTAGGCCTAACCAAGCCTAGACTAACACTCACACAAAATCACAAAGCTACACAAGTTATCAAACACACATTACATATATATTCATATATATTTTTATTACAAGCAAGGTGCATAAAGACAAGGAGTGAGTGATACATGAATATGGATATGGCAATGTGTACATAGCAGTACAATGTGTTCAAGTGTGAGGGTATTATGTTAGAAGGATAACATTTAGCAAGGGTTCATTGTGTCACATAGAAGAAATAACATGTAAAGCATAGGTTTAGCATGTATGTATGTGGGTGTTAATCATAACAAAAGGGTTTATTTATACATCAAAGGGTTTACTCATAACAGTAAGTAGGTTTTATGTGTATTCATGCTTGGGGTTACTGTCAACATGTAGAAGGGGGTTCTAACATATGAACATGGTGCTAAGTGCTAATATGGCATCATACATTCCTATCATGTTGGCATTCATATATAGCATACATTCATACTTGATTATGTTACTTACTTACATATGGATACTTTCATACATGTTTCAATACCTTGCATTACCCACATGCTTTCATTTCATCCATTCATTCATGCATCGTATTCATTCATTCATTCATGCTCCTATACATACATATTTGAATACATTATATACTTTCATACATTATATCATTTATGCATACTCTATATTATATTACATTCTCTTAACACACACACACACACACACACACACACACACACACACACACATATATATATATATATATATATATATATATATATATATATATATATATATATATATATATATATATATATACACATGCATACATACATATTTGTACATACAAGGATACACAAAATGCATATGTCGTATAGTAATCTTCTACTTAAAATCAATACTGTAAAAATTAAGCATTCATTAAATTCTAGGATTAAAGTATGTTATAGATCTTCGTGTTAGCTTTCCGAAACTTTAAACGGATCGTATTTTCGTGTCCGGAAGCTCCCGAAATCGTAAAAACACCAAAACGCGTTCGTCTTTCGTACAACTGACACTCAAATAATTTTACAAAAATTTTTAGAACGAATTTGGCTTATTAAAATATATATATTTGGAAATTTAACTTCGATACGGTTCTTTTAAAAAACGGGAGATAAATCGGAGTTTTAAGCTAAAAGTTATGACATTTCTAAGTTGCTATTGCTACTAAAAACGTGGATAAATATTATGACGAATTTAGGTAGTTTGAGACAAAAGAAACACAAGTATATAACATAATATATCAAGAACTCACTCTCTACACTAATATATATATATGAGACACTATAGAACACATCTCTAATACAAAAATATGAGATTAAACATGTAATAATTCATTCATACATAACAACAACACATAGTGTCCAAAGTTGGGGTTTTCCCACATGGACACAACCACAACACAAAGGACACTCCTATGACCTCCAAATGGACACAAAATGGACACAAATGGAGATACAACCATGGGGGTCATTCCTATGGGTTCAAAATATTTCTATATGCATGTAAGGATGGATTAGAGGAGAGATTATACCTTCTGAGAGAGAGATTCAAAGGAAAATCCTTCCGACACGACACCGACATGTAGAGATTCTAAAAGGACACGAACGAGCTCCGAATCCTCCCAAACTTGGCTAGCACTCTCTAACCATGGAGTAGAGAAGAAATGAAGAAGATTTGCTGGAAGAAGGGGTTGATTTGGAGATGAAATGAATGGAGGTTCATCTCTAAATTAATTTGGGGAAGAATAAGAGAGAGAAAGTGGATGAAAACAAATAAATGAAGGAGTGACTCACTCCGTATCCCCCCATAGATGGCTGCCCAAAAAGGATGAGGTGTCCCCTATTTGAATGTCCAAAATGTCCTCCACTAATCTATTTGATTTAAATTAGGAACACTACCAAAATACATAGATTTACCGACGGCCATATCCGTCGGTAGTCCGTCGCCAAAAATAAATACCGACGGATTACCGACGGATATTTTGGTAAAACAGCCGTCGGGAATAACCTCGTCGCTAAAACATATCCGTCGCTACTCCGTCGCTCAGCGACGACTTAGCGACGGAATACCGTCGGCGCATTTAAATATATATAGCGACGGATTACCGACTAGCTTTCGTCGAAACATGTATCAGGATATAGGGTTAGCGACGGAAACCTCCGTCGCTAAAGAGTCGGCAAAATCGTATCAGTGATTTTCTGATACGCAATATCCGTCGCTAATCCGTCGTAAATTTGTCGGTAAAAGCGTATCAGAGATTTTTCCATACGGCAGGTCGTCGTTATGCCGTCGCTAATCCGCCGAGGTGTACGACGGATTAGCGTCGTATTAGCGACAAAACATCCATCGCTAACTGCAAAATTTATAGACATCAAATAGAACCATGTCGACGGATATTCCGTCGCTAAACCGTCGCTAACTGTAAAATTCTCCAGGTAGCGACGGATATTCCGTCGGGACTTTGTCGTCAGTCCGCCGTAAGTTAGTCCCCAATCCGTCGCTAACTGCAAAATTTATGGACATCAAAACAGAACCAGGTCGACGGACATTCCGTCGCTAAACCGTCGCTCAAGGTAAAATTCTCCAGGTAGCGACGGATATTTCGTCGCCAATCCGTCGAAAAATTGAATTCCTACAGTTAGCGACGGATAGTCCGTCGGGACTTTGTCGCCAGTCCGCCGTAAGTTAGTCGCCAATCCGTCGCTAACTGCAAAATTTATTGATATCAAACAGAACGAGGTCGACGGATATTCCGTCGCTAAACCGTCGCTCAATGTAAAATTCTTCAGTTAGCGACGGTTTTTACGTCGCCAATCCGTCGCTAACCTCAGTTTCTCCAGTTAGCGACGGGCTATCCGTCGCTGAGGGGTCGCCTGTCCGTCGCTAACTTCTAATTTTTGAAAAAAAAATACTGCAAACAGACTCTTTCCTGTTTATACAACACATCCAACACAATATCAAACATGCCAAATATCCATATACAACACCATATATCCATATCCAACACGAATATCCAACGTAGCCAATATCGAACACCATATATCCATATGCAAAATATCCATATCCGACACCAATATCCAACGTATCCAATATCCAACAAAATATTACCAACACAATACATCCAATATCCAACATTAAATTATCCAAACATAAAAAAATATCCGATCATACAATGTATCCAAATGTCTACAAAACTAACAACATAAACAAAATCAAACCCCGTCCGTCGGATCGTCTCGTGCTCGTGCCGTCGCATCCGCTTTGCGTATGTACTCCTCCACCGTGTGTGCCGGTACTTGGGACAAGACATGGTCTGGAAGCGCGCGTAGCTGCTGTGGCGACAACATGTCAAGGAACGTCAAGATGGTGTTATCCGATACGATGCGGGCGTCCGCAGAGCGGTTAAACGAAAGCCGTCCGGGGGAAGAAGGACCAGGTCGATCCGAAGCACCGGCAGCAGCAGTAGACGGACCGGGAGCAGACGGACCGGGAGCAGACGGATAGTGCCCAACACTATCGCCCGCAAATCTGACACCGCGGAGGTCAGAGTCGCAAGCTGCGCCCTCACATCGTCAACCGGGGGCGCTGGGGGAGGTGGAGGCGGTGGATATCTCGGGGACGGCTGCAACGAGGGCGCCATGGAACCTAAGCCGTAGACGCGCCCTTTCCTAACGCCGCCGACGGATTCTACGAACACGTCGTCGTAGCGAGCGGCCATAGAAGAGTGCGTCTGGGTGGGCGTCGTTTCGCCGACATTCTCGGAAGGGGGCTCGATCTCAAGCCGACTAAGTGCCTCACGATACGCAGCCTATCCAATGAATGTGTTTGTACTATAAGTTTTCCTAAGTTATAATATAAATCCTATGTTTCCCTAAGTTATAGTCTGAATCCTAAGTTTATCTAATTAACTTAACAATAATTATATTTCTAACATAAATCTCATAAACGTAAGTACTTACATCAGTCTCCTCGGCCCTCGCGTCGACGAAGCTCCCGTCCTTCTGCCTCTTGTACGTATGCACGAATACATCGTGAGCGGTGACCGTCTCCGTCTCTTTCCCCTGCTTCACCGCCCATCGGACCTGTATACGTAGAATTTAATTAACTTCGTATATTAACAGTACGAAATTAAATAATAGAATGAATTTGAATTTGCGCTATCTCACCAAATCTGTATGCGTCGATGCGTGGGGCCTTGATCCCCCCGTATGCAGACCCGCGCCCTGTCAATTAGCCTTAGCTTTCTCCGATTTCAGCTTGAACTGCGGAGTATCCATCTTCTCCAACATCTGCTCATAGTACTCCGCCCGGATCCAGTCCTTTCTCGTATGCGCCGTACGAAGGTCGTACACCGCATCCCGTATCTTCTTCCCGACGGCGGCTTTGTAGGTCCTGCGGATCGCCTCCTCGCGATGGGAGGCCACCAGAACGTCCTCTGACATACGAATTCAAATATCACGTAATAAAAAATTTAATAATTTAAAGAATAATTAATAATTCACCGACGGATTTATACCCTCATCTCGTCGAGCCAGACGTACTTCATGTCCTGAGGCACCTCAGAAAAATTGATGTAGGGGCCATGGTAGTTATCCCAGATAATGCGCCCTAGAATCCGGGCAGCATCCCACGGGAAAAACCTATAAAGAAGCAACGACTGGATTATTAACTTGAATAAATGAAACAAATTTAATAAATTAACTTAAATTTACTTACGATTCACCAGCGGGCCATAGCTCTCGTCGGAACTCGCCCACCAGCCTCTCTGGTGGCGTCGGGGGATCCGCGGGTCCGCGAATGTACTCCCCGGTATCAGGATAAAACTGAATCCCGGGGTACTCCGAGGCCCACCCTGCAGTAACTGCTGGGCCCCCTGCTGCATCTGCTGCTGCATCCGCTGGTACATCTGGTGGCGGAACGGATCCGCTAGCGGATGGAGTCACAGGCCTCGACGACGATGTCGGTGGCACCGAGGAAGAATGACGACGGGAAGAGCCTGTGATCGGGCTCTCCAAGTCGGACTCGGAGGTCACATCCGGGAAATGCGGCTGGCGACCACGACCGCTACCACCACGCCCACGCCCACGCCCACGACCACCACCACCACCGCCGCCGCCGCCGCCACCGCCACGACCATGGCCAGCACCACCAGTACGGGTGCTCGCAACCATGCCCTGTAAATAGAACACATAAACAAAATACCGACAACATAGATTTATAAATGAATATAAACCTAAACATATCCATACCAGCAGCAGGGCGATGAGTGCCGCCCAGACGAGTAGGCCTAGGAGTGCCATCTGCAAAAAGAAACTCATACAATAATACGCAAATATCCTAAACTGAAATAAATATTACAATCAGAAGTGAAGTACGAATAAAAGCTAGATACACAAAATCTGATAAAATCATGCACCAATACAACAAAGTACAATTCTTGTAACTTTTGATGAAAGGGCATCTTGTGTTCCACTAGACTTGTAATTGTAAATCCAAATGTAATAGGGTAATTTAGGATTCGAGACTAGATATTGGGTGCTTCAAGATACAACTGAAATATAGCAATATTTAATCATCGTCATCGTCCTCTTCCTCGGCCTCGGCCTCATCATCATCATCATCCTCATCGTCGAATTCATCTGTATCCTCATCCTCATCCTCATAAAGTTCTTCTTCTTCTTCTTCTTCAGTCTCAATACTTGGGACAAGACGCCTCTTTCTCCCCTGGTTGACATCTAAGTCTTGTATATCAACCTCTTCCTCCCCTCTATTTTCATCAGCAAGAGGTATATCAACCTCTAATTCAACATCCATGTCACAAGACTGTTGTCCCAAATATTGGGGCTTTTCGATCTGGTCCTCTTGGTATGCTGGGTCTCCAACGTTGAATGTATTTCTAGATTTAATCTTGCATACTGCCCACCAGTCAAAGCGATCTCTACGACGCCTTGGGTAGCTTGTATAGTAGACTTGAACAGCTTGACTTGCTATCGCAAACGTGTCGGACCCTCTATACCTCCTGCGATGATTTATATCGACGAATCCAAATTGTTTATCGATTCTCCAACCGATATTTGGTGTCGTATCGAACCACTCACATTTGAACATAACAATATGCATATCAAATGGGGCACTATATTGTAATTCTACAATATCCCGAAGCACTCCATAATAGTCAAAGTCCGGCTCGTCGTCATAGATTGTGCCTCTTATGCAAACACCAGAATGCTTCGTACTGAAGTCGTCATTGAGAAATTCTGCATTTATAGGATGTTGAGTTGTCTTAAACTTGAAGCCATTAACGACATAGTCGGGCCAAGTCTTTGCATGCTTCTTCGGTCCCAATGACAAATAACGGATGCTCTCATTTGTGAGTGTACTTGGTTCAGCTAATAAAACCTGTAAACTTTAAATGTATTAGTGGCATATATATATTTAAATGGTAGCCGCATAACATATTATCTCAGTTACTTACGTAATCTCGAAACCATGACGGAAAGGTAAAATCAACCTCTCTTTGAAGTCCCTCATCGGTAATATCGGGTGTCCTTATTTTGACTTCATCTCTAAATACACTGTTAGAGAGAATAAAAATTAGTGTAGTCACTTACCTCACCAAATTAGAGATTATAACGAGGTGTAGTCACTTACTTCTCCAAATCTCTCACTTCTTGTATGTCACAATTTAACAAGACATATCGGTGAGCGGCATCATACTCATCGTCACTCAACCACCGTTTCTTACTAGCCCCAATAGGCTTGCCCCTTAAATTGAATATACCTCCTTCCTCAACGTCTTCGTCATTCCTTTGAGGTCTATTTCGATTTGTCTCAACATGAGTATCGAAATAAATAGAGCAAAAGTTTGACATCTCCTCGATAAGATATGCTTCGCATATCGAAGCCTCTATATGAGCCTTGTTGCCAACTTTCTTCTTTAGATGATGTAGATACCTAGAGAGACAAATTATCTTGAGAATTAACAATGAATTATAAAATCTACTTAAATTATATCGATTTTTATTTACCTTTCAAAGGGGTACATCCATCGATAATGAACAGATGCACCGACACGGGCTTCGTATGCTAGATGAATCCGTAGATGCTCCATACTGTCGAAGAAACCCGGTGGAAATATTTTCTCTAACTTGCAAATTGTTAAGACAATCTTCTCCTCAAGTTGTATCATATGTTGCACCGTGAGCTTAGTTGAACAGATATCCCTAAAGAATGTAGACAGCTCGGCCAACGGAACCCATACAGCAGAAGGCAACAACTCTCTCAACGCAATGGGCAGTAATCTTTCCATAAACACGTGGCAGTCGTGACTCTTCATTCCTGTTAGCTTGCGTTCATTGAGATCAACGCATCTAGACAAATTCGACACATAGCCGTCGGGAAATCTTAAAGTAGATATCCACTTGCAGATTATTAATCTATCTTCCTTGCTCAATGCGTATGGCGCTATCGGCTTAGTTACTTGTCCACCAGCTCCCCTTTGTATCAAGTTTAGATTATGACGTTTGCATATCTCGGCCATGTCTTGTCTTGCTTTTGGATTGTCCTTCGTCTTTCCTTTAATATCCATAACGGTATTGAAGACATTATCGAACACATTCTTTTCGATGTGCATGACATCAAGATTATGCCTAATAAGATTATCTTTCCAATAAGGCAAGTCCCAGAAGATACTCCGTTTGGTCCAGTTATGGCTTTGTCCGAACCCCTCGACACGATTGTTCGATGGATCTTCCATTGCGGTGGGCAATTCCTTTACATCTTCCCAAATATCGTATCCCGACAATCTGGCAGGAGGTTCAGAAAATTCTTGTTTTCCATATCTGAACGCGTCCTTGTTCTTTCGCCAAGGATGTCTCGTTGGCAGAAATTGACGGTGACAGTCAAAGAAAGAAGTTTTTCCTCCATGTCTAAGGCGGAACGCTTTACTATTTTTTATACATATCGGACAAGACATGTTGCCGTGCGTACTCCATCCCGACAGCATACCGTATGCTGGAAAATCATTGATTGTCCACATGAGTGAAGCTCTCATCTGAAAGTTTTGTTTTCTGGAAATATCATAGGTCGTGACGCCGATCTCCCACAACTGTTTCAGCTCATCCACCAACGGCTGTAAATATATATCGATGTTCTTTGTCAGATTTTTGGGACCGGGTATGATAGCTGTCAAGAACATATAAGGAGTCTTCATACACATCCATGGTGGCAGATTGTAAGGGGTAAGAATGACCGGCCAGCATGAGTATTGAGATCCCGACTGTCCGAAAGGGGCGAAGCCATCAGAACATAGCGCCAGGCGTACATTTCTAGGCTCTGCAGCAAAATTTGGATGACACAAATCAAAATATTTCCACACCTCCCCATCCGAAGGATGTGACAATTCTCCTTCGTCCTTTATGCGATCTTCACTATGCCACGTCATGTGTTCTGCTGTATTCAGAGACATATACATCCTCTGTAAGCGCTTCGTGATCGACAAGTAATGCATATACTTGTAAGGACGTCGTTTTCTAGTTGACTTTCCTTTTCTCTGTACTGTCTTGTAACGATCCGCATTACAGAACCAACAACTTTCTAATATGCAATTCTCTTTGTAATACAACATGCATCCGTTGCGACAGCAATCTATCTTCTCGTACCCCAGTCCCAGTTGTCGGACCATCATCTTTGACTTGTAGAAGTTTCTTGGGAGCTCTTTTGATTCCTTCGGTAACACCTCATTAGTTAATTGTGTGATCCGATTATAGCAAGCTTGTGGCAAGTTAAAATCATACTTTATGTTCAACAACCGCATCGTCACTGACAGTACGGAATGAGTCTCACAACCAGGATATAGAGGAGTATCTGCGTCCTTAAACATATCATAGAACTCCTTTGCCTCGGGATTAGGATCCTCCGGATCAAAATTAGGCCCTGCCGCAGCATACACCATATCTCGTGCAAGGTTCTGCATGTCTCCATAATCCACAGAGCATCCGTCGTCTTCGAGGACATCCGTTGCAGCATTATCATCAAAAGCATAAGTACCAGCTTCTGCAGCCTGTCTTTCTGAATATAATTCACCTTGCGATGACCACAGGCCGTAATCACGTACGAAACCCTTACGGGTCAAATGATCTCTCACAGTCATCACTTCTTCGAAACGTCTATTGTGACAATTAACACATGGACACTTGATTTTGTTATCGTCCATGTACTGAGTTTTGCTCATGGCATACTTAAGAAATACTTCCACACCTGCCTGAAAATCGTCACTCACACTAATTCTGCTCTCGTGTTGTCGTTTGTACATCCATGTACGATCAACAAAGTAACGATTCATGCTCGATTTGATGTGAATATCTGTATCGTAAG
Source organism: Iris pallida (assembly GCA_029216955.1). Lineage (NCBI taxonomy): Eukaryota > Viridiplantae > Streptophyta > Magnoliopsida > Asparagales > Iridaceae > Iris > Iris pallida. Next base: position 27,504,993 of record JANAVB010021600.1, read on the forward strand.
ACAAACTAAACATAAGAATTAATAGCCCGATACCGATACTCATATCGTAAGAAAAACTAAACTTGTGGATAACACGCTAGGCCTACGACGAGGCTACTTAGTATCACAATCTAACATAATTAGTATATAATCATGTAACTGGTGGATCCGCTAGCTAGTAAGCCGGATGTACTTAATATCAGAGAGTATCAGATTAGTATCAGTATATAGGTTAGGTAGACCGTATCAAACGCATATCGGAATAGTAGGCCGAATAGGAGGCCGAGATAGTCGAGAAGAAGGGAAGAAAGGAGGAGCAGATGTGTCCAGAGCCATGGTGGAGGAGGAGAAGTAACATGAGAGCAGTTTCCGCCGTAACATCTCCTGGCTCTGCTGGCAACTGAAGTCCAGATGCTACAAAGGACGATCCTTCGCTGAAATCGACTACAACACCCATCAGTTCAAGTTCATTCCTATATGAGTAGATTCCAATGCCATAGAAGCCATCAGTTTGTTGACCTTCCTCTATGGCCTTGGAATATACTCATATAGGAATGAACTTGAACTGATGGGTGTTGTAGTCGATTTCAGCGAAGGATCGTCCTTTGTAGCATCTGGACTTCAGTTGCCAGCAGAGCCAGGAGATGTTACGGCGGAAACTGCTCTCATGTTACTTCTCCTCCTCCACCATGGCTCTGAACCCATCTGCTCCTCCCTTCTTCCCTTCTTCACATTCGACTATCTCGACCTCCTATTCGGCCTACTATTCTGATACCGATACTTTGAACCTTGATCTTAACCCAAACCTATATACTGATCGATACTAATCCGCTACGCCCGATACTAAGTATATACGGTCGATACTGATAGCGATAGTCCGATACCGATAGCGATAGTTCGATACCGATAGCGATAGTCCGATACAGATACACATGGACCTACATATCTATATATCACTAGTAGCCATACTCCTCTACATACTACTCTACACTAGGATCTAGTAACCATATACTACTCTACACACTAGCTACGTAGTCATACTCTAAAATAAGGTAAACTAATTATGCCTATATATAGATATATATATAGGCATAATTAGTTTACCATAATTAGTTTACCTTATATATATAAGGTAAACTAATTAAGCATCTTAAAATTATGCCTATATATATATATATATATATATATATATGTCTGTGTGTGTGTATCCGTGTGTCTGTGTCCGTGTGTGTCCGTGTGTGTGTGTCTGTGTGTGTGTGTGTGTCTGTGTGTCCGTGTGTCCGTGTGTGTGTGTGTCCGTGTGTGTGTGTGTCCGGCCAGCCCCCCTCCACACATACCCCCTCCGCACCCCGCGGCCAGCCCCCGCCCCCATCGTACCCCCCCAACGCTGCCCGCCCCCTCGATCCCACCGCCCCCTCCACACCCCCCGCCCCCCGCGCACGGCCAGCCCCCCTCCGCAACCCCCGCACCCCGCGGCCAGCCCCCGCGCGCCCCCATCCCTCCAACGCTTCCCGCCCCCTCCCACCGCCCCCTCCACACCTCCCGCCACCGCCGCCCCCCGCAGTCGACGCCGCCCCCGCAGCCCCCGACGCCCCCGGCCCGCTGCACCCACGACCACCGCGCGCACGCGCGAGAGAGAGAGAGCGAGAAAGAGAGAGAGAGAGAGAGAGAGAGAGAGGGAGAGGGAGAGGGGATTACCTTTGGGAGAGAGAGAGGAGAGGGGGTCGCCGATCACCGCTGCGGGAGAGAGAGGAGAGGGGGTCGCCGATCGATCACCGCGGGAGAGAGAGAGAGAGAGAGAGGAGAGAGAGTGAAATTTGGAGGGAATGAAAAAGTTCTCCCCGTCGTTTCAATTTAAGTCTGGAACATAAATTTAGCGACGGAGTAGCGACGGATTATTCCGTCGCTAATGCGTCAGTAAATCTCGCGCGAGTAGCGACGGATTATTCCGTCGCTAAGTCGTCAGTAAATCTCGTGCCAATATTTTAGGCTTTTGCCGCCAAAATATGCGACGTTCTAGCGACGGATATAAAACCGTCGCTACTTGGCTGACTACCTATCGACGGCATAGCGACGGATATGGACATAAAAAAATAAAAAAAATTGTCCACTGCTTTTCGTCGGTATTCCGTCACAAATTCGTCGGTGATCCGACGGTGATAGCGACGGAAAATTTCCGTCGCTAATTTGCCGTCGCTAAAGTACCGTAATTTGGTAGTGGAATGGGTTAAAGGTTGAGGTCAATTTAGTCTAGTTTTAAGTCTCTAATTAAACTAAACCTATCCATAAATAATTAGTCTAACTACTAACTAAAATTAATATCATGTGGACTAAAATTAATATCATGTGGACCATGCCTAACTAGTGTGTGGGTCCCACTAGAGTAAAACTACCTCCCGGGTCCCCGTTTCAAGTCGGATTGAGTTGAAATTCGAACCAGACTCAAATAACCCCAAAACAATATCATAAATAATAAAATAAATTTCAAAAATATTTTAAAATGTAAAATGACAAAAATACCCCTGTTTCTGAAAACTGGAGGTGACAGCAACAGCCGTCTTCAGAAGACGAGGCGCTTCCCGTCGTCTCCTGCAACTCTGCTCAGAAAGTCCCCGTCGATGGGAGAGGGAAGAAGACAAATGTTCCCAGCCCGAAGATTTCAACCACTATGACTAAGAGACTGTCGTCTAAGCGGGTGCCCACCACCGGAGTTTTCCAAGGTACCCGTCCTAAGACGAAATCTGCTACAATGGGAGATTCGTCATCCACACCACTGGGGATTGCTAGGACTGGGGGTAGCACTCCTCCGTACCTCCACGACAATCCGATGTTCCAAGAAGACGAGCCGGGGGAAACAACTCTCCCATCAGATGTAGCAAACCCCGACGTCCCCGAGGACGTCCACAACTCCCAAGACGAGGCGAACTCGGAAACTGGGGGTACTGTTCCTTCTGAGTCCGAACCAGAGGAAGACATTCCTACATATCCCGATGACTTCTCACTACAGGGGTATGATTCGGAGGGCGCTTCCTCCACCGTCCCGTCCATCTCTCCTCATGTAAAGACGATGTTCATGACGGACAGCAGCCAAGGTGGTTCCAGTGATCGCCAACGCATCGACACTCTGGAGGCCATACTGCATGCCTTGGTCAAGTCTGTGGACGAGATCAAAGCGGCCCTTCCAACTCTGCAAGGAGGGACGCCTGGCCAAACAAGTGCAGGTCCCGCGGTCAATGCGGACTCAAATTCAGCGGCACCAAATCCGGGCAACAATCCTCCTGAAGTAGCGGCCCCCACAGCTGTGGATGAGGCCCGAGAAGCGAGAAGAGAGGTCCAGGAGCTCCGAACCATGTTTTACGCTCGAAAAAACTCTCAAGACCTCAGAATACGGCAACCGTACCCTGCTGCATGGAGGAATGTCCCCTTCCCGCCAAGATATAAGCCGTTCAACATCAACCCGTATGATGGCAAGACCTCCGTAAGTCGGTACATCACTTACTTCGAGGTCACCACCGACCATCTGCCCTATGACGATGCCATCCTCACACGATTATTCATTGGGGCATTGGAAGGAGTCGCCTTCGACTGGTATCGCAACCTGCCAGACAACTGCATCCACTCTTTCGTCGGCTTCAAGCGTATATTCTTGGAGAGATTCTACGAAGTAGGACAGGACGTCACGATGTCCACCCTCATAGACGTCGTTCAAGGGGAGAAAGAGCTGACAAGGAACTATATTGAGCGGTTTCGCCAAACCACAATGAAGCTGCCCTCTGGAAACCCGGATTCCTCCTTAATTAAAATTTGCCAAAAGAGACTGCTTCCAACAATCAGTCCCTGGATGGGCGAAAGTCAATTCAAGGACTGGAAGACGTTCATCATCAGTGCCACAAGTGCCGAAGAACGGTTGAAGAAGGCTCGCCAATTGGGATTGTACATCTCGGACGGAGAGAACAAGGGCAAGCGTCCTAATACCAACAACGACAATGGGGATAGCCCCTCCAACAATCGGGACAGCAGGGGTAAGCAGGCTATGGTGGCCGACACAGCCCAGAAACCTGAGTCAAAACTGGCAGACAAACAATGGCCGTAAATCACTTACTCCTTCGAAGACGGTCACGTCAAGCCTATCTTGGACATGCTCATACGAGGAGACATAATTCAGCTTCCTCCACCAAGACGGGAACCGCGACCGGCAGAAATGGAGAACCCAAAGTACTGCCATTACCACCGCTACGTCCACCATGCTACACACGACTGCTACCAGCTAAAACGGTACATCCAAAATCTTATCGATTCGAACGCTCTGGCCATCGATTTCGAAGAGGTAACCGTGGCAGCCAATATGGTATCGGTATAATTCGACAACTTCCCTCTAACGAAAACTCAAGACGGTGTGGTACCCATCCCTCTAGCGACAATAGAGATTGCTAATCTTCCACCTCCTCGGGATCAGGCTGCTGGTCTAGTGCCCCTCACTATATCACGAGGAGAGGTCATGTGGGTCCATCCAGACTTGGTATCAGAAGTGACTCAGCCCACACCATCTTCCATTTGTAAGAAAAAGAGTAGAAAAGTCAGGTCCTGCCGCACAATCTCGGTAGATATCGAAGAAGCTGCAGCCGTCGTCACTCGGTCTGGGGCACAATCCCAACCCATGACTGATAACTCGGCTGAAGATCATCAGCCCGCTACAACTGACGCTCCGGGACCTTCTCAGCCTCTGACGACCGACAAGCCTAGGCCGAAGGAGACTCGCTTTGACAAATCCCTCCGAAAAGAGGCACCGCAGAGGCTGGAGATACCCTACAACTTCGACATCTTGGCGCAATTGGCCAACACACCGGCCAAGTTGTTATTATACGAGATTCTGAGACTCTCAAAGGATGTTCGCGCGGCTTTGAGCGATGCACTCCAAAATGCCAACGCTTACCTGGCTCAGGTCAACCTCACGGGAGAGAACTCGCCTATAGATCTCCAAGACAGCGCTTGCACGGGAGCGATGCCCAACATTGTCTTCACTCCGCAGGACATGCTCATCAAAACCAACATGCACGATCGCCCGTTATACTACACCGGATACATCGACGACGTAAAGGTGGATCGGATGCACATTGATCCTGGCTCTTCCATAAGCATTATCCCGAAGGGTCTGTTACATCATCTCCGCATCCCTATGCATCGTCTAACTCCTACAAGCACCGCCATCAGTAGTTTTAATTCGGGCAGGAGCTACCCAATTGGGAAGATTCGTCTGAAGTGTTAAATTGGCGATCTCCAGTCGGAAGTCACCTGTTACGTCATAAATGCAGACACTTCTTACAACGTCCTCCTGGGGCGCCCTTGGATACATGATTATATGATTGTTCCTTCCATACTGTACTAATGCTTCCAGTATGTCGACAAACACGGCTTCGTGAGGACAGAATTTGCCGACATCGATCCCTTCAAAGGGGTCGAATCCTACTACTCAGACTCCTGCCTGTACGAAAAGTCGAAGAAGCACCTTGGTGAAGGAGATGTGCAAGCTCGTACCGAGACAGCCACAGGATCAGAAGAACCCCTAACGATCCACCTCCAAGCTCGCAAACCTGGCAAGTACGCATCCCTTACAGCCACTCTGCGTAAGGACAGAATCAGCCTTTTGGTACAAGAAGAGCAAATGATAATCCGGCTGCCGAGGTCTGGCCAAGTGCCAAGATCCACAACGGAGCCACTGACAATCAGACTGCCAAGAGTCGGCCAGCCACAAACGGAGAAGCTCAATCCCTCCGACAAACCAATAACGATACGCCTTCCCAAGAAGAGTCGTCACCCCGATACAAGGTCTGGGGCTTCTAGCAAACCAACCACTCCCCGCCCAGCATCAGGTACCAAACTGGGGGTCGCTAGTTTGCCAACAACCCCATGCTCGGCTCCACCAGCTGAACCCCTGACGATCAAGCTGCCCAGGTCGTCCTCTCAGTCTTCGTTTATACAGGGGGTAGCCGAAGAGGAACCGGAGCTAGCCAAGTATGTGGCTGCCTACACTGATGTTCCCTCCAGAAAAGATACCTTACTTCATCAATAAAGGACTATCTTTGAACTACCTCGAGCTTAATAAGCTTTGTACAATGTATGCTATTGAACACGGTATAGGCACTCACCTACACACACAGGTGACAAATGTGTACACTGCATACCAGCTTACCCCTGTGGAAGACGCATACCGCATAATCGAGGGAGGAGACCATCCAATCATCTTCGGCCGGAAGGACGATCCGCAGCCCTTCACCATAGAAGAAGTCGATCTTGAATCAGATGCCGGAAGACTGCCTCTGTATCCTTATAGCCCCCAATCCAAATATCTCATGCAAAAATAGGGGTATGATCTGGAGACTACGCCAGGCTTGAACTACAGCACTGGACGACGATTACCTCTAAAGCCACCAGTCCCGGCTTGCAAACCACGGGACTACTATAGCAAGACTCGATGTGGATTAGGGTATGTTACACCCACAACGACCCCCGAAAGTTCAGATGAAGAATGTGACTGTCATTCACATTCAATCGGGTCACCAACTTCTGACTCGGATACCAGCATCGGAGACGTATTCAGACAAGTCCTGTCAGTCAACATGGCATTCACCGACGCTTATGAAGAAGATGAAGACATTCCGAAAATCCTCGAGTTAGAGCCGTGGGCCCAACAATTGGATGCACAATGGAAAAAGCGATTCGAACAGAGAGAACCTCCTACTGAAGATGAAGTTATACAGGTCGATCTCGGCAGCGAATCTTCTCCAAAGCCAATCTTCGTCAGTAAAAGCCTAATAGACGAAGAGCGAGAATCGCTGCTGGAACTTGTCAAAGAATATATTAATGTGTTCGCCTGGAGCTATGAAGACATGCCGGGATTAAATCCGGATATTGCTCTTCACAAACTCAACATTCGGCTGGATGTAAAGCCAGTCAAGCAACAACAGCGACGCTTCCGCTCAGGCATTATGGATGCGATCGAAGCTGAAGTCAACAAACTAATAGCCAACAGCTTCATTCGTGAGGAACAACATCCAGATTGGGTCGCCAACATAGTACCAGTCCTCAAGAAGAATGGAAAGATTCGAATTTGTATCGACTTTCGCAATCTGAACGAGGCATGTCCCAAAGATGAATTCCCCCTCCCTATCACAGACATCAGGATTGATAACACCTACGACTTCGAACGTATGTCACTCATGGATGGCTTCTCGGGGTACAACCAAATTAAGATGTCTCTTGACGACGAAAAGCACACATCATTTCGAACACCGATTGGTACGTACTGCTACACAGTCATGCCTTTCGGTTTAAAGAATGTTGGTGCCACATATCAAAGAGCTTTGAGTATCATCTTCAGAGACCACTTACGCAAGACAATGGAGTTCTATGTCGATGACATCGCTGTCAAGAGTCGCTGTAAGGGAGACCATCTCCAGGATCTGAGGACGGTATTAGACCTGATACGAGCGCACAATTTGAAAATGAACCCTACGAAGTCCTTCCTGGGCGTATCCAGCAGGAAGTTCTTGGCTTTCATCATCACCGCCCAGGGTATTCATGTAGACCCTGAGAAGACGAAGGCAATTATGGAGATGGGTCCCCCGAAAAATCTTCGCGAACTCAGAGACCTTCAAGGGAGGCTAACTTACATCAGGAGGTTCATTTCTAACCTCTCCGGGCGATATCGACCATTCACCCATCTCATGAAGAAAGGCGTCTCATTCGTATGGGACGAAAAATGTCAGCGGGCCTTCGACAGCATCAAAGAATATTTGTCGAACCCTCCAGTCCTGGTGGCCCCAGTCGCTGGAAAACCATTCCTGCTCTATGTACGCACAATGGAGCATTCCCTTGGCGCCCTGCTAGCACAAAACAACGATGCAGGCCATGAACAAGCCATATATTACCTAAGTCGAATGATGATTAGGCCAGAGCACCGATACACCGCTGTGGAGAAGGAATGCCTCGCCCTGGTGTTCGCCATTCAGAAGACGCGGCACTATGTCACTGGACAAACCATACATGTCATCTCACGAGTCAACCCTCTCAGAGTCCTCACACTACACCAAAACACCCATATTCCAACGGTCTAAACATGTTAGAAAAAATAGTTCTAACGGGTATATTCCGTGAGTATTTAGGCGTGGGTAATATTACTAACTACCTTTCTAACGGACATGCACGTTAGTATTTAAAGTTTTCTAACGGCTGTAGCCGTTAGTAATGATTTTTCTAACAGGCATATAAATATATGTAGATATAAATACTAACGGGCTATGGCCGTTGGAAGATTTTAAAAATATAAAAAAAACAATTTTAGAATTTAATACTAACGGGACTGGGTCGTTAGTATGTTTAAAAAAATGGAAAAAAAATTAATTTTAGAATTACTAACACGAGAGTAATTCAAATTATTTGCTTTTCCTATATTTCAATAAAAATGTGCACCTACCTCACCACTTGCACCTGCAATTAATTTTAGAAGGGCATGAAGGTGTTTTAGCAAATAAATGATGTCAAATGGGATTCTAGCTGACAATTCAAGGAAAGAACAACATGGATTTCACTTGCAAAATTTTGACAACAAGGAAATTTATTAAGTTTTACAAACCTTGAGGGGATTACCTTCAATTACCCATAAAAATAGTTGCAGCAGAAGTAGAATCTTGAAAACAAAATACATATGACCCAATTAAATAATTGCAGCGGAGATACAATGTTGATGTATAAGTAACTCGTACACATGGCAAATACTCCACAATCATCCAAATGTACAAACAAGAATGAGATGCAAAAACTTCAGTTGCCGTGAATCACTCACCCATCTGGTGCAGTACTACAAGGAACCATCTTCACAAGAAGCAAAGGAAGTGATACAGTAATCCAAAATCTGCACCCAAAAAATGCATTCCCTTTTTAAATGAACTTCACAACAGAGCAGTACAAATGAATACAGGTTTTGTGACAGAACAAGTCACTAAGCTAGTGTAATTACATCTTAAAAGATATGTTAAACATATTAACATATAGGTAATAAACAATGAACAAAGTACGCATCAATATGCTCAAGTTCTTTATGGTACATAGATTGACATCAGTTGAAGTCTACCACTGCCATTTCCAGAATATCTTCGTCGCTGACAGTAGAGTTGCTGATGGGAGGGACATATTATTTCAGTATTTAGTAAGTGAAGGAGCAATGTGCAAGATGGGCTCTACTAAATTGCAAGTTACCTATATGATGTTTTAAGAAGGCGGAAAGTTTCCATGTTGCAGTGCTCAATAGTCCTCTTGTGCTCTAAACGATCCAAATTCACATAGAAGGGATAGTTGAGAAGATGATCAACCTGAAAATTACGGGATTTTTCATACTTGTCAATGAATTTCCTTTACTTCTTTATGAAGAACACTCACCTGAGTTATCGCACCAAAACTGCCAAGAGTGATGTTGGGAATGAAGTAAGGGATCCCCAATTTCACTTTCTTAGGAAATGCTGCTAAGAAATATCCAACCTCCTGTATTTAACAATTTAATATATTTAGAAGAATATGATTAAGTTTACACAAGAATAAGTTGACCACTATGTTGAGAAAAGTAGAGCAAAATATGGGATGCAAATAACATGTAGTTGTGCAGCCATTATAACATCTCCAAAAGGAACTCTTGCGAATTCTTCAAAACTAGCAACATGGGTTACAGAATTTCAGTATGATGGTTTATCACATCACAAACCACCGTCAGTTAACAGTTTTGATGTATAGATGGCAGCATTTCAGTACCATAATTTGCAGGTTACAACTATTTGGTAGTATAGAGCTACATAAATGCTTACATATTTAGTATGACTGCTGGAACAGAAAATATGGTTCAATAGTGTTCGAGAAGGGAAAGAAACATGATTCCTACTTTCTTCTATGTTTTGAATCTTTCAAATGCCATTAAGCAATCAACCCAAAAAAAAATGATGGATTTGGCAATTGGAGAACCACAATAAAAGCATGTAAAATGGGCAATGGTCATATAGATAAGGGCACACCTCTTTCAATAGTGCACGAGAAGGGAAAGAAACATGGATTTGGGTAAGAACATCAGGATGTTGAATCAAACCAGTAGACAGTTCTTTCAGGTAAGAACTTGACCAGGAATTCACTTTCTGAAGAGTTGTGTCGTTCGCTGATATTTTGATTTGGGAAGCCTTGAATAACTCCAGAACAGTAGTCGTCTCTCAACTGTCCTTGCAATGAATTGTTGAAATGATCAACTTCGTCGAAAGAAACTAATGCATCTGCAGAAAATTAGACATGTCAAACCTCTTTTTTTTCGTAAAAAGCTAGAGAGGAAGGACAGTATCAGAGTCGAAATCACCTGAAGAAACATCGTATCCATTCATACGCAGAATCCTAAATGCTATGGCACATGTCGCAATATCTGAAAAAAAAAATTCCTCATCTTTTTCAACCCAGCCTCTGTTTTACTGGCCAGAGTCAAGTTTCAACTCAAGAATATAACTACATAATAGATATCAAACTAAGATCACCCACCTGTAGACCCTGTCCAGTATGTTCTCTATAGAAGAACTAAAATGTCGAGATATGCCAAACTTTTTGAGCTTGTCAACAAGGAAAAGATGGGCAAACATATCTAGAGGATATATAGTTGGAACTGTTGAGGCACAAACAAATTAAGCACGGGCATCAGAAGTTGCATAGAAAGAAAAAAAAATTACGGCTGAATGAACAAGAGAATGGCAGGGACTGAACATATTATATTAATGGAGACTGAAACATTTGTATGCAGGACAAGACAAAATGGGGACTGAGCCAATTACCTATAGGATTGAACCAAGGTAATATATAGACAGAACATAGGTCTAATTAATGAAGGGATATGGAATAAGCATGATTGGACAGGTAATTGGACATATATCTACTAAGGGTATGCAGGACATTAGATAGGCAAAAATGGACTGAACAATGGAGATCATTGTGGACTGACACAAGTTAGCATGGACTGATCCATACGAAGAGGTATTGACTGAAACTCTAAAAGAAACCAACATTGACTTAATCAAATGACTTTACCCAAAGAAATGACTGAACTTTAGCTGTGGAAGAAACCCCACTAACCTATACCATCAGTTATGCTGGATTGATCAAAACTTTCCACCATAAAATACATGCAATTAACTTTCCTTAATTCCATTACACAACCCTTCCATGTTGATTCTTCATAGAGACAGACAAAATTAGGCTAATATCATGATTTCTTTAAATGCTAAAGAAAACGGAAACATACATGAAACTGAACAAAACTAGTTACCACTTTCCGAAAAGTATATAAAAAAAATTTGAAATAGTTTCTTGATCAATAATCGGACCTGCCCGGGTTGTGTTCATGAATGGAGACGACTGACGAGAGCGTAACATCTTAAAATTGGAATCAACACGCGTACCGCAAAAGACCTGCATTGCATCTGAAATGAACACAAGTGAAACCACCGTTCAAAAAGTAAAAAGTAAAAAGTAAAAGCTGCAGTTCTTAGAATCAGGATAGGACTAGCTAGTACAATATAAGGGACCCCCAATCAAGTTTTGGTCCATAGAATAGAAGGGCCATTAACAAATTCTCCATCAGAAAGGTGACTTCTTATCAACCTAAGATAAATAGATAGGAGGACAAGAAGGGCCATTAACAAATTCACATACGCTTATGATTAGGAGAGTTGTTTCAGTGATTGCTTAAAGTTGGTTCTCGTAATATTTTATTCCCACCTGGACCTGGCAATGGAGTTGCAAACTAGGAGATGGACACTATCATTTCTCTTGAAAGTTTACAAAGAGGAAATTCTGGTGATCATGAGATAATAAGGCAAAACTAAAAAACAGTTACAGTAAGATGAGAGGTCAAACGACAAAAGCACGCAGAGTCCAGCAGGAGTCGATGTCTTCTTACCCTTGTCATGGATAAATTAGCCACTTATAATCAAGGAGAAATTAGAATGAATTTTGTAACTTGCTGAAGATATACAGTATACTACTTTGGATAGAATTAGATTGGATAATACAAGTAGAGCTTTGGGAGAAAGCCCAACACTAGCAAGATAAGGGCCTGAACTTGAGAAATGAAACAGAGTATAAGAATGCAAATTTAAGGGTAGTGATAATTATGTTGTGGCCCAGTAAAAAATTTAAGTAGGAACGATAAGGTAAGAAATGGATATTCTCAAGGTGTGGAACAAGCCAAAACAAGCCATGATGATGGAAAGTAGCTAACATCTTTTCAATGTTGCCGAATCGTATCTCCAGGAGAATTACCATACCTGTATGGACAACGTAGTGAAGAATGGTTGAGGAGGCCTTGTTAAGTATCATTGATCAGATCCTTATTAACATGTCAGAAGAAGGGAGGTTCAAAATAACTAGGATAGAGTTCATAAGAACATATTTCAATGAACTTGCAGAAATTGGAAGAAGATATTGGTAAGAGTGACTGGAGGAGTATTCATAAGGCCAGGGTGCTGGACCTTTCTTACAAATGAAAAAAAAGTACATATAAGAACTGACCTCTTGAGAGTCAAAAGAGAAGAGAAAAGGAAACCAAAACATCTTAGTATAGAAGATCTGACCTCTTTAGCTCGAATGAGAACATCACTTGCTGGCATCTGCCCAGATGATGGAACACGAGGCTGTTGAATCATAGCTGTCAAGAATGGAGAACATTTTCAATTGAACATAAAAAGCTACAAGTCTTATATCGTATTGAACTCCCAGATTACAACATACCTTTGGAATGGGGCATCATAAATTGTCTGCCTTTCTTCCCTGCTGCTAGAAGTAGGCAGGCCTGACTAATTGCAGCACCAACAGCTACAGTTTCAATCTGTGTAAGCAATGATAGTTTTCATCACGATGAAAAATATGCAGCATGAACAAAACCTGTTTAGTATGGATTTTTTGAGTATAAAAAGAACGCTGGTAGACGACGGAAAGGAAAGGAATAGGAAACTGGGAACCCCTTTCGACATGATCCCATATCCATTTCCTTTCCCTTCCCTCAATTGTATTACAACCATGCAAAACCTTGATTAACAACAGAAAGGAGGCTTTACATACGGACTCCTACAAACATCTACTGAAGCTTGATAGTGTTAAGAACAATGTTATTTCTTCTTATTTATTCTGTCAGTGTGATTGATTGCTACTCAGGATGCCTCTAAAGTCGACTAAAGATGACACTATCATTTGTTGTACCACTTTCTTATGCATACAAGGGAGAAGTTTTTTTCCACATATTTTTACGAATATATATCCATATTTCTAAAAAAACCAACTGTATAATCCCAAATATAAAGTAGGAAAATGGTACAAGCTTCAATTAAAGTTTAACTTCATTCTGCACAATATGGTGTAATCAGATTAGATTGCCAAGGCTCTCCCATACATATCACAACTAATATAACTTAGCAAATCTCTGGATTCTTTTGACATATATGGACTTTGAGTTGAAGAACCAAGGTTAGGAAACTCTTTCAGATTCACTATATTCTGCTCCTTGCTGATGATTTTAGTTTCACTTAAGGCCAATATTCTAAATAATGGGTGTAGAAGCTGCTACAGAAGCCACTTTAACATTGGGGAAACTACCAGTATCCTTTAGGTCTTAGTAGCCAGTCAAGGCAGCAAAAGCCTGCAACAGTTGGTAAGATGGGTAAGTACCGTAGCCCATAACAGGCACTGACAGGCCCTGACGGGCACTAGGCTGCTATATCTGAGCCTCCTAAGCCAATCTCAAATCAATACTATAATAAAGAGAGAATCTATGTAGCACAGTAAAGAAAGGGCACGACATTATACGGCCATGGCAAAGATTTTGGTGTTTCCTAGTGTATCTAGGAGTGTCTCTGTTACGTGTCTGACACAACGTGACATGAAACTGATTTTGGAACTTTAGCACTTCCTAGGAGAGAACTATAATCCTCTCAATCGATTCTTTCCTTCCACCATTCCTTTTCCCTTATCTTTCCCTGTTTGGTACAAATTTGTTATTAGATTATTAAGTATAAAATTTGTTAGACTTTTTAGAATTGTTAGTGTTACTTCCTTGATAATACTTGGTAATCTATGCTCTGCTCACTTGTTTAGGTATAGTGGTCACTTCGTGCAGCACAGCCGATGTAGTATGCTTTGCACTCACCATCATCAGAACTTGGTTATTGGTTAAGCACAGCTGATGTAGTATGCTTTGCACTCACCACCATCATCAGAACTTGTTAGGTCCGCTTTGAGATCGACTCCAACTGTACTTGATTTGGACTGTCAGATTTTATTATATGGGTTAAATTATTCCCAACTGCTGGTTTTACTTTTAGGGTTCTTTTTAAGATTTAATTTTATTTGCTAATGAGGGATTAGGACCAGTAGCCTTGGACGCCAAGTTTGGAGGCCCATATAAACTCTTGTAATGTTTTATTTTGATTATTGAAGAAAATAACAGATTGGTATTTTTGTGTTTGATTACAAATATTCGTCTCAGTTTCATCTTTCACATATTATTTCCTTATATTGATCTTGACAAACCATTAGCCTATTCCTCCATAAAACCTATCAACCCTAATTAATCCTCATTGTCCAATCTTTCAGTCTTGTAAGAAAGCACGTGGGCCTGGATATTCTGATTGCAGGAGTGTGACCTCCTCACCAACTTTATCACACACGCACGCAGGTCATCTCCATTATGATCACAGGAACCCAATGTTAGACCTACTGTACATATAGTCCCACATCGGTTAGGAGATGTCACTCCTCCTCCGATTGTATTTGTATATATACCCATGGCCTAGAGCCTAATAAGTTCCGTTTAGGCCTACTCCTACTTCTAGCATCTCCTTTGATTAATATTCTACCACTACATCTATTGGTCTACGTTGCACATGTCCAAACCACTTGAGACAATATTCTCGCATCTTATCCTCAATTAGTGCTACCTCCAACTAATTTTAAATCCTTCACAAATTATTTTTCTGTATGTTAAGAGCTAACATGAGTATGCATGAAAGTAAATACACTAAACAACTATAAGTAGAAAGATCTTTCATGTCACTGGAATATTTACATATTTTGCAGTGTCATGAAGGAGCATGGAGAAAAAGAAACATTTGGTGGATAAAATTTTAAGAAAAAACAAGCACGTCATTTTTTAGCTGCATCATAGCATCATATATGGCAAAACCTTCGGATTCCATGCCAACCTGAAACACAAGAGCTTAACCAGTTGTAATTGCATGAAACATGAAATGTTATATTATTGCAATATCCATCTCTCTAAACAAAGATTAATCGCTGTATACATCATGTACTCAAATAAAATCTATTTTTAATATAAAACTTTTCCAGTAACTTTGACAATTCCTTAAAAAAATAGTTTGGACAGGTAATCATTTCCGATCATTCTAAAATGAAGCATATCAAAGGAATATAGTATTGAAGGAATTCTTTTGACAATTTTCCTTTATAACCATATTGTGAGAATGCCAATATCAAAACAGGTGTGCATGAAGGTTTAGTGAGAAGTCATGGAAGAGGCTACAATCAACAAAGATAATGAAGATACAGCTTTTCAGTGATATACAGTACTCACATTTTTTTGGGGTGTGGTGGAAGGGGGGGGGTGCAATGATATACAGTAGTCACATTAGAATGCTAACCAATTCTAATAGCAATGATATACAGTAGTCACATGTTCTTTCCTATTTATTGTTCTTGATCAATCTTCTCTACACAAATCTATGACAAATTCTACTGGATCTTCCCCAATTCCAAGTCCGACATTTTATGTGACAGATTAAAGGAGTAAATAACTGACATCACATACCAAAATTTAGGGTTTCTGACTCACATCACATATCAAAGAAAAATCAAAACCTAGGGTTTCTTACTCATATCACATATCATAATTAGTAAAAGAATTAAGAAACCATCCTGACATTTCCAAAAACTTGTGAATCTAAATAACCATATGAGAATAAAAAAAAAGAGTAGATGACTCACGCCGACGACTATGAATTGAGAACGTCGGATAGCCGACGACTACGAATTGAGACCTTTGTGCAGCCTTGCCAGAGATGGTGTCGCCGCGCCGGAGATGGACGACGTGCCGCAGCGCCGGAGATGGACGACGTGTCGCCGCGTCTGATATGGACGACGTGCCTCCGTGCCGGAGATGGATGACTCGCCGTAGGTGGACGACAAGCCAGGTGGGATCTGTTCAATTTGTGAAAGAGAGAGAGAGGAGAACTAATGGTTTAGAGAATTTGTGAATGAGAGAGAGAGAGAGAGAGAAGAGAACGTGTATATGTGTCGAACTAGGGGGGATTCTGCCGCCAAGAATTTGGTTGTGGCGCCAAATTTCGGTTGTGCCGCCAAGAATTTGGCTGTGGGGGAATCAGAGGTTCTACAAATTGGGGGAGAAAATACCTAGCTAGCCAATATTTATTATATTACTAGGGAAAGAAAATATTATATTTGTTATATTTGTAACAGACTAAGATAATACTAACGGGTCTAACTTGTTGTAATTTTCTAACGGATGATGTCCGTTAGAAATTAAAACAAGGACCCGTTAGAAATTGGACTATTTGGTGTAGTGTCATGACTAAACAAGGGGCACTCAGCTCTCGCCTCGCTACATGGGCAATATTGCTGTCCCCTTATCATATGATCTTCATCCCACAAATGGCTGTTAAAGGTCAAGCCCTGGCAGACTTTTTGGCAGCCCACCCGGGCTCGAAGTCGTCCAGAATATATGAAGAAATCCCAGATGAGGTCGCCGACTCGCATGCAACCTCTCACGATGATATATGGCGAATGTTCTTCGACGGTGCCTCAAGGACCGGACCTAAAGGCAACATCGACGTCGGAGTCGGGGTAGTGCTGGTCTCCTCTTCTGGATTGGTGATTAACCGCGCTTACTCTCTCACAGATCCCTGCTCTAACAATGTGGCCGAGTACAATGCTTTGGTCATTGGCCTCCAACTTGTAAGAGAGCTGGGGGTAGAAAATCTTGAAGCATACGACGATTCTCAGTTAATCGTTAATCAGATCCGGGGATCATACGAAGTCCGCCACGAAGACATGATCCCCTACCACCAAATAGCGGTCGACATCATCTCGTCGTTCGAGGGGTTCTTCATCGAACATGTTCCCAGACTCCGAAATATCGAAGCCGATGCCTTAGCAGGCCTGGCCGCTTCCCTAGCAGTGCCAAATCATACTCATCAATCGGTAGATGTGATAGGCCACGAACTGGTCTGCCCCAAGAATAACGTTCAATTCGTGGCGAGTTATTCCGCTCAGACGATCGACGAAGTACCAGATTGGAGACAACCATTCATTGACTTCGTAGTCTACGACATCCTGCCCGAGAACCCAAAGGAAGCCACTTCCATCAGACGGCGTTCTCTCAGATTCTTCTACGATACAGAGTCAAAAATGCTGTATCGACGATCCTACAATGGGTTATTGCTTCCGTGTCTGTCAAACGCAGAAGCCAAAGAAGCCGTACGAGAAGCTCATGATGGTGTCTGCAGGGCCCATCAGCCTGGCCCTAAGTTGTAAGACCGTCTTCGTCGAATGGGCTACTACTGGCCCACGATGGTAGCAGATGCGATAGACTATGCTAGAAAGTGCAAAGCTTGCCAAGTCCATGCGGACTTCATCCACCAACCATCCGAATTTCTACATCCGACAGTGGCATCCTGGCCGTTCGAAG
Organism: Iris pallida; assembly: GCA_029216955.1. Lineage (NCBI taxonomy): Eukaryota > Viridiplantae > Streptophyta > Magnoliopsida > Asparagales > Iridaceae > Iris > Iris pallida. The sequence continues at coordinate 27,522,760 of JANAVB010021600.1, forward strand.
CATGGGGAATGGATATCATCGGTTCAATTACTCTACCTTCCTCCCGAGGACATCGCTTCATACTCGCAATCACAGATTACTTTTCCAAATGGGCGGAATCTATCCCGCTCATAGAAGTAAAGACTTCAAACGTGATCAGCTTCCTTAAGCATCACGTCATCTATCGCTTTGGACTGTCCCGAAGGGTCGTCCACGATAATGGTCCGCAGTTTGCAAGCCACGCCTTCTATCGGTTCTGCGATAAGCACCGCATCCAAAATATTACTTCAACGCCATACAATCCAGCAGCGAATGGGTTGGCAGAAGCTTTCAACAAAACCATCATCAAGTTACTGAAGAAGTTCGTGTCGTCCAACAAACGCGACTGGAACGAAAAGCTTGGTGAATACCTATGGGCGTACCGTACCACAGTCCGAACGGCCACAAGGAACATACCATTCTCCCTGGTGTACTGGAGTGAGGCAGTTCTCCCATTGGAGACTCAAATACCCACGTTCCGTGTCGCGCTCACTTATCAATTGACGACGGACGATAACTACCGTCGTCGGCTACAAGAGTTGGAGGCCTTAGATGAAAAGCGCCTCCTGGCTCAGCAACGGATCGAGCTATACCAAGCACGCATCTACGGAGCCTTCAACAAGAAGGTTAAAATCAGAACGTTCCAAGTAGGCGATCTCGTTTTGGCAGTCTGAAGGCCGATGGTCATGACTCACAAGACCGCCGACAAGTTCCAGCCAAAATAGGAAGGTCTATTTATCATTGAGGCTGTATTCTCCAACGGTGCTTACCGCCTCGCAAAACAAAATGGAGACTTGCTCATGTTGCCCGTCAATGGTAAGTTTCTGAAGAAATATTATGTCTAAATGACACATTCCAGATTATTGAGTTATGTACCCGCTGGTGCCGCTGAACTCACTTCCACAATATTCCAGATTACCGAGTCATGTACCCGCTGGTGCCGCTGAACTCACATCCACAACATTCCAGATTATCGAGTCATGTACCCGCTGGTGCCGCTGAACTCACTCTCACAATATTCCAGATTATCGAGTCATGTACCCGCTGGTGCCGCTGAACTTATATTTCCAAATTCCAAATTATCGAGTTATGTACCCACAGGTGCCTCTGAACTCACATTCCGGTCACTCTTTCAGATAGTAAGTCATGTATGACCATACCTCTGAACTTTCTTACTGGAAGAGATCCTCCCTCATGATCCACTACCCGTACTCCCAGTGCACAAAAAGGGTAACAGATCCACAAATTTCCAAAACGGCCATGTCCTCATTACCTCTGAGTCCTTTCACTTCCGCCAAAAACAAATCACCCCTTTATATAGAACTTCCATGTTCTTATTACCTCTGAGTCGTTCTATGTACCCTCCTTCATTGAGCCCACTCCTGCCATGTCCTCATTACCTCTGAGTGGGAAGGCTCCGTCGAAGAAACCTTCATACTTGCCATGTCCTCATTACCTCTGAGTAAGTATGATGATTCCCTTTCGACTTATTATATGTACCCACTACCGGAGTACGCCAAGGATAATAGGTCCACAAATACTCCCCGCTGAGTCCACTCCTGCCATGTCCTCATTACCTCTGAGTAGGAAGACTCCACGGTAAAACCTCCTTACTTACCATGTCCTCATTACCTCTGAGTAAGTAGGTTGGTTCTCTCTCGTCTTATTATCCGTACCCTGAACCAGGGTACGCCGAGGGTAATAGGCCCATAAATGTCCTCTGTTGACCACAAACATCCTCCGTTGAGTCCACTCCTGCCATGTCCTTATTACCTCTGAGTAGGAAGACTCCACGGTAAAACCTTCATACTTGCCATGTCCTCATTACCTCTGAGTAAGTATGTTGGTTCCTCTTCATCCTATTATCCGTATCCTAAGTCGGGGTACGCCAAGGATAATAGGCCCACAAATGTCCTTTACTAAGTCTCTTAGCACAGGCCCATCATTCCTCATCATGCCCCGGAAGTCCAGCTGCTCCATGGCATTCTATCTTCCGATACCCCGAACACCCACGACCACCTTACCGTGGAACTGTTCTAGGTATCCCCAATCAAACTTGTTATCCGTACCTAAAATCAAGGTATGCCAGGGATAACAAGTCCACAAATAAGTCCCCCATGCGGGGCACACATCACCACAATACCACAGACACAACAAGCAATACAAATGAAGGGTAGAATGGAAAGTACTCTTTATTTGAAAGATGAAAAAGCATTACATATGGTGGGGACCATGTCCTTCTCAAAAAGAAAAGAAAAGGAAAACAGAAACAAAACAAGAAAAAGGCCGACTATAGTTCGGCATTACACAACTCCAAGAGGCGGTTTCTCACCAAGGCAGTACCCCGCTCAAGCCTCTGTCTAGCCCTGCACTCAGCCTCCTGGGACAACTGCTCCCCATTATCCAGGTCCATGAGTGCCCGCCAGTCGTCGTCCAACCTCTTCAGAGCCACTTCCAAGTCAGCCGAAGCTTTATTGACTTTGTCAGCCTCCTGGATAATTAGCCCCCTGTCGATCCGGGCAGCCTCAAGCTCAGACTCAAAGAAAGTTAACTTCCTCTGAAGCTCAAGGATCTACTCCCGCGTGTCAGTAATCCCGCGGGAGGCAGTTGCTTCCCGAGCCGTAACATCTTCACTCTCATGGCTCAATTGATCATATCGATCAGACAGAATGCGGAGATCCTTCAGTATGGCCGGCCTAGTTTTATCATGAGCAGCCCTCGCCTTCTCTATAGCAGCTGTGAGGGAGCCGCGCTCCTGATCAATAGCAGCAGACAGATCAACCTGCCGCAGTGCCTGAAGCTGGGCCACCAATTGATCAGTCTCCAGCAATTTTGCTTCCAGAAGTCCAGCCACCCCTGCCCCACCAGGAAGGGCCTTAAGGATATCAATTTGACCCAGGGCGCATTGCCGGGCCAAGACGAAAGAGATCCCTCTCTCCACAGCAGCTTCTATCCCCCTTTTTAAGTGACGATAAAAGCTGTCGACCACGTCCTGTAACGCTTCGTCCAGGACCTCTGTAGAGGATGGCATCAGAGGAAGCATGGTCGGCAGCATCGAAGGAGTTGTGCTAGAACTTGCCACCAAGGGGGCAACCTTCAAGCAGAACGATGCACGGATAGCGTCTAACTCTCCTCCGCCACCCGAAGAGCCTGAACACTTGGCAGGGCAGAGAGATCGACGCTCGGGGCCGCCCGAGCAGAGGAAGACACAAGGACCATCGTCCCCTGCCCTGGTTGTCCCATCACCGTACTCGTCGAACTCGAGCCCGCAGGAGGCCCATCAAGACGAGCCGAAAGAGGAGGGGGTACGTTCCTCTCCGCCAGTGCCCCTTTGGCAGAGTCTGTCTCAACAATGTCCATCCTCGGCACTGGAGAGGCAGGACCTGTATGTCCATGATAATGATCAATCGACGTGACCCGAAGGATGTGATGATAGAGCAGATAGGCCTCCTCGCAAGTTAAGATTCGGCCTATCTTACCAGGAGAGGAGCATGGAGGCTGCAGCTCGTTCGCAGCTGGCAGGGTCTCCTCACCCGCGATCTCTAAATTAAATTTTGCCGGCTTCTCTGACCCAACCACCTCGGAGGGAGAGGCAACTCGATCAGCATCATCTTGATGGAATTCAGCAATTTCAGGGGCAGGCTCACCGGAGCCCCCGTCATCCCGAGTCACGACCTCGGCAACTCGAGAGTCCTCTTCTTCTGACGCCTACAAGAGGGAAGGAAGATGATTAAAATCAAAGCTAGAAGAAAGGAAGGACCGATAATAACTTTTTACCTCTAATGCGGGGTCAACTTCTTTGCCTCTTTCCTTTATAGTTAGCCCGCGGTGTCTGGTCACAGCCAGTTTCCGAGAGCGAGGAATGCCGCCGACAGGAGAAAGTTGCCTGCTACGCTTTCGTGCAGGGCTGGGTGCAATGGATGGCTGATCTACCACCATCTCATCTAGAAAAATAGGCGGCTGATCCGCCCCTACATCTGCCACCGGAAGGAAAGAGTCATCTCCATCATGCTCGTTGCCTTCATCATCTATAGCAGCGGAATCCGAATCCGGCACTTCGACTCTGTTCGTCCTCTTCCTTGTCTTGGCCTCTGGAAACCCTCATCCAGGCCGGTACCAACGATGAAACTGGTACCCGGGTTAAAACCGACAGGGGGCTTGTTCGCCATGATGTGGTACAGAGCCGCCATATACAAGATCTCTATCGATGCCTTGATAGCAGGAACTGAGAAAACGGTACGGGTATAGAATGTGTCATAGTAATGCCATGCTCTGATGCCGTCAAGAAGGCTACCTTCAAAACCCAGACAAGAGCTGGGGCTGTCTAGAAAAAGCTGATTATATCCAAATTGTCGGACGAACCTGCTAGGCAGATAAGGCTCCAGAAAGACAGTATTACGGTTGCGATATACCAGATAAGCGGAGCGGATGTTACGCAGCCACAGAAGCATCTGGCCGTCCAGAAGTTGAGGGGGCCCAATACCGTCGAGATGGACAGCCGCCATTTCCTCATCAGTAAAACGAGGGACAGATACGAAAATGTTGTACATGTCTGTCCTCGCCAGTGCCATCCGGCAAGCACGTATGGTCTCGAATTCCCAAACCTCATTACGATAGCGAAAGATAAAAGCGTCATCATCAGTTACGCCGTCTTCAGAACCCGGTCTCATCAAAGATGGATAATGCATCAATAGCCACCCCATTAAATAATGATAGGGCTGCTCAGTCCGTTCAAAATCTTTTATCACATCGTGGGCAATGACCTTGGATGTGAAAGTGCAAAGGCCACGGTGTATGCTACACACCATGGTCGGGAGGAGAGCAAGCCGGACTCGCAAAACTAACTTCACATCCGGAAGGATGAAATTACGACTGATCCTCTCGATAGAACCTGCTCCACCCGAGACTACACAATTTCGCAGCCATATCATCAAGAATCCCGCCAGGAGCGCCTTCTCGGACAACTCTTGGGTGTCCTGATAAAAATAACCGAAAGAGTCGGTCTGACTCCCGAATCTATCACTAGTGGTGGCCACCCTCTTAGCTGACGACACTAAGGCTTTCACCGCCTCCCAGGATTGAGGACGTCGGGGAGTAACTTGACCTGAGGCATCCGTCGTGAAGAGATAGCGCACCCAGTCCTTGGTATGAGGGGAATTCCCTTCCGAGCTGCTCTCCTTTTTGGCTATTTGATGACTTGTGCTATAATGGCACAATATCTCTTGAAAAAGAGCCACGAAGCCTGGATACCGTCTTTCCAACTCTTCGAACTCCTCATTCGTGGGAGTATACGCCTCAAAAGCTTTGTCCCCCCAAGGAAGCTTGGATATCGCATGCATTTCATGGAGCACAAACCCCATTTCCCCTACGGGCATATAGAAGGTTCCCGTACGGCGGTTATACATCTCCAGTAGAGATATAAATAATCTCTTGTTTATTGGCAAGCCATGGCTGGTGCCCCAATAGCATGGTAAAGACCAATCTCACACAGAAAGGCCTCATACTTTCGCAAAATCCACATAGACATATTGGTCCATGAGGGAATGGGATGTATCCAGCTAGGGAGCATCAACCGACCAATGGGATAGGAGCCCTTCCGAGCAAGTTGGTTCATAAAAGTGTCGGCTGTAGAAAACGTGAAATTGGGACCTGGCACATTCAAGAAAGTACCCGGGACCAATCCCATTACAGAACGGCTGGTGTGCACCTTACCCGCACACACTGACTTCAGGCTGTTGTTATAATGGATGTCTCCCACAAACATCCCACTTCGGGTAGGAGTTAAAGACTCTTCCATCTTCCGGTCCAGTGGGAGCATATTGAACCAAGATAATGGGAAGTGAGGCTCCATCTGGGGGATGCGGATCGCCATCCCGTTAGAAACAAAACTCCAGTTCTCTGACACCTCCAGAATCTGACTGTTCTTCACAGTCAAGGCGTCTCCAAAGAAGAATGCTGGCTTCAAGTATTCCCCTTCTAATTTCCTCGAGTTCATCATAGCGTTAAGAAAATAGAAAGGCTGGTTCTTGAGGGCATTCAATCTCGCCAGAGGCTCGTCACTCGAAAACTGATCTGCCATATGCTGGACTATATGGTCGTATCTATAGCCCAGAGCAGCTTAGGCACTGCCTACCAGGAGCTCTCCAGCAGCATTTACCGGCAAATTTACTGAGAAGAAGACAGAAAAAGATAAGTTAAAAAGATGGACAAAAAGGAACTAATGGGTGATTTCGAGCTTATGCGGCTCCAACTTAACGAAGCCTCATGCGGCTTAGGAGAATACTTATGCGGCCCCAACTTACTGAAGCCTCATGCGGCTCAAGCTCAGAAGAACATTCATGCGGCTCCATTTAGTGAAGGGTCATACGGCAGTGCTTTCATAGGGCCCGCAGGGATCGGATAAGTTCGTGCAGACCACGTGACAGACAAATGTGTGCTAATCTATGCGGCTCAGTGTAGCTTATGCGGCTTCGTTGGCGAAGCACGTATGCGGCCACAGTGGCTATTCTTATGCAGCTCGCGGCTCGGCCATAGGACGAACATGCGGCTCACATGAAAATAAAGGCTCGTGCATAAAGCATGCGACGTAGCCATAGCAGTTAGGGTTCTTTAAACCCGCATAAAGCCTTTACCCGCAATAGGAGGATGGACGTCAGGGTGAGTTGCGGGCACGACGGCCGGCGGAGGAGCGGTCGTAGTCGAAGTAGAGGCAGTCGTCTTGACCTTCGCCGTCGCAGACGACGAAGACGCCGCCTTCTTGCCCTTTGCCCCAACGGTCTTCTTGGGAGCTATTGGTGATTAAAGAAGAAGATGACAATAGGGTAGGGAAAGTTCGAAGTAAAGGAGAAAGTAAATAAGTTTTCTCTCTTAAACTCCTCTTATTTATAGGAGGACAAGAGAGGAGGGAACACGTAGACTAATAACCGCCTCGAAAAAGATGAAACCGACTCCTCGGATTTCATCTCCTCTCTCATAAAGGAGATTCACCCAGGGCATAAAATCCAAAGATTTAATGAGCCGACCCTTGGGATTTCCCCTAAAGGCGGCACTAAAACGAATTTGAGGCAATTAATGGCACGCACACGTGGCAAGGAGCTATGCGGCCCGGAAGTCCCTGCGGCGGATTGACTCAATACGGTTGAGACATCCATGCGGCCGAGACATCCATATGGCCAGGACATCATATGCGGCCAGAAGAATTTATACATGGCCATGCTTCTTATTCAAAGTATTTCAATTTTGCAAATTGAAAACTTTGAAGGGGGTCTTGTAGAAGCATGGAAAAGAATAAAAAAAGATCCATGCGGCCAAGGAGCCCCATACGGCTCAGAGAGTTCATGCGGCTCAAATATACATGCGGCTCGAGCATCTATGCGACTCAAACAAGTTCTATGCGGCTCAGAGAGGAGCCACGTGGCCTTCAAACAGCTCTTTCGTTTGTCCTTTAAAGTATTAAATACTTTGACGGCTGACAGCTCTGACACATGGCAGCCCTGACACAAAAATACAATTATGACTCCGTCATAATGACAGGCTCCTAGGGAAATAAAGGAAATCTCTGACACAATCTCCTGAAATCCAGAAACCTTCATAAGGATTTAACACGTGGACAGTCGCATGCGGCTCAAGCGAAGACTATCCCCATTCGGCTCAAGCGAAGGCTGCCCCATGCGGCTCACGAAGACTATTCCCATGTGGCTCAAGCGAAGGTTGCCTCATGCGGCTCACGAAGACTATCCCCATGCGGCTCACGAAGACTATCCCCATGCGGTTCACGAAGAAGGCACCCATCATGTGGTCACCTACACTCATGCGGCTCAGATCAGTACCATATGGTCCAAATGTTTAGGGGGCCACTCTCAAGCAGCTTGACACGTGGCCAGCCTTATGCGGCTCAACGAGGAGCAACCTTTCTGCGGCTTTGTCACGCCCCAAAACCAGAATACTGGAGAGCGGGGGCAGACATAGCCAGCTACGTATATTGAAGTGCAACCCACCTCGCTATACGGTCACGGCTGTCTAGATACATGAGGGTTTACTACAAGCCAACAGTCTCATATGGTCATGAACAAGTCTAGTGTCTCAATCACAAGCAAGTAAGTAAATGTTACAAGATGTATGATCATTAAATATACAATAATAAGGCATCCCAAATATTACATATTCAGCTGATCATGAAGCTAGTCGTTACAAAATGTTAGGACTAGCAAGAGTTTAGTCATACATGATCAACCCTAGGATTTGTCAATCATGTTACAGCTCGTAGGCAGACAATAAGTAAAAGTGCAACCGAGCTAAATAGGTGCTCGTCGGCTAAACGCCTCAAAAGAATATATTTACAATAGAGTGGGAGAGCCAAAAATAACCCACTCGTTGCCAGGATTCCGTCTAGTGGCCACCATCTGGCTGGAAGATCGGTGGATCCTCTGGAGCTGCTCCGAAATCCGGCCACACAAAACCAGCTGGGTCAGACCCCAGAAAGAGCAAGTGCCGCAAAGGAGCTTCACTTAAGAACTAAAACCAGCAATCAGCACAGGAATATAAATAATATAATAAAAGACAGGAAATATAAATAACTGGTAAAAACTGGAAATAAGAAAAACATGCCAGGATGATATATGACGAGATAACCATGGTACTATTCAGATAACCAGGTTACAACCCGTGAACCAAACAAGGACCCGGGTTGTAACCCTTCGTCTGAACGGAGCTTGGTTTCTCACCATTTATCGGTAAAATAAATACAAGCATTCTGATCATTCAATAGCCTGGAACAGGGTCAGGGCAAGACTAGACTGGTTAGACTCCATCCAATCACTTCACGGCCAAGCAAGAATTATGGCTTGATACTTAACTAACTAGGGTTGTCACAAGCCTAATTACTAACAAGATGCAGTGAGATTATTCCACAGCCACAAGCCCTGCAGACCATCCAGGTTACCCAGGTCGAAAGATTAGGGTTGAATTCAGGTAGGTACATCGTCCAGGAAACGCATGTATCCTTATGTAGCTTGAAGGATGCAACACATGACAGTGTGCTGGAAATGTGCCCTACTCGACGGCAGGCTACAGATCCCAAGCGCGCCCAGGTAACGGGATTGCCTGTAGCTGGGAGATCTCTTCTTGACTACTGTATTAATCTAGTTATTAACCTTAGTCCATTTCAGTAGGTACTCCTGATCGTGGTACTCAGGAGTTCCCTCCTAGACATGATGCAAAACAGGACTGGATTATTTATACAAGCAAAATCACCCACGGTGTCCAGGATTAATTATACAGGTCATGTCATGTCAAGCAGCTGTCGTAACAGCTTATCAAGATAATCATGTCAGGTTATCATGCCAAGTGTACTTGTCAGAAGTGCGCCACGACGGGCCACTATCATGTCATGCTCAGTTATCAATTCCAAATAGATCAAGTAAATTCGGAAATTATCAAGTTCAGGTCGTAACAGCCTATCAATTCCAAATAGAAGATCCAGGATAAGGAAAATAAAACAAACTGACAAGCTGATATAAGATCAAGTCTGCTAAAGGCCATACGCTCAGGTAAGCATACGCTCCCAAAAGGCAGCGTATGGGGGTCACAAGCTCTCGGGTTGAACCAGGGTGACAAGATAGGCAAGCGTACGCTCAAGCCAGCGTACGCTCAAAGCCAGCGTACGCCTTGTTCGCTTAAGCTTGCGTACCAAGGCACGCGTACGCTCAAGCTAGCGTACGAAAGCTAGCGTACGCTCACTAAACAGCAGCGTACGAAGGCTAGCGTACGCTCGCTAAACAGCAGCGTACGAAAGCTAGCGTACGCTCACAAAACAGCAGCGTACGAAGGCTAGCGTACGCTCGCTAAACAGCAGCGTACGAAGGCTAGCGTACGCTCGCTAAACAGCAGCGTACGAAGGCTAGCGTACGCTCGCTAAACAGCAGCGTACAGCTCAGTGGCGTAAGCTAAAAAGCTAGCTCACTGTTCACTGTCTTCTCCAAATGGCAAGAACAGCAAGAACTCCAAGGATGGAACCCAAAACTCCAAATGCTCATAACTTGGTCAAAACAAGTCCGAATCCAACTTTCCAACGGTCAAAATTGGGTAGAAGGAGATGCTCTAAAACATGGAACCATCAAAACTTGAAAACAAGGAAGTTTGATAGATCAAAACACCAAAAATCTAAAAATAACAAAACTCTAGATCTACAAGAATTAAAGCCTCAAAATAGAAAATGACAAGTTCTAATGTGTCTTAGAATCATGAGAAGAAGCTAATGGAACCATAAAAATGAGTTCTCTTGTGGAAGCAAGTTGCACTTGCCTAAGGGTTGGGGAGTTATGGGGAGGAAGGAAGAAGAAGAAGAAGAAATAAATAAGAGTTATGGAGGAGAGAGAAGGTTGGTGGGGAAATAAATATCATGGGTTGATGGTAGGTAGTGGGGTTCACCTTGGTCCATGATGGACCAAGCAACCAGCCGGCCAAACCAAGAAAACTCAAACCGAGAGTTAAACCAAGCCAAGAAAACTAAACAAGGAACAATACAAGAAAATACGTACACGTATTTCCAAAATACGTAATACGAACCACAGGCATTACAACTCTACCCACCTTAAAAGAATTCCGTCCTCGGAATTTAATTAAGAGGCTAGAGAGACAAGAACAAGCTACACTATTCACAGGCAATTATACTAGGCAATTAATCAATCATGCAAGCAAGGAATTGATGGCATGAGGCATAAAAAAGACATTATACCTCACGAGTCAAACAAATCGGGATATCATGATCGGATATCATCCTCACGCTCCCACGTTGACTCCCCCAAAGAGTGATGACCCCAAGCAACTCGGACTAACTTGATAGTCTTATTCTTGAGGATCTTCTCTCTTCGATCCAATATAGACACGGGCCTCTCCTCATACGAAAGGTTGGTACCAACAACCAATTCCGAATGATCCAGGATATGGCTCGGGTCTGGGATGTACCGTCGTAATTGGGATACATGGAACACGTCATGCACCTCGCTTAGCGATGGCAAAAGAGCGAGACGATAGGATACATCTCCTACTCGCTCCAGAATGTCGAACGGCCCTATATACCTAGGACTAAGCTTTTCCCGTACGCCGAAACGAATGACGCCACGGTTAGGCGAAATCCTCAGGAATACATGATCGTCGACCGAGAACTCGAGAGGGCGCCGATGAGAATCGGCCCAATAGCGCTGGCGATCTTGGGCAACTCGAAGATGATCTCTGACTCGCCTGACCACTTCAACGGTCTGAGCAATCATTTCTGGACCAAGCATCTGCCTCTCTCCAACATCATCCCAAGCTAACGGGGATCTGCACTTCCTACCATATAGTGCCTCGAACGGTGCCATCTGGATACTGGCCTGGAAACTGTTGTTGTATGAGAATTCTACCAGGTGCAAATGATCTTCCCATGAACCACCAAAGTCAAGTGTGCAAGACCGCAACATGTCTTCAAGAGTCTGGATCGTGCGCTCCGACTGGCCATCTGTCTGCGGGTGATATGCTGAACTGAACTGGAGATGAGTCCCCAAACTCTCTTGCAAGCTACGCCAAAAGTGCGACGTAAATCTTGAATCTCGGTCCGAGGTGATACTGACTGGCACTCCGTGCAATCTGACGATCTGCCTGAGATACATCTCTGCTAACTGAGCCGTCGACTGACCAACTCTGAATGGAAGAAAGTGAGCCACTTTCGTGAGCCGGTCAACTATAACCCAAATAGCATCTCTACCAGCTGGGGATCTAGGTAATCCAGTCACGAAATCCATGGTCACATGCTTCCACTTCCATTCTGGAATCGGTAAGGGCTGAAGAAGTCCAGCCGGTCTCTGATGTTCGGCTTTAACTTGTTGGCAAACCAAACACCGAGAGACAAACCGAGCTATCTCCCGCTTCATGCCATTCCACCAGAAGTGCTGACGGATATCACGGTACATCTTCGTACTGCCAGGATGGATGGAATACTGAGAACTGTGCGCTTCTGACATGATCTCCTGTCTGATATCTCCATTGGGTACACAAAGACGCTTACCAAGCCTAAGTGTACCATCCTCATGAATACATAACTCTGGTCTTCGTCCTGTCTCACACTCTGCTCTGAGTCGCTGAAGCTTGGAATCTGCCGACTGCGCCATCCGGATCCTCTCGACTATAGTGGACTGAACTTGCATGCTGGCCATCAATGCCACACTGGAAGGAAGAACAACTTCAATACCCATCTTCTGAAGATCTGCTAACAGCTCTGGTTGCGCTGTTAGGAAATAAGCTCCGGCTCTTCTGCTCAATGCATCTGCTACGACATTGGCCTTCCCAGGATGATACTGCAAGCTGACATCATAATCCACAAGAAGCTCCAGCCACCTTCTCTGACGCATGTTAAGATCCTTCTGGGTGAAAACATACTTCAGGCACTTATGGTCGGTGAAAATCTCTACCCTATCTCCGTACAAGTAGTGCCTCCACAACTTAAGTGCAAACACCACTGCTGCCAGCTCCAAGTCATGGGTTGGGTAATTCCTCTCATGATCACGAAGTTGTCGTGACACATAAGCTATCACCTTCCTATGCTGCATCAGAACACATCCTAAACCTCTGCCTGAAGCATCATAATACACTAAAAATCCTCCGGTTCCATCTGGAAGCGTGAGAATAGGAGCTGTCATCAGGCCTCGCTTCAACTGCTCAAAAGAACTCTGACACTCTGCTGTCCAAGCAAACTGCGCATCCTTGCGGGTCAACTGCGTCAATGGTGCTGAAATCCGAGCAAAGTCTGAAACAAACTGCCGGTAGTAGCCGGCCAATCCAAGAAAACTACGAACCTCTGCAACTGTGCTGGGTACTGGCCATGACTCAATAGCTACAATCTTCTGGGGATCCACTTCTACTCCTCCTCTGGTGATGATATAACCCAAGTACGAAATGCGATCGAGCCAGAACTCGCATTTACTGAACTTGGCATATAACTGGTGCTCTCTGAGGATCTGAAGAACTATACGGAGATGTTGCTCATGCTCCGCCTCACTCTTGCTGTAGACCAGAATGTCATCCAAGAATACAATCACAAACTGATCCAAGTAAGGCATGAAGATACGATTCATGAGGTCCATGAATACTGCAGGCGCATTGGTCGCCCCAAAAGGCATAACAAGGAACTCCCAATGCCCATATCTCGATCTAAAAGCTGTCTTCGGGATGTCTTGCTCTCTGACTCTGATCTGATGATAACCTGAACGCAAATCAATCTTCGAGAATACTGAAGCCCCCTTGAGTTGATCAAATAAGTCATCTATCCTCGGAAGAAGGTATCTGTTCTTGATTGTTACTGAGTTCAAGGTACGATAATCAACACATAACCTGGACGTACCATCCTTCTTTTTCACAAGAAGCATCGGGGCTCCCCAAGGCGATCCACTAGCACGAATGAATCCCTTGGTTCTGAGTTCTTCAATCATCTTGTACAATATCTCCAACTCTGACGGTGCCATCCTGTAGACTCTCTCTGACACTGGGGCTGTCCCGGGAATCAAGTCTATAGTGAACTCGATCTCCCGCTCCGGAGGCATACCTGGAAGTTCTTCTGGGAAAACATCTGGAAACTCATCCACTATCCTGGGCAACTGAACTGCTGCTACTGCCATCCGTAATATCGGAGGAGAAGGCTCAACCTCGCCTCGAGAGAAAGAAAACTCTGGCTCTCCTGGAATGCTAAAAACAACCCTACCAATATGGCAGTCTATCCTAGCATACTGGTTCCTCAACCAATCCATCCCTAGCACCACATCATAATCGGCCATCGGGAACTCTATCAATCTAGCGGGGAATTCTCTACCGCTAACTACGACCCGACACGAGGAAAATACTCTATCTACTCCCACAAGTCCGTTACCAGTAAGTATATTAAGCCTTACTGATAATGACTCGGGCTCCAATCCTACCCGTGTCGCGAATCGTGCAGACATAAATGAATGCGATGCACCAGAATCAAATAAAGCTGAAGCTGGGAAGGAGTTGACGAGAATAGTACCTGCCACTACCTCACCTGGTGCCAATCCTTCCTCCATGGTCATCACCATAGCCTGACCATGCCCTCGGGGTGCTGGTCCCCTCTGCTGATATCCTCGCTGCCTATTCTGACTCAAGGCCTGGGCTTGCACATACTGCTGAGGGCTCTGCTGCTGAAATGCCTAGGACTGAGGCGGCAAGGGCCTCATCAATGGATATTGCTGCTGCTGCTGGACTGGTGCGGGTCCTCTCACCGAAGAACTAGAAAGGTTGGACGTTGATGAACCACCCCTATTCGGGCAGGATCCAACCCTATGGTCTGGTGCTCCACAAGCCAGACACAATCTCTGTGCCCTGCGACATTCTGCCACCACATGGCCTGGCTTCCCACAATGAGAACATCCCACTGCGGAAGACTGCTTCTGCTTCTGCTGCTGCTGAGGGTACGTCGGAGTTGAATGCTGAACCGACGTTACTGAGGTCGCTCGCCTCGGAGCTCCAATAGTCAAAGCCCTGGCTGCCGGGGCCGGGGCTGAAGACTGATTCATCTGGCCGTGAGATCTCTTCCGACCTCCGACCCTATCCACAATCCTCTGGGAGGTATACTCATGCCTCCGGGCTTCTCTCAAGACTGCATCAAAAGTCTGATGCTCAAACTGCTCGACTGCTAACAAAATCTCCAGGTGAAGCCCCAGCTGGAACCGCTGGGCTCTATCATACTCGGTTGCCACCAAAGTGGAAGCAAACCGACTGAGTCTGGAAAACTCGGTCGCATATCCGTCGACCGTCCTGCCTCCTTGCTTCAGATTGGTGAACCTGGTCTGCAGATTATACCGGGCCACGGCATCGAAATACTTGGTCTGGAATCTCTTTCTGAATACTGCCCATGGAATGGGTGCTGCTAACCCAACTGCCTGTGCTGCCCACCAGCTGCGGGCAAGATCCAACAGCTGCAGGCGCACAACTGCCACCTTCTCATTCTCTGGAGTCTTGGCTGCTTCTAGAACCACCTCTGTGTCCTGAAGCCATGCATCCGCCGTGATAGCATCTTCACTACCGTCGAAGAATGGAGGGTTCAAGCGCTTGAAGCTGTTGGCCGCGCTGTTCCCTGGATGACTGCCTCTGGTCAAAGCATCCGTCACTGCCTGTTGTAATGCATCTCCATGACGATCTTGAGAAGCTATCAAGGTCCTGACGAGTCCTACTAATGTGCCCTCATCAGGTTCTACGGGTTGAACTGGCTGGACTGGTGGCTCTCCGCCAGAAGGCACGACTCTGGAGGCTACTCCGGAATGCTGGGCTTGATCTCCAGGTTGCTGCTGGTCCGCGGGACGTGCTCCGCCTTGCTGGTCGGCAGGTCCACGAACAATGCCGCTGAAGAAGACGACATGGGGAACAATAAGGAAGGACTAGGACAGATCAACGATACAAGCATATGATCAGGACAAGAATCCAGGGATTCAGAAGATACGAACAGAGATCAAGGACGAATACTGATTGAGACATCTATTCGGTAAACCCTCACATATCTTGATTTACAAGACCTGTATGGGCCACCACTTAAACCATGTCACACCCCAGAACCAGAATACTGGAGAGCGGGGGCAGACATAGCCAGCTACGTATATTGAAGTGCAACCCACCTCGCTATACGGTCACGGCTATCTAGATACATGAGGGTTTACTACAAGCCAACAGTCTCATATGGTCATGAACAAGCCTAGTGTCTCAATCACAAGCAAGTAAGTAAATGTTACAAGATGTATGATCATTAAATATACAATAATAAGGCGTTCCAAATATTACATATTCAGCTGATCATGAAGCTAGTCGTTACAAAATGTTAGGACTAGCAAGAGTTTAGTCATACATGATCAACCCTAGGATTTGTCAATCATGTTACAGCCCGTAGGCAGACAATAAGTAAAAGTGCAACCGAGCTAAACAGGTGCTCGTCGGTTAAATGCCTCAAAAGAATATATTTACAATAGAGTGGGAGAGCCAAAATAACCCACTCGTTGCCAGGATTCCGTCTAGTGGCCACCATCTGGCTGGAAGATCGATGGATCCTCTGGAGCTGCTCCGAAATCCGGCCACACAAAACCAGCTGGGTCAGACCCCAGAAAGAGCAAGTGCCGCAAATGAGCTTCACTTAAGAACTAAAACCAGCAATCAGCACAGGAATATAAATAATATAATAAAAGACAGGAAATATAAATAACTGGTAAAAACTGGAAATAAGAAAAACATGCCAGGATGATATATGACGAGATAACCATGGAACTATTCAGATAACCAGGTTACAACCCGTGAACCAAACAAGGACCCGGGTTGTAACCCTTCGTCTGAACGGAGCTTGGTTTCTCACCATTTATCGGTAAAATAAATACAAGCATTCTGGTCATTCAATAGTCTGGAACAGGGTCAGGGCAAGACTAGACTGGTTAGACTCCATCCAATCACTTCACGGCCAAGCAAGAATTACGGCTTGATACTTAACTAACTAGGGTTGTCACAAGCCTAATTACTAACAAAATGCAGTGAGATTATTCCACAGCCACAAGCGCTGCAGACCATCCAGGTTACCCAGGTCGAAAGATTAGGATTGAATTCAGGTAGGTACATCGTCCAGGAAACGCATGTACCCTTAAGTAGCTTGAAGGGTGCAACACATGACAGTGTGCTGGAAATGTGCCCTACTCGACGGCAGGCTACAGATCCCAAGCGCGCCCAGGTAACGGGATTGCCTGTAGCTGGGAGATCTCTTCTTGACTACTGTATTAATCTAGTTATTAACCTTAGTCCATTTCAGTAGGTACTCCTGACCGTGGTACTCAGGAGTTCCCTCCTAGACATGATACAAGACAGGACTGGATTATTTGTACAAGCAAAATAACCCACGGTGTCCAGGATTAATTATACAGGTCATGTCATGTCAAGCAGCTGTCGTAACAGCTTATCAAGATAATCATGTCAGGTTATCATGCCAAGTGTACTTGTCAGGAGTGCGCCACGACGGGCCACTATCATGTCATGCTCAGTTATCAATTCTAAATAGATCAAGTAAATTCGGGAATTATCAAGTTCAGGTCAAAAGACGTAAGGATATATAATGGACGTAAAATATCTAATAAAATATTAATATACAGGGCTATAGAAGATCCAGGATAAGGAAAATAAAACAAACTGACAAGCTGATATAAGATCAAGTCTGCTAAAGGCCATACGCTCAGGTAAGCATACGCTCAGGTAAGCATACGCTCCCAAAAGGTAGCGTATGGGGGTCACAAGCTCTCGGGTTGAACCAGGGTGACAAGATAGGCAAGCGTACGCTCAAGCCAGCGTACGCTCAAAGCCAGCGTACGCCTTGCTCGCTTAAGCTAGCGTACCAAGGCACGCGTACGCTCAAGCTAGCGTACGAAAGCTAGCGTACGCTCACTAAACAGCAGCGTACGAAGGCTAGCGTACGCTCGCTAAACAGCAGCGTACGAAAGCTAGCGTACGCTCACAAAACAGCAGCGTACGAAGGCTAGCGTACGCTCGCTAAACAGCAGCGTACGAAGGCTAGCGTACGCTCGCTAAACAGCAGCGTACAGCTCAGTGGCGTAAGCTAAAAAGCTAGCTCACTGTTCACTGTCTTCTCCAAATGGCAAGAACAGCAAGAACTCCAAGGATGGAACCCAAAACTCCAAATGCTCATAACTTGGTCAAAACAAGTCCGAATCCAACTTTCCAACGGTCAAAATTGGGTAGAAGGAGATGCTCTAAAACATGGAACCATCAAAACTTGAAAACAAGGAAGTTTGATAGATCAAAACACCAAAAATCCGAAAATAACAAAACTCTAGATCTACAAGAATTAAAGCCTCAAAATGGAAAATGACAAGTTCTAATGTGTCTTAGAATCATGAGAAGAAGCTAATGGAACCATAAAAATAAGTTCTCTTGTGGAAGCAAGTTGCACTTGCCTAAGGGTTGGGGAGTTGTGGGGAGGAAGAAAGAAGAAGAAGAAGAAATAAATGAGAGTTATGGAGGAGAGAGAAGGTTGGTGGGGAAATAAATATCATGGGTTGGTGGTAGGTAGGGGGTTCACCTTGGTCCATGATGGACCAAACAACCAGCCGGCCAAACCAAGAAAACTCAAACCGAGAGTTAAACCAAGCCAAGAAAACTAAACAAGGAACAATACAAGAAAATACGTACACGTATTTCCAAAATACGTAATACGAACCACAGGCATTACAGCTTAGATTTCTGCAGTGGCTCGCAGTTAAGACACGTGACATGATAGCGGGGCACGTGGCATCAAATTGATCAAAATCCTTCAACAAATCCCAATAAAATATTGGGATCAAATCAGATCATTTGTAATCAAGCAAATTAATGACACATGTCGAGAAATCCGAGGTTGGCAAGACAAATCAGGAGGATTTATGTCAATCATCATTAATTACCCACAAAAGATTTGATACAATCACATTTATTGCTCAAATCTCGTATATTCAAGATGAACGGCCCAGATCCAGTGATCCTTAGCCGCCGACTTTTAAGAATGGGCAATCATTACAAATCCTAATGATGCCCCCCCACTCTTATAAATAGTAGGGTGCCATTTCCTTGCGAGGATATACGGAGAGAGATATACAGAGAGGGAGGAGATTCTCTGATAAAAAAAGAAGAAGACACAGAGATCGAGAGAGCCAGAGAGAGAATATACAGGGTCTGAAAGGAGAGCATTTCTTCACTAACGCCAAGCAGTTCTTCTACAGAGTCAAAGCTGCACCCGATCGTCCAAGGAGTAAGGCAGAGCTGCCGTCACTTTCCCGAGCCTCTACCGTCACCCCCCAGAATCTAAAATAAACAATTGTACTTAGATTGCTGTACCTAGGTTTTAGTCCCTAGGCTTTCTTTGTACAAGCGAGTTTGTATTGTGAAGTAAAAGTCCAGTCCTCCGATAATTGTTCTGTTCTTTTATATTTCATGGCAAACAGTATGCTGGGTCTCTAATATTGAATGCATTTCTAGATTTGATCTTGCATACTACCCACCAGTCAAATCGATCTCTACGGCGTCTTGGGTGGCTTGTATAGTAGACTTGAACAGCCTGACTTGCTATCGCAAATGTATCGGACCCTCTTTACCTCCTGCGATGATTTATATCGACAAATCCAAATTGTTTATCGATTCTCCAACCGATATTTGGTGTTGTATCGAACCACTCACATTTGAACATCACAATATGCATATCATATGGGCCAGTATATTGTAAATCTACAATATCCCGAAGCACTCCACAATAGTCAAAGTCCGGCTCGTCATCATAGATGGTGCCTCTTATGCAAACATCGGAATCCTTGGTACTGATGCCGTCATTGATAAATTCGACATTTATAGCATTCTGAGTTGCCTTAAACCTGAAGCCATTAACGACATATCCTGGCCAAGTCTTTGTTGCTTCTTCGGTCCCAATGCCAGATAACTAACACTCTCATTAGTGAGTGTTGTTTCAGGCAAAAAAACTTGTAAACAAATATTTATAATTTAAATGTTTTAGATTATATATTTATAATCTTAGTTACTTACGTATTTGCGAAACCATGACGGAAATACACAATCAACCTCTCTTTGAAGTCCCTCATCGGTAATATCGGGTGTCCTCATTTTGACTTCATCTCTAAATACGCTGTTAGAGAGAATAAGAATATATAAGTGTAGTCACTTACTTCATCAAATTAGAGATTATAACGAGTGCAAGTGTACTGACTTACTTCTCCAAATCTCTTACTTTTTGTATGTCACAGTTTAACAAGACATATCGGTGAGCGGCATCATACTCGTCGTCAGTCAACCACCATTTTTTACTAGCCCCAACAGGCTTGCCCCTTACATTGAATATACCTCCATCCTCAACGTCCTCGTCATTCCTTTGAGGTCTATTTCGATTTGTCTTAACATGAGTATCAAAATAAATGGAGCAAAAATTTGACACCTCTTCAATAAGATATGCTTCGCATATCGAAGCCTCTATATGAGCCTTGTTGCCAACTTTCTTCTTTAGATGGTGTAGGTATCTAGAGAGATAAATTATCTTAAGAATTAGGAATGAATTTTAAAATCCACTGAAATTCAACTTAAATTATATCGATTTTTATGTACCTTTCAAATGGTTACATCTATCGATAATGAACAGATGCACTGACATGGGCTTCGTATGCTAGATGAATCGGTAGATGCTCCATGTTGTCGAAGAAGCCAGGAGGAAATATTTTCTCCAACTTGTAAATTGTTAAGATAATCTTCTCCTCAAGTTCAACCATGTGTTGCACAGTCAACTTAGTTGAACAAATATCCTTGAAGAATATAGATAGTTCGGCCAACGGAACACATACAGCAGAAGGCAACAACTCTTTCAAAGCAATGGGCAGTAATCTTTCCATAAATACGTGACAGTCATGACTCTTCATTCTCGTTAGCTTGCGTTTATTGAGATCAACGCATCTAGACAAATTCGACACATAGCCATCGAGAAATCTTAAAGTAGATACCCACTTACAGATTATTAATCTATCTTCCTTGCTCAATGTGTATTGTGCTATCGGCTTAGTTAATTCTTTGTATCAAGGTCAGATAAGGATGCTTGCATATCTCGGCAATGTCTTATCTTGATTTTGGATTGTCCTTCGTCTTTCCTTTAATATCCATGACGGTATTGAAGACATTATCGAAGACATTCTTTTCGATATACATAACATCAATATTATGCCTTATAAGATTATCTTTCCAATAAGACAAGTCCCAGAAGATACTCCGTTTGGTCCAGTTATGGCTTTGTCTGAACCCATCGACATGGTTGTTCGATGGATCTTCCATTACAGTGGACAAGTCCTTTACATCTTCCTAAATATCGTATCCCGACAATCTGGCAGCAGATGAGAAAATTCTTATTTTCCAGCTCTGAACGCGTCCTTGTTCTTTCTCCAAGGATGACTCGCGGGCAGAAATTGATGATGATAATCAAAGAAAGAAGTTTTTCCTCCATGTTTAAGGCGGAACGCCTTACTATTTTCCATGCATATCGGACAAGACATGGTGCCGTGAGTACTCCATCCCGATAGTATACCGTTGCGGGAAAATCATTGATTGTCCACATCAGTGAAGCTCTCATCTGAAAGTTCTGTTTCCTGAAAATATCATAGGTCGCGACGCCGATCTCCTACAGCTGTTTCAGCTCATCCACCAACGGCTATAAATATATATCGATATTCTTCGTCGAATTTTTGGGACCCGGTATGATAGCTGTCAAGAACATATAAGGAGTCTTCATACACATCCATGGTGGCAGATTGTAAGGGGTCGGAATGACCGGCCAGCAGGAGTATTGAGATCCCGACGGCCCGAAAGGGGCGAAGCCATCAGAATATAGCGCCAGACGTACATTTCTAGGCTCTGCAGCAAAATCTGGATGACACAAATCGAAATATTTCCACGTCTCTCCATCCGAAGAATGTGACAATTCTCTATCGTCCTTTGTGCGTTCTTCGTTGTGCCACGTCATGTGTTATGCTGTATTCTGAGACATATACATCCTCTACAAGCGCTTCGTGATCGACAAGTAATGCATATACTTGTAAGAACATCGTTTTCTAGTTGACTTTTCTTTTCCCCTGACTGGCTTGTAACGACCCGCATTACAGAAGCTGCAACTTTCTATATCCTCGTTCTTCTTGTAGTACAACATGTATCCGTTGCGACAACAATCTATCTTCTCGTACCCTAGTCCCTGTTGTCAGACCATCATCTTCGACTTGTAAAAGTTTTTTGGAAGCTCTTTTGATTCTTTCGGTAACACCTCCTTGATTTGTTGTATAATCCTATCATAACAAGTTTGTGGCAAGTTAAAATCAGACTTTATGTTCAACAACTGCATCGTCACTGACAGTACGGAATGAGGCTCACAACCAGGATATAAAGAAGTTTCTGCATCCTGAAACATATCATAGAACTCCTTTGCCTCGGGATTAGGATCCTCTGGATCAAAATTAGGCCCTGCCGCATCATACACCATATCTCGTACAAGGTTCTGCAGGTCTCCATAATCAACAGAGCATTCGTCGTCTTCGACGACAAAATCCGTTGCAGCATTATCATCAAAAGCATAAGTGGCAGCATTCGCAACCTGTCTTTTCGTATATAGTTCACCTTGCGATAACCACAGGCCGTAATCACGTACGAAACCCTTACGAGTCAAATGATCTTTTACACTCACCACTTCTTCATAACGTCTATTGCGACAATTACGATATGGACACTTGATTTTGTTACCGTCCATATACTGAGCTTTGCTCATGGCATACTTAAGAAACACTTCCACGCCTGCCTGAAAATCGTCACTCACACCTATTCTGCTCTCGTGTTGTCGTTTGTACATCCATATACAATCAACAAAATAACGATCCATCACAGATTAGATGTGAAAATCTGTATCGTAATACAAACTAAACAGAATTAGTATATAATCATGTAACTGGTGGATACGCTGGTATATAGGTCGATAGTTCGATACGGATAGCTAAAACAAAATGGGGAAGAACCAATCGGAATCCTTAAATCAAAGTAGAAGCCTGGATGCATCATGCATCATCAAGGCTTAAGAGTGGAGATCAGGATATGGAGGTAACCTGAACTTTTACTACATGAAAGTGATTAGCAAAGATGCATTTGGTAACAAGGGCAACCAAGAGCAACCAAGAGCAAGGTCAATGTTTGAAAGACTAATTCAAGAGATTGATTTTGAAAACAAGAGCAACCAAGAGCAACCAAGTTACAAGTTGTATAATTCATGAGCTGTAGTAAAAAAGTACCATAGAGTACCAATCATCAAAAACAAAAGTTGCAGCAGCTAAGACTAAGTTCCATCTATAAGCCTTTAAACAGTCAAAGAAAAGTTACATCAGTTAATACTAAGGAAGTACTAATTAATAAGCATACAAATGAAACTTCTCTTCTGAAATGCTAGGGGTTTAGAAAATTCATATTCAGGTACACTGGAATGGAACCTAAACTATTGTGCCAAAAGGAAAACACCAAGAACGTCTCACTTGTCTCAAGAGAATTCCAAGTTATACTTGTGCCAAGAATGTTCAGAAGAGAAGTGCTTCTATTCTATCACCTTGATTCCAAAAAAAATTGTTGGAAACAATCAATAGGCAGACAACCAATTGGTTATAGTGATGACTCTGTTTCAACAAGAGGGACTGAAGTATTGAGATCGTGTGTATTGGGACACTATCACAACAAAATGTATGTTTGTGTAGAGGGAATTTTTGTTTGAAAGCAAATATAGGTTCTAGCCTCAAATAACAAGGTATATTTAACCCCAAAGTTTGTGTCAAGATAGCTCGTCATGTCATGACTCATGCTCCAAGAGCTGACTATGTTACACGTGCTCAAGCTACACGACCTACGAATATATCGATAACCACATTCATGATTACGCCTGTAAGATATATAGGAATTCTAAAAGAACATGACTACACCAAACATCAACTACCGTAAAATATAGGAATATATTACTATATATGAAAGTCTGCATACTTACTATAGTTGACATAAGAACAAACCCAAACCAATATATATATATATATATATATATATATATATATATATATATATATATATATATATAAATGTATGTAAGCTTCTATCTACGAAATGTGAGAGGATGCATCAAAATTGTCTTTTGCTTCAGCTACCTATTCTTGATCCTCCTATTCTAATGCCCCCCCCCAGCTGACCCTCCGCCCCACCAGCCTCTCCAGCCCCCGTCTCCCTCGCCCCCACAACCAACCCCCCCACCCCCGCCTCTCCCGCCCCCCAGCCCCCGCCTTCCCCGCCCCCGCAGCCAAATGCCTCCCCCGCGCCGCCCCCCGCAGCCAAACGCCTCCTCCACCAGCCCCTCCAGCCCCCGTCTCCCCCACCGCTCCGCCAGCCCACGACGCCCCCGCCGCCCCCCGCTGCCCCTACGACCACCGCGAGAGAGAGCGAGAGAGAGGGGATTACATTCGGGAGAGAGAGAGGAGTGGACGCCGCCGATCACCGAAGCCGTAGGAGAGAGAGAGAGAGAGAAGAGAGAGTGAAATTTGGGGGGAATAAAAAGTTTCTTCCGTCGTTTCAATTTAAGTCTGGGTCGTATATTTAGCGACGGAATAGCGACGGATAATATCCGTCGCTAGTCCGTCGCTCTTTTGGATACTTGCCGACGGACTATCCGTCGCTACGTAGTCGAAGATTTGTCCCGCCACTTCTCCCAACAATTCTCACCAAATAGTCAACTGCATAGCGACGACCACATATCCGTCGCTATGTCTCCGACGCCTACCGACGGATGCACGACCTTTTTTCCCCTTAAAATAAAATTAAAAATATATTAATTAGTCGTCGGTACTCCGTCGGTTATTTGTCGCAAATCTGTCGCTAACGCCGACGGAAAGAATCCGTCGCTAATGTGTCGTTGCTAATTGACTGTATTTTGGTAGTGAGAGTTGGGCCAACTGTAATTTTCGAATGATCAAGTATGTGACTAGGATCTGGCACATATTTTCGTAGTTGAGATACATGGAAAACATCATGAACTCCTTCTAAAGAAGGTGGCAAGGCCATTCGATAAGATACATCGTTCACTCGATCCAAGATGTCGAATGGACCTACATGTCTTGGACTCAACTTCTCTCTTGTTCCAAATCTGATAGTTCCCTTAGTTGGTGAGATCTTCAGAAATACATGATCACCAGGTTTGAAATTCAAGGTCCTTCGATGGTTATCTGCCCACATCTTATGCCTGTCTTGTGCAGCTTGAAGATGACTTCAGATTGCCTTGACCATGTCTATAGTCTGCGTAACCAACTCTGGCCCTAAGAGTTGACGTTCTCCAACGTCACCCCATCATATTGGTGACATGTACTTCCTTCCATACAATGCTTCAAATGGTGCCATCTTGATACTGGCCTGATAACTGTTATTATATGAGAATTCCATCAAATGCAGATGATCATCCCATGATCCTTTGAAATCTAGGGAGCACACTCTCATCATATCTTCTATAATTTGTATCATCCTTTCTGATTGTCCATCGGTCTGTGGGTGATATGTTGAACTAAACTTCAGAAGAGTGCCAAGACTATCTTGTAAGCTTTTCCAAACTTGGAGGTAAACCGAGTATCCCTGTATGAGACGATACTTACCGGCACCCCAAGTGACTAACAATGTTCTTCATGTACATCTCCGCTAGAAGCACCGTAGATTGTCCGACTCGAAACGGTAGGAATATTACAGATTTTGTAAGTCTATCTACTATCACCCAGATAGCATTATTACCTCTTTGTGTCCTTGGAAGTCCTGATACAAAATCCATTGTAATATGCTCCTACTTCTGTTCAGGTACTGGTAGTGGTTGCAGTAGTCCAGCAGTCCGTTGATGCTCAACTTTTACTTGTTAGCATACTAAGCATTTCGATACAAATTTAGCTATTTTCTATTTTATTCCATGCCACCAAAAATTTTGCCCCAGATCCTTATACATCTTCATACTCCCAGGATGAATAGAGTATTATGAATTATGAGCTTCAGACATAATCTCGGTCCGGAGTTCACCATATGGCACACGCAAACGACTCCCGAACCTCAAGGATCCATCGGAATGCTTAATCAACCCACTTTTGTATCTAGCTTCAGTTTGATTCCATAGTTTATGCAGCTTCACATCCTTCTTCTGTGCCTCCTTAATTCTCTCTACTAGTGATGATTGTATTTGTAAACTTTTCCAGATTCCATCTGCTACTAGGCATATCACTTCAATCTCCATCTTTCTGAGATCCTCTAATATCTCCTTGGGTGTGTTCAAAATGAAAGCTTCAGGCCTCCTACTCATGGCATCTGCTACTCTGTTCGTCTTGCCTAGATGATACTCCAGCTTTATATCAAAATCTTTATGCAACTCCACCCATCTACGTTGCCTCATATTAAGCTCCTTTTGGGTGAACACGTATTTCAAGCTTTTATGATCTGTATAAATTTTGATCTGTTCACCATACAAGTAATGTCTCTATAATTTAGTGCAAATACAACAGCTGCTAATTCCAGATCTTGTATTGGATAATTCCTTTCATGAACCTTCAACTGTCGAGAAGCATAAGCAATAAGTCTTCCGTGCTGCATCAGTACACAACCCAAACCCTTACCAGAAACATCACTATAGATCTCGTAACCTCTTGACCCTGATGGTAATGCTAGTACTGGTGCTATGATAAGTCTTTCCTTTAATTCCTCTAATGTCGTTTGACATTTATCAGTCCAAATGAATTTCTCATTCTTCCGAGTCAACCGAGTAAGCGGCTCAGCAATTCTGGAAAAATTCTCCCCAAATCTTCTATAATATCCAGCTAAGCCAACAAAACTTCAAATCTCTGCTAATTCTTGGGAGTTGGCCATGATTTGACTGCTTCTATTTTCTTAGGGTCTACCGTTATTCCTTTTCCACTTACTATATATCCAAAAAAAGAAATTTTCTTTAAACAAAACTCATATTTACTCAACTTCCCATATAGTTTTTCCTGCCATAGGGTTTCGAGTACTATCCTTAAATGTTCTTCGTGTTCCTCCTCGTTCTTTGAGTAGACCAATATGTCGTCAATGAACACGATCACAAATTTGTCCAAATATTGATAGAATATTGTTTGCCATCAAAATGCGAGAAGGTTTTTTTGATTGATAAAACTTTGGTATTTCAATTACAAACAGAAAAATATACAATGTAGGACTTAGATGTAGTCCTAGGAGTACACTTTTATTTTTATCTGGGAACTGTATCGGTGGAGCGAGTAGTAATGCATTGACTCCGTTGACGATCTTGAATTCTCTGAAGGTCTGGGCTGCTTTGGATGCTGGAGCGTTTGGAGGAGAATTAGACATTACATGTCTCTTCTTTTCTCTGTATGTAGATATGATGATCTATCTCTGTGTGTGTGTAGATGAAGGAATGATCCTTCTATTTATAGGCAACAGACTGGTCTACTCATGCGCGCATATGTAGGATG
Source organism: Iris pallida (assembly GCA_029216955.1). Classification (NCBI taxonomy): domain Eukaryota; kingdom Viridiplantae; phylum Streptophyta; class Magnoliopsida; order Asparagales; family Iridaceae; genus Iris; species Iris pallida. The sequence continues at coordinate 27,549,882 of JANAVB010021600.1, forward strand.
TGTCTGTATGTAGGAATGCCATGTGACTGATGATGTGGGATGCATGGACGATGCATCCTGAGTTAAAGCCAAATCTGTTAAACAGCTCTATTGGGCTGCGTTGGAGCTGACACGTGGCAGTTGTGGAGATTCGATTGTTGCTGAGATCTTGGGTGGTTAGCACCCATTCGTAGGTAGACCTGAGTCAAATGACACGTGTGCATGTTCATGGCTCAAAGATCTCAGATTTGGTGGAGGGTGATCTGTCAGGATGCACCTAGGATATGGCGTATGGGACGACTTAGTCTATGACTTTTAGAGGTCACAAGCAAGTCTGGGCGCATGGCTTCTGAGGCGCATGCAGAGCTTCGAGTGCATGGCTGTGGAGGCGCATGCAAAGACTTGGCTTCTGTTATTTGGGATCAAGAGTAAGTTGGGACGTGTGACTTTTGAGGCGCATGCAGACTTCTAGGCGCATGGCTGTGGAGGCACATGCGAGTGATCGGCCAGCCACGTGGCAATGATAGCTGTAGCCGACCAAAGTAAATAATGATGATGCTGACGTCTGTGACTCTTCGTTTTCTGTAAAAAATGCCAAGCGTTTAGTCTTCGGGGAACGTGCTGCCAACACTGTCACATAGCATTAAATGCTTGATGGGTGATGAGTTGAAGTGGGCACATCAGTTTTGCCCCACAAGGCACATGGGTCTATGTCCCATCGGTACAGAGCACATGATATTGACGGCACATCTGCCACATGGCACAGCCTTATTGGTCTGTCTTCGAAGCGTTAATGGCTATTTTGACTTAACTGAATACGAAGGGGCAGATTTATCGTCATTAATGCAAATTCATTGCACAGAATATGAGAAGACTGCCACTTGGCACATGGGCGAGGGTTGCCCCAGTCTATAAATAGCTTTGTTAAGATTTACTCGATCGGTCCCCTGTCTAGGCGAGTTGACGATCAACTTCTTCCGAAGACGAAGATGTGCCGAGTTGCTTTATTCACCATCGACCCTATTTTTGTACAAGTCTGTAAAAGTGCCTATTGCATCCAAAGATCGGGGCGGTCGTGTCACGACCACATTTTTGGCCTAGGGGTATTTTGGTCATCTATGATTTATTGGATTTAATTTGAATTTTTGATAGTTAATATTGTGTTAATCTTTGTGTTGAGCCTTGACCTAGTTTGGCTCTAACCTAGATGTTAGTCATGATCCTAGAGACTAAGTTAGAGGATTATAAACTTAATGGCTAAGTTAGAAATATCTTTAGCTAAATTAGAGGATTATAAACTCATTTGTTTTCCTATTTTTTCTTCATAGATGCATGCATCTAGGCACCATAGACCTGTAGACCAAGTTTGATAGGATTTCGTGTCCATTTGATACGCATAACGGAGGCGTATCGAAGTGTAGTGTAAGGTGTTTGGTAAAATGCCCCAATGAACTGTTTGTTAATGTTTTCCAAAACTATTTTCATATTTCTGTACTCATTTATGTTTGATTTAATATTATGGAACTCTGAGTTGAGATTCATGTCGTTTTCGTGTCCAAAAGTGGACACGGGACTCAGCACGAGACCCTTGCACTATCCCCTGCTACTCGACACTATTTTCTCTCAATATAGGACATGTGGACACATTCCACTTGGCATGGAGGTGGGAGCCACGTCTGTCAGGCCCCTCCCCAAGTTCGAGGTCGATTGGTGTCGTGTCGAACACGCAATCGAGCCTGCACGGGTTTGAGCCTGCACTGCACACGCGCACAGACACCCACTGATACGTTGTTTGTGTGACACGTAGATACGAAATGGACATGTATCAGGGTGTTGGACACCTAGACCTAGATCCCACCTAGCTATGTGTATGAGCACGAGGCTCATCGTGTCGCATATCGTGTCCTAGATCCCTCGATACCTCGACATGGCCGTTCGAGCCCTTCCCTTTCATAGTTTTTGATGCACTTTGAGACATACTTTTTGGACACAGTTTTGACACTGTATGGACACGTTCATTACACTCACAAGTTGACACGAGTGTGGGCACACTTTCCTCCAATTTTTATGTATATAATATTTTATTTAGATATGTATCTTGAATGTTCATACATACATACATATGTGTGTGTGTGTGTGTGTGTGTGTGTGTTTCCAGTTTTAGGATAATTCCCAGTTTTGTGTTTCAATTTTTGGGATTTGTTTAAATTCTAGTTTGTTGATTCAGTAGGTTTATTTGATAGTTAATTTGCTAGGTTTAAATGTTACTTCATCTATACTTATATATATATATATATATATATATATATATATATATATATATATATATATGTATATGTGTGTGTGTGTGTGTGTGTGTGTGTGTGTGTGTGTGTGTGTGTGTTTCCAGTTTTAGGATAATTCCCAGTTTGTTGATTCAGTAGGTTTATTTGATAGTTAATTTGCTAGGTTTAAATGTTACTTCATCTATACTTTTCTATATATATATATATATATACATATATATATATATATATATATATATATATATATATATATATACAGTTAGCTTCTCATGCGGGAAATATAAATATATATATATATATATACAGTTAGCTTCTCATGCGGGAAATTAGTTACGGGATTCATACGGGATGAAGTCCAAGAGAGGAATGCTGCCACCACTTGTTGTGGGTCCCAATGCTATAATTTATATATATATATATATATACAGTTAGCTTCTCATGCGGGAAATTAGTTACGGGATTCATACGGGATGAAGTCCAAGAGAGGAATGCTGCCACCACTTGTTGTGGGTCCGAATGCTATAATTTTTTTTTGTCTCACGTCTTCGTCCTCCTCTTCTTCTTCTTCTACTTTGCACTTTTCTGTGACTGGCGCTGCCTCTCGGCACTTGGATCTGCTGCAGTCGGCCATTGTTATGTAGCTAATTACATAGTATAAAACCAGGTTGCGGATATTTAGTATAAATTTTCCAATGATATATCACTGATTCACTATTTGATAAGAACAATAAAAAACAACATAAACATTAAACTCATGGTAGCTTCAGATAAAAGGCATGCATTGAAATGAAGCTGTAGGCATTTAAGTGAAAATTATCACTATTGTTAAAAACAACAGGATTAGCTTCGTATGAAAGGCATGCAGTGAAGAAGAGTTTCAAAAAATTTAAATAGTTAAGACTACGACATTAGAGCTGATCAATGATGATGAACATAGAACCCACCCAGAGAACAACAACTAGGAACCAGAGAGCCTCTCCTCATTCTCAAGACCAAGCAGCACATCCATAAAATTGCCGATATCACCATGATCAGCAACAGTCCCCCTTATCATGTGCTCCTCGATCTATGATCCTTCCGACGATCGAACACATTCACTCCTTGATGGGAGTGTCGAATCTCCTTTGCGGTGTCAGGATGGCTGTGAAGCGAGTCGAACTCCCGACGGAGAATACCATGAGTTTGATAGCTCCAAATCATACGGAGAGCTTGGTAAATACGTAGGCGAGGGAGCCGAAGAGCAATAACAAAAATTTATAGTATAGGACCCACAAGTGCTGGCTGGCACTGTTCCTCTCTCTTTCCTTTTATGATTTTATCCCTTAAGAATCCCGTAAGTAGCTTCCCGCATGGGAAGCTAACTGTATATATATATATATATATATATATATATATATATATATATATATATATATATATATATATATATATATATATATATATATATATATATATATATATATATATTAAAACAATGGCTAAAGCCTTCATTGAAATAAAAACGAGAGATTGGGACCGGGAGATAGCCCAAGTCCCTACAAAATATGGGGGTAGCCCTAATAAAGGTCCTAACTAAAAACGGGAGTAGCCAATAACAGGTTGGTTGGTTTTGTTTTAGGATTTTTTTTTGGCAGAAAGGAAAAATCGAAAATGAAAAACAAAGTTCAAAATTCAAACACGAAAACGAATGGCGGGATTAGGCATTGGGCCCGAGGGGCAAGCGGAGATTGGCCCGAGAGGGCGTTGGACCCGAGGGGCTAGTGTCCCGAGGCGGCAGGGGCACTGCCCGAGAGAGCTCCACGCGGCCCGAGGGGGCGCGCGCACGAGATGGGCGCGCAGCCCGGGGAGGTGGCGCGCGGCCCGGGGAGGGGGGGTCCGGGGCCTCCGGCGCAGGCCGGAAGCGGAGGGGGATGTCTCCGGCAAAGGCCTCCGGTGATGGAGGACGTGGGGCTGGGCACCGGCCGGGGGCGGGGAGGCGACTAGGGAGAGGGGGGGAGGGGAGGACCCCAACGGAGGAGGAGAGGGCCGACTCCGGCAGGGGGAGGGGGAGTCGCCCGACGATCGGAATCGTCTACCGCCTGGACGGAAGCGCGGAGAGCGCCTCAGGCCAACGCCACGAGGGGGGCATGCCGCACGGTGGTGGGAGGACCACCGCCGACGAGCGAGACGGAGCGGTAGGGAGGGGGAACCCGGGGGAGGCGATGGCAGGAAGGAGGTCCGCTCCTGGGGGCATCCACTGGGGCTTCGGGGCGGGCGAGGGATCCGAGGCGGATGCTAGGGGCAGAGGGCGGCGGGGGTCTCCAAGCCCGCCGAAGAACGGGGCGGGGACCGAGAGGCCGAAGGAAGAAGCGGCCCCTGGGCGAGCGGGCGGAGGAAGGGAGAGGCCGGGGAGGGGCGCGACCGAGGAGGGGGCTGCAGCTACCGAGCCGAGGGGGGTGAGCTGGGGGGGGTCAGGCGCCGGGAGTGCCGCAGAAGGCGGAGGGGGAGGGGAGGAAAGGGGGTGGTGTTCAGGGGGGAAGGGGGAGGCCCCAGGAGGGAAGGGAGGAGGCTGACAGCGAGGGAGGGAGGGGAGGGACGCCGAGGAAGTCGCCGGGGACGACGCCGGGGGCGGCGGGGACGCCAGCGCCGGCTCTGCCGAGCGGAAAGGGAGGCGAACCACGGAGGGGGAAAGAGACAAGGGGGCCAGGCTATCCAAGGCGGCCATGCTGCGCAGGGGCGGGGGGGGGGGGGGGGGGGGGGGGCCGCCGACGGAGCGCCGGGGCTCGCCGGGGAAGAGGAGAAGACCCCTCCAGCGGCTCCCCAAGGAGACCAGCTCATCCCTCTTTGTATCAATATATATATATATATATATATATATATATATATATATATATATATATATATATTTATATATATATTTATATATATTTATATTTATATTTATATATATATTTATATATATATATATATATATATATATATATATATATATATATATATATATATATATATATATATATATATATATATTTTTTTTTTTATATATATATATATATTTATATTTATATTTATATATATATATAGGTTATATATATATATAACCTATATATATATATATATATATATATATATATATATAACCTAAGATATATATATATATATATATATATATATATATATATATATATATATATATATATATATATATATATATATATATATATATATATATAACCTAAGATATATATATATATATATATATATATATATATATATATATATATATATATATATATATATATATATATATATATATATATATATATATCTTAGGTTATATATATATATATATATATATATATATATATATATATATATATATATATATATATATATATGTTTCTTACTCACGAAGGGGGTCTGGGATTTACCAAACTCTCTCACATCGTTAAAGCTTTCTCGGTGAAATTGTGGTGGAAACTCCGCACGAGCAACAATTTATGGACCAGGTTTTTGAAGGCCAGATACTTCAAGCACATCCACCCTTCAATGGCCATATCCAACAGCAGATGCTCAACGGCTTGGCGTCGTATCCTTTCCGGACGTGACCTTGCCGAGCCTGCGATGAGACTCCAACTAGGGGCGGGCGATTCAGATCCTTTCCTGGAGCAATGGGTTGGGGATAACATGATCCCGAATCACACAGAGACCCCGAAAGACAATAGGATTAAAGATCTGTGGAATTCCACCACTGACGACTGGAACTGGAACAAAATTTATGAATGGTCCGGCAATGAAATGGCAGATAGCATCCGAGTGCGCGGATTAAGAATCGGCCGCGAGGCAGACGAGCTGAAGTGGACTCTCGAGGCCTCGGGAGAATTTTTCGTACGATCGACGAGAATCGTTATCCAAGGAGGTGGGTAGCTGCACCATGCCAGTACGCACTATTGGCAATCCTGTATCCCTAAGAAGTGGTCGGTCCTAATGTGGAGAGTCATTAGTCAAAAATTGCCAACAGACGATATTCTCAACACCATTGGAATCAGCTTAGCATCAGCCTGCACATGCTGCTCTAAGCGTCAGATGGAGACTATAGACCACATCTTCTGTCAGGGGAGCCTGCCGAGTAGTATCTGGCGGACCCTTAACCAGCACTACAACATTGAGCCGAGGGGTGGACGCTTCCACGATCTCGCGATCTACTGGGGTTCTGCCTCCCACGGCCACCAGATCGTCGCAGCGGCCGCCACGTGGGCGATTTGGAAGAATTGTAACAAGGCGAGAAACGAAGGGCACTAATACTCAGCCGACCACATCCGGGAAGTCTTCCGCCAATCCCGTAAAAGGAGCATCGGGTGCTCCCACAGTCCTAGGGCATTCTGGTCCTCGCTCCAGCCCTAACTCCAAGTGGTTCAGTCGTCCCTCCCCCTCTTCTCCCCTTTTGGTGGTATACTTGTATATGTTTTGTCCTTTTGTGGCTTGTATACGTGTTCAGGCTTCGGCATATTGAGCCTTCTTTAATAAAACGAGAGGGGGTTTCAAAAAAAATGTTTCTTAGGTTATATATATATATATATATTTTTAGGTTATATATATATATATATATATATATATATATATATATATATATATATATATATATATATATATATCACGACCCGCTCCTGAATAACCGGATACGAGTCGGATACGCCCAGCCTTTGTTGTTAGACACAACAAAGTAAGCTGTACCAATCTAGGGAAACTAACCAGATAATATGAACATGAATGAATCACAGCATCTATATAAATGTGTCCCAACCAGAGTAAAGTACAATATCTGAATTATTACATTCAAACTAAAGAAAAGAGTCTACTAGTCTCAATACATGGAATAATAGGAAAAGCTAAAAGAAACTCTAGGCTTCTGCAGCCTCTAGGTCACAAGCAGCTCCAGCTGGCTCAACAGGGAAAGCAATATCCTGACCATAGTAGGTGTCACACAAGACCTCCATCTCACCTGCAACATATCCTATTCAGGAGCGGAGCAAAGTACAGTTCTAGGTAATGAACAATAACATCATGGTATAGAAAATAAATGCTGAAAGAACAGGATAAGAACAAGGTTTGTAAAGAACGTGAAGAACATGAACTACTGCTATAAAGATACATGAAAGATCACGACTATATAAAGATGCATGAAAGATCACGACTATAGCTAAAATCAAGATCAGGATCATAGGAACTAATGTAAGAACAAAATCATGAACATGTGTGTTATAAATTTGAAATACTTCTATGATATATGACCGGCTTGGGTAAGACCATGAAAGAGCATGAAAAGATTCTGAAAGATCATATAAGGTACGGCTTAGGACCCGCGTGCACTGTGCGAGGCCTAAGCTAAAGATCATGAATAAGTATCCGGGTTTGGTAACATATCTAGAGTATTTCTCCCACCCCAAGATACAGGTAAGATCATGAAAGAACAAGCCAGAAAAGATCATGAACGTGTCGCAGTGTGTCAGCAATAAAGAACAAGAAAATGCACTGATCAAAACCGTAGAATGTACTTGCCTTGCTCCAGGAAAGTACGAGTAGGTAAAAGAGCTAGGTATCCTCCTGTATGTAATAATAATGAGTACAAGTTGATTAATAAACTGCTAATTGGTTTATCAAAGATTCTAATCACAAATAATTTCTAATATAAACTTAGTTCTAGGATTCCTATAGAGTATCAATATTATTCACTACATCCTAGACTAACAAGAACTTTAAAATAAAGCTAAACACATGATATGGTGATTACCAGACCTTGTATTTAGACCAACACAAAAGTTAAGGTTTAAACCTATTATTCTATATTAAAGCCTTCATGAATACTTTTTACGTAAGAGTGAAACAAAAGTCTTAATTCAAGAAATGAATTGAAAATATCTTAGAAGATGAGGATTTCTAGTTTAGAACCAACAGTTGAATGGTCTTAAACTTAACAGGAACCTTGCCTACAATTCAATTCCTTGCTAACAGGTTGCAATCTCCTGAACTACACAGGATTACCTTTCTGAATTATGCAGGAATTCTTCCTGAGTTTCTGGAATTCCTGCTTAGTCCTCCATGTATATTGACAGTAACAATTCAAAGTAAGCTACTACACATTGGTTTAAAACCAGTCAAGGATCTAAATTACGGCATAGCCAAGTTCCCAGGTTCATATTTCTTAGTCATATAGGACTGAACTTATGAGATGTGGGTTCAGTCCCTGTTTTCCAAATTCAGAGCAGTGATTGAGAGTCCTATTGCCATAACATTGCAATAAGATTCCTGCCTTAGAACATAACTGAATTAATCTGGACTTAAAGTTTCAAGTCCCAGAAACAGTGAACCTCCCAATGTCCCAGATATCCTGAGAATCACAGGTTTTACTAAGAATACTCTCAGGTACTGATCATTCCCAATTGACCCTCCTAGACTTTGTACAAAGTAACAATTCAATACTAAAAGAAAATTAACCACCAGTTCAATAACAAACAACCAAAATCAATCTAATCAGTTCTACTCCTGCAACTAGGGTCCTTAGGTGAAGTGACAAGGATTAGTTAGAGATATTAAAATAGAACTAACTGATGTGCCCAGGTTATCTGAGAAATGAATGCTAAAATACCAAGGTTCAAGTTAGTCAGGAATCAGCAGTAAAATTCAGAATTTGGAAGTGTCCTGCATTTCCAAAACTTGAATTTACTTTCCCAGGTTCAACAGAACCCTCATAGCTCAGCAAACACTGCATATGAGTGGTAATTCTCACTGAACTGTGATTCCACTTCCAGGGATTGATGTTTAACAGGAAATCCCAGTTGCAGCAAGCCACATAGGAAACCATTCACTCAATCACATGTATGGTAAAACCAATGCTTAAGAAAGTTATAAAACAACCTCAGATTTCAACTAGCTTGAAATCATCATAGGTTGTTTGAAATTGGCCCCAACCATCCCCAAATTTGATGTTAACCCAACCAAGTATTCCCAAGGGAACTGAGACTGATTCTTCAGTCACCACCATGTCATAGACACCAAGTTTGTCCCAATGGCTGCTAGGTAGCCACTGAGAAAATATTCCCAGGCACAGTATCCCATTGGCACATGATTCCATTGAACCAATATAGAAATAGGAAATGCCCAATGAATAAAATGACCCAGTCATATAGCCTCAAGTCCACAACTATCCAGATAGTGAAAGCCCTTGATGCATATATCTATATTCGAGCAGGATATAACTGATCTCATAATGATCCATCAATACATAGACATGCCCATTTCCAGGTTCAATCAGTGAACCATATGCTGCATAAATCAGGTTCACAATTGAACCATGGTGCTAGGAATATATTCCAGGTCCATCAAAGAATCATGATGCCCAAACTATACCCAGTTCAACAATCAACCATGTTGCTGCAATATAAAACATTTGAACCAATCACCACACGAGCTACCACTAATTAGGAAACAATTTAATTGTAAGAAAAATATAGCTACCTGATTGTTCTTGAAGGAGCTGTTGGTTCACAACCTCAACGACCCAAAAATAATCGGACTAAACTGTTCAGGAATTAAAACAAACATATGGAACACAACATTAATATAGTGTACTGAGAATATTAGGGACTGCCCAAAGAAAAGTAGAATGCTCTCGAAATCACCTGGTATAATCCCAGATTCACTTCTCGAGCTAAACCAAGAACAATCGATCCATTGATCTAATCACACGAGGTTCTAAGAAGGAGAAAACCAAAGTTGGAATCAACTAATTCAAAATCTAGATTCAAACATTAGGTTGATTACTCACCAATAGATCTGGTTATTTGACAAGGAAAAAGGTGTTCGATCGATCGTTCACGTTTGAATCCCCTACAGTGCTCGATCAATCAAGGAGAAAAATTTAGAATTTGGAAACACGAAACTAATTCGATCAGAAAACTCAATTACTTACTGGGATTTAGCTCGTCTCAACAAGAGCTCGATTGTTGAGGAGAGGGTTTGCCATGGCTGCCATTGCCATTTGCTTCAGAGCCGAGGAATCGAATGGAAAGAATAGGCTGAGGAATGAACAAAGGATTGCTTCTACAACAGAGTGGAGAAAGGATTATATAGGGTGGATTGTGGCGTGGGAGTTAGGCTAACCATTTGGCGGGAGAATCAGTTCTGACAGGTTGTTAGGCAGCAGGGGAGAGGAGAGCACATGGCCACTGTTCAGGGCCGTTAGAGCAAAATTTTGAAATGAAAGCTCACTTGAGTCTCTATTCCTGAGACTAAACTTCTTATAGTTTGAAGACTAAAGCTTGGGCTTCAGGGTTGGCCCAACCCACAAAAGAAAGAAAAAGTCAAATAGCCCAAAGGTAATGCCTGCAATAAAAATTCCAATTCATAATAAAATAATAAATTTTTTACTATATTAGAAAGGTGGAGTTACAAATCTCTCCCCCTTGAAAAATTTCGTCCTCGAAATTCAATAACCAAATCAATTTCTGCAATTCTCAAAGGATCCAACACCAGTTTATTATTAAAAAATCAAAATGCAAAATACAATCACAAGAAAAATCTAGGGTAGTGCTCCTGCATCTCGTCCTCGCGCTCCCATGTGGACTCTCCTGGAGAGTGATGTCTCCACATGACGCGAACAAGAGGAATGGTCTGGTTCCGCAAGCACTTCTCCCTCCGATCGAGGATCTCCACTGGATGCTCCTCGTAGGTCAATCTCGGGCCCACCTCCAGCTCGGAATAGTCCACCACATGGCTCAGGTCTGGAATGTAGCGTCGGAGCTGAGACACGTAAAAGATATCATGTCTCCCTCCAAGCTAGCTGGAAGCGCTAATCGATACGCCACCTCGCCAATCCGCGCCGTCATGTCGAAAGGTCCGATGAATCTCGGACTGAGCTTTCCGTCTCTGTCAAATCTGATGATGCCCCTAGTCGGTGAGATCTTCAGGAATACTCTGTCTCTAACCTCGAACTCAAGTGTCCGTCCGCTGCTGTCCGTCCAGTGCTTCTGCCGATCCTGTGCAACTCTGAGACGCCCTGAGCCCTCGAGATCAAATACGATAATTACACACAAGAAGTTGAAATAACATGATCTACCAATGATCATAATCAAATAGGCACGAGGTGGAATGAAGTTTAATTACATCTTAGAGGAGCAAAATCATGAAGACACAATTATTAGGTATGATCAAGAATCGATAGTTTAACACAGGTAGACTAGAACAAGATAGAAAATCATTGTCAGATAGACATGACTTAAGATTGAAGTTTAGACAAGACACAACGAAATATGGAATCACAATCTGGTAATATACAATTTTGAGGAATTTAATGATCTAACGATAAAATGTTAGAAGGAAAATTTAGCAAGGGTTGATTTGAGGAACGTACAATATACTCAGGAGATATTAGTATCAAATCAGGGTGAACATACAAGAATTTGTGATTCTCAAAAACCAATAATCATATGAAAAGAAAATATAGTCTCCAGAATATCCAAGAACATGTTGGTATCTGAAATCACTTTGCTTAGAATCCCTACCCCGCCAGTATGTATCTGACTGCAGTGGACTTTCGGCTCCGTGACTCAAATAACAATATGTCTCCGAATACTCTATCAACCTTATCCATTTTCCAACAATCATTAACGAAACAACCCAAGAGATCAAGATATGAAGAATATGACAAGTCTCGACAATACTCGAAAACCTATGGGTGTCTGAAATTACTTCAACTTAGAGTTCCTGCCTCGCCAGTGCGCTACTAGCTGCAGTGAACCCTCAGTCTCCATAATCCAGCTAATGGCTGCAGCGCACAACTGTCATGCCATAGTAGGTCATCGAATAGCCTCTCGACTTTATCCCTAGGAATTTCAAAAGAGTTTCAAGGAATTCAAAATGAGTTTCAATAGTCCAAGTCACGGAAATGGTGAAGTTACCTGACTGTTAGAATACAAGGATTTATTAGGTACTAAGAGACGACAAGGGATCCCATCGGTGAGTACAAAAGGCAGCCAGAGAGATTTAAAATTTCAGACAGGGAGCGAAGTTTCAAATTATAACAAAATTTTAACTGATATCTGGAATGGTAACAAGATTCCATATATGAGACATTATCCTGAAAGGATAACAGAGTCTCAAAGGATGAACTGAAGCAAGGTATTAGACAGGAGACAAGTTTCAAAAATAAGAAATAAAATCCCGTACTGGAAACGAGTTTCAATAAAATCTCGAATAACAATGAAATCTCAAGTAAAGCTTGAATAGAAAATGAAATCTCCAATAAGGTACACAGTGGAAAATAGAAAATTAAGTATCAGCAAGGTCGTGATTAGGAAATAAAATCTCGAATAGAAAATCTTGTCAAGGAAACAAGGTTTAGAATAGTGACTAGAAAACTGGTTCTAATAGAAGACAAGGTATTGGATTGTAAACATGAAACAAGCGAATCTCAACAACAAAATCGTAAATAGAGAACAAGTCCCGAATAAAGTCAAGAATGGAAATAGAATCTCAAAACAAGCATCAATAGAAGCGAAGGTTCAAACAAGGTTTCAGAATGATATTTCAAGTAGGAATAATTTTGAATAGTACAAGTTCGATTAACAAACAAAATACCAATAAATGAGTAGGAACAAGTATCCATGAAACAAGCAAAATCTTGGATAGGAGACAAGATCGAAACAAAAATAGTGGACCAACAACTCTCGACTAGAAAATCAAAGTCATGAATGAGGAAACAAGTCTTGAATAGGAAACAAAATCTTCAAAACCTTCAAAGGTATCCTCAACAATGTCCTAAATAGGACGAAGCACAAATAATGCTTCGAATGGGAAACAAGGTTTCGAAATAAATCTCGAGTAGGAATTAAATCTTAATTAACACAAAGTTTGATAAAGAACAAAATTTACAAATAGGAGCCATCACTAGGAAACAAGGTCATGAATGAATGTACAAACGGTATCGAATAATGGATTTCAAACAAATATCGAATTGTGGGTCTGAAACAAGTTTGTCGAATATGAAACAATATCTTGAAATAAGTTTCGAACATCAATCAAGGTTCCAAAATAGAAACAAGAAGTTTCAAGAAATGATCAATGTGTTAGGAGGATTTTAAGGAAAGACTGGATTATTAATCAAGATACATGGTTTTTCCAACCATGCAAAAAAATCTTCTGTCTTCAGTCCATCTTCAGTGTTTCTTTGGGACTGGAATCACTTCAATTTCTTCAGCTGTCCTCTCGTAGGCCGGTCCTTGCGGTAGTGCTCCATGTGGTTGCTGATTATGAAAAGGTGGTTCCCTTTTGCTGTAGTCTGATGCTCCTCGTACTTGTTCTCGGGCAGTGTGATCAACGTTCTCCAGTAATCCTTGATTTGGTGGGCAGTCGATCCGTAGTACAGTATAGCCTCCGTCTTTTGTGGCACTCTTCATAGTGGCATCCTGAGAGGTGACAGAAATTGTAAATGATCGTCGGCTGTATCTGAATCTGGATCTCCTGCTGGGGCTGAAGTACAGGGCTCTGACAGGAATATATAGCTGCTGGCGTGCTGGCTGCTGAGATCTGCTCCTGATGATGCGACTGGTGATGTGACCGAAGAAACGCTGACTGAGTGTTGTGACGCTTTGCGGGTCCAGGGTAGTTGTTGTCTTTGTCATAAATCTTTATGTTCCTTCTGAGCTTCAGTTTCCCGTTGTGTCCTATTGTCTGTGCTACATTCTGGATCTCCTGGCAGGTGGCTCTAATCTTCAGAGAAGTCGGGTCCTCAGAAACTTGGGTGATCTTCAGTGGTAACTCCAGGTTCTCGATCTGCTCCTTGGTGTAAGATATGCGCTCGATGTCGGAAAAATCCAAGTGTCTAAGAGTCTGGAAATCAGAAGTCCTTCCTGGCTCGGAGAGTGTATAAACAAGTCTGACTTGGAAAGGGTGGCCTGCTTCCTCTGGTTGTCAAGAGACTCTTCAGACGTCTCCGTCAACTACGTACTACCCATGGGGATAGTAGAGCGATAGAACGTAGTGGAAGCACGGAACCGTCAAGTGCAGGTGAATTGACAGTTTTGGTGTCGCATGCTTTTGAACTATCTGCAAAACAGAAAACTGTTAAAATAACCTAGACCTGCATACAACAAGTGTTTATAGAATATTAAAATACCTGATACACCTGATATACCAGATATACCCTTATTTCCCGATTTTCCTATGCTGTGATCAAGTTTCCCTAGTGTAATCAAGTCCCCCAATAGTACGCTAAGACCTAGGTACCATTAGGATAGACCTGCATGGGCCACCACTAAAAACATGTCACGATCCGCTCCCGAATAACCGGATACGAGTCGGACACGCCCAGCCTTTGTTGTTAGACACAACAAAGTAAGCTGTACCAATCTAGGGAAACTAACCAGATAATATGAACATGAATGAATCACAGCATCTATATAAATGTGTTCCAACCAGAGTAAAGTACAATATCTGAATTATTACATTCAAACTAAAGAAAAGAGTCTACTAGTCTCAATACATGGAATAATAGGAAAAGCTAAAAGAAACTCTAGGCTTCTGCAGCCTCTAGGTCACAAGCAGCTCCAGCTGGCTCAACAGGGAAAGCAATATCCTGACCATAGTAGGTGTCACACAAGGTCTCCATCTCACCTACAACATATCTTATTCAGGAGCGGAGCAAAGTACAGTTCTAGGTAATGAACAATAACATCATGGTATGAAAAATAAATGCTGAAAGAACAGGATAAGAACAAGGTATGTAAAGAACATGAACTACTGCTATAAAGATACATGAAAGATTACGACTATATAAAGATGCAGGAAAGATCACGACTATAGCTAAAATCAAGATCAGGATCATAGGAACTAATGTAAGAACAAAATCCTGAACATGTGTGTTATAAATTTGAAATACTTCTATGATATGTGACCGACTTGGGTAAGACCATGAAAGAGCATGAAAAGATCCTGAAAGATCATATAAGGTACGGCTTAGGACCCGCGTGCACTGTGCGAGGCCTGAGCTAAAGATCATGAATAAGTATCCGGGTTTGGTCACATATCTACAGTATTTCCCCCACCCCAAGATACAGGTAAGATCATGAAAGAACAAGCCAGAAAAGATTATGAATGTGTCACAGTGTGTCCGCAATAAAGAACAAGAAAATGTACTGATCAAAACCATAGAATGTACTTGCCTTGCTCCAGGAAAGTACGAGTAGGTAAAAGAGCTAGGTATCCTCCTGTATGTAATAATAATGAGTACAAGTTGATTAATAAACTACTAATTGGTTTATCAAAGATTTTAATCACAAATAATTTCTAATATAAACTTAGTTCTAGGATTCCTATAGAGTATCAATATTATTCACTACATCCTAGACTAACAAGAACTTTAAAATAAAGCTAAACACATGATATGGTGATTACCAGACCTTGTATTTAGACCAACACAAAAGTTAAGGTTTAAACCTATTATTCTATATTAAAGCCTTCATGAATACTTTTTAGGTAAGAGTGAAACAAAAGTCTTAATTCAAGAAATGAGTTGAAAACCTTAGAAGATGAGGATTTCTAGTTTAGTACCAACAGTTGAATGGTCTTAAACTTAACAGGAACCTTGCCTACAATTCAATTCCTTTCTAACAAGTTGCAATCTCCTGAACTACACAGGATTACCTTCCTAAATTATGCAGGAATTCTTCCTGAGTTTCTGGAATTACTGCTTAGTCCTCCATGTATATTGACAGTAACAATTCAAAGTAAGCTACTACACATTGGTTTAAAACCAGTCAAGGATCTAAATTACTGCATAGCCAAGTTCCCAGGTTCATATTTCTTAGTCATATAGGACTGAACTTATGAGATGTGGGTTCAGTCCCTGTTTTCCAAATTCAGAGCAGTGATTGAGAGTCCTATTGCCATAACATTGCAATAAGATTCCTGCCTTAGAACATAACAGAATTAATCTGGACTTAAAGTTTCAGGTCCCAGAAACAGTGAACCTCCCAATGTCCCAGATATCCTGAGAATCACAGGTTTTACTGAG
Source organism: Iris pallida (assembly GCA_029216955.1). Classification (NCBI taxonomy): domain Eukaryota; kingdom Viridiplantae; phylum Streptophyta; class Magnoliopsida; order Asparagales; family Iridaceae; genus Iris; species Iris pallida. The sequence goes on from JANAVB010021600.1 coordinate 27,566,193, forward strand.
AATACTCTCAGGTACTGAGCATTCCCAATTGACCCTCCTAGACTTTGTACAAAGTAACAATTCAATACTAAAAGAAAATTAACCACCAGTTTAATAACAAATAACCCAAATCAATCTAATCAGTTCTACTCCTGCAACTAGGGTCCTTAGGTGAAGTGATAAGGATTAGTTAGAGATATTAAAATAGAACTAACTGATGTGCCCAGGTTATCTGAGAAATGAATGCTAAAATACCAAGGTTCAAGTTAGTCAGGAATCAGCAGTAAAATTCAGAATTTGGAAGTGTCCTGCATTTCCAAAACTTGAATTTACTTTCCCAGGTTCAACAGAACCCTCATAGCTCAGCATACACTACATATGAGTGGTAATTCTCACTGAACTGTGATTCCACTTCCAGGGATTAATGTTTAACAGGAAATCCCAGTTGCAGCAAGCCACATAGGAAACCATTCACTCAATCACATGTATGGTAAAACTAATGCTTAAGAAAGTTATAAAACAACCTCAGATTTCAACTAGCTTGAAATCATCATAGGTTGTTTGAAATTGGCCCCAACCATCCCCAAATTTGATGTTAACCCAACCAAGTATTCCCAAGGGAACTGAGACTGATTCTTCAGTCACCACCATGTCATAGACACCAAATTTGTCCCAATGGCTGCTAGGTAGCCACTGAGAAAATATTCCCAGGCACAGTATCCCATTGGCACATGATTCCATTGAACCAATATAGAAATAGTAAATGCCCAATGAATAAAATGACCCAGTCATATAGCCTCAAGTCCACAACTATCCAGATAGTGAAAGCCCTTGATGCATATATCTATATTCGAGCAGGATATAACTGATCTCATAATGATCCATCAATACATGGACACGCCCATTTCCAGGTTCAATCAGTGAACCATATGCTACATAAATCAGGTTCACAATTGAACCATGGTGCTAGGAATATATTCCAGGTCCATCAAAGAATCATGATGCCCAAAATATAACCCAGTTCAACAATCAACCATGTTGCTGCAATATAAAACATTCGAACCAATCACCACACGAGCTACCACTAATTAGGAAACAATTTAATTGCAAGGAAAATATAGCTACCTGATTGTTCTTGAAGGAGCTGTTGGTTCACAACCTCAACGACCCAAAAATAATCGGACTAAACTGTTCAGGCATTAAAACAAACATATGGAACACAACATTAATATAGTGTACTGAGAATATTAGGGACTGCCCAAAGAAAAGTAGAATGCTCTCGAAATCACCTAGTATAATCCCAGATTCACTTCTCGAGCTAAACCAAGAACAATCGATCCATTGATCTAATCACACGAGGTTCTAAGAAGGAGAAAACCACAGTTGGAATCAACTAATTCAAAATCTAGATTCAAACATTAGGTTGATTACTCACCAATAGATCTGGTTATTTGACAAGGAAAAAGGTGTTCGATCGATCGTTCACGTTTGAATCCCCTACAGTGCTCGATCAATCAAGGAGAAGAATTTAGAATTTGGAAACACGAAACTAATTCGATCAGAAAACTTAATTACTTACTGGGATTTAGCTCGTCTCAACAAGAGCTCGATTATTGAGGAGAGGGTTTGCCATGGCTGCCATTGCTATTTGCTCCAGAGCCGAGGAATCGAATGGAAAGAATAGGTTGAGGAATGAACAAAGGATTGCTTCTACAACAGAGAGGAGAAAGGATTATATAGGGTGGATTGTGGCATGGGAGTTAGGCTAACCATTTGGCGGGAGAATCAGTTCTGACAGGTTGTTAGACAGCAGGGGAGAGGAGAGCACATGGCCACTGTTCATGGCCGTTAGAGCAAAATTTCGAAATGAAAGCTCACTTAAGTCTCTATTCCTGAGACTAAACTTCTTATAGTTTGAAGACTAAAGCTTGGGCTTCAGGGTTGGCCCAACCCACAAAAAGAAAGAAAAAATCAAATAGCCCAAAGGTAATGCCTGCAATAAAAATTCTAATTCATAATAAAATAATAAAAAAATTTACTATATTAGAAAGGTGGAGTTACAAATCTCTCCCCCTTGAAAAATTTCGTACTCGAAATTCAATGACCAAATCAATTTCTGCAATTCTCAAAGGATCCAACACCAGTTTATTATTAAAAAATCAAAATACAAAATACAATCACAAGAACAATCTAGGGTAGCGCTCCCGCATCTCGTCCTCGCGCTCCCATGTGGACTCTCCCGGAGAGTGATGTCTCCACATGACGCGAACAAGAGGAATGGTCTGGTTCCGCAAGCGCTTCTCCCTCCGATCGAGGATCTCCACTGGATGCTCCTCGTAGGTCAATCTCGGGCCCACCTCCAGCTCGGAATAGTCCACCACATGGCTCGGGTCTGGAATGTAGCGTCGGAGCTGAGACACGTAAAAGACATCATGTACTCCCTCCAAGCTAGCTGGAAGCGCTAATCGATACGCCACCTCGCCAATCCGCACCGTCACGTCGAAAGGTCCGATGAATCTCGGACTGTGCTTTCCGCCTCTGCCAAATCTGATGATGCCCCTAAGCGGCAGGCCGACCACGTGGCCCGTCGTGCAGTGTTGCTGAGGGCGACGAGAAGACGTCCACCATAAATGATCGCATGCTCGATCGTAAGGGCGTCGGCAATCGTCGCCAATATGCGCGTCGTACGCATAGAACAGGCGGCTGGGCGGAATCGATAGTCGCAGGCGACAAGGAATCAGTGGCCGTCGTACGGGCGGTCACCCTTGGTCGTCGAGGGCGTCTCTTCCGCGTTGTGGGCAAAGTGAGGTGTTGAGTAACTGCCGTCGAAAGACGGTGTGCTGTCGAGCGGAGCTCTGGAGCGCGCGGAGTGCGCGGGGTACGTGTGCACGGCAATGATGACAAGGCCAACGGACAACATCCGCACTCCAAAAGTCGTTCCATACGACAGGCCAAGAATCGTGTGCATGGGACACACGATTATACTGAGCCCGCACGCGTTGGAAAAAAGAAGAAAAATATATATATATATATATATATATATATATATATATATATATATATATATATATATATTTTATATATATATATATATATATATATATATATATATATATATATATATATATATATATATATATATATATATATTATTTTTATTTATTTATATATATATATAATATTCTATATATATATTATACATATATATATATATATTTTTCATATATATATATATATATATATATATATATAAATATACATATATATATATATATATATATATATATATATATATATATATATATATATATATATATATATATATATATTTTCTCCAAGAATTTTATTACCATACAAAGATACTTAAAATCCAGAAGTGGAGGGGTGTGTCCTAAACAATTTGTTTTGTGTCGGAGCCGTGTCGGAGGATTTTAATTGGGATCCATCTCCCGATAGGTACAACCTATTCTCTAAATTTATTTTTTCATCATGATAATTAGTTTGAACCCCATAGGAATGACCCCTATGGTTGTGTCTCCATTTGTGTCCATTTCGTGTCCATTTGGAGACTTTTAGGAGTGTCCTATGTGTAGGCTTGTGTCCTAGTGGAAAAGTCTCTATTTGGACACTTGTATTTATTATGCATATTGTTTAAATGTTGTTTAATATTTAATCTCAGATTTCTAATAGTTTAGAGGTGAGTTTTCTAAGTATCATATTGTACCATGTTTATTTACCTATATATTGTATATATATGTGGGTTATATATATGTTATTCTCTCTCTCTCTCTCTCTCTCTCTCTCTCTCTCTATATATATATATATATATATATATATATATATATATATATATATATATATATATATATATATTCTCTCTCTCTCTCTCTCTCTCTCTCTCTCTATATATATATATATATAAAATATGTAAATATTATTTGGCTTATATATATGTATATATATTATGGTGTGTAATGTGTGTATTTCTCTATGTTGTGGGTATGGTGTAGGTTCGGCCAAGGGGGGAGAAAGATTGGATGTGTGTTTGTTGTGTTGGTGATGTATGTGTTTGTGTTAGTTTAGAGAGGAATTTGTGTTGGTAGGGTGTTTGATAGAATGGAAGGTATTTGAGAGTTTGTTTGTGAGAGAGTTAGAGAGGGGATTGAGTGTTAGATTGGGAGTGGAGAGTGGAGTTGGGAGGGGGGGTACTGCTGCTGCAAATAGCAGTAGGTACAGCAGCAATTAGCAGGGTATTTAGCAGCCCATTCCAGTCCATAGCTGCCATTGATTAGCCCCTACATTCCAGTCCCCACAGTCCACATTGCTGCCTTTTTTTAGTCCCATTTTTGTCCATGTAACCACCAGTCCAGCACCCCTAAATCAGTCCATTGCTACTACTAATTAGCCCCTATATGCTGTCCCATATTCCAGTCCCTATAACCTACATATCAGTCCATTTCAGCCCCTTGACTGTCCTATATTCTGGCCTACTCAAACCTGTCCTTAGCTGTCAATAACAGTCCTAAACACTAGCCTAAATCTGTCCCTAAACACAGCTACATGGCTGTCCATTTCAGCCACAAATAGCAGTCCTAAACCCAGCTTGGTTCAGTCCTAAGTGGCCCATTTCAGCCCCCTTAACCCACCACTAAACAGCCTATATAACACCCTATATTTAGCCCCTATATCTAACCCATATGACAGCCATATGATGTCCCAAACCTGTCCTTAAATCACCCCCAAATCAGTCCACTACATGCCCATATGTGTATATATATAAGTGTGAACCTATAAGCCTATGTGTGGGTGAGCTTAGAGTTTGTGTGTGTGTGTGTAAGCCTATAGTAGTGAACCAAATCCATATGTGTGTGAGTCTATAGAAGAGCCTAGGAGTGAGCCTATGAGTGTGGTATCATGGGTGCTATAAGTGAGTGAGTGAATGAGTGGTTGAGTGAGTTAGAATTTGGTGAGAGGGTGATTTTGAGATAGGAGCGTCGGAACGCGTCCAAACTTGAAGGGGACCTAGTTAATGTGAATTAGATTTTGTGGGTTGGCTCCTAGGTTGAAATCGGGGTTGCATGTGGGATTAGGAGGTTGGTATCGCACGATACCATTGAGTATCTTGAGATATTCAAGATAACGGGTAAACGGGTAATATGGACTGTAAGATGGACTGGATGTCTACTTACCCTAGAGAACTTGGTAGGTAATGATTGTATAGGCTAGTATCCTACTACCCTAGGAAGCCGGGAGTGGAATTCCTAAGGGAAGGCCACTTGGCGTCAACGTTAGAGTGGTTTAAGGGTATGTGTATTAGAGGGTAATCGGGTAATTTCAAGATATGGGATTCGGGTATTCGGATTGACTTAAAACTTAGGTAACTTGTTAGGTACACCCTACAAATGTCATTTTTGAACCAATTTTGGCTCGGTTGACCCAGAGTTGACTTTTTACCCAAAAGTCAACGATGAGTCAACACTTTGTCTAAATTGGACCAAATCCAAACCAGAGTTGACCAGTTGACTAAAAGTCAACTGTTGGTCAACATTTGAACAGTTAGACCTAGGGTTGACCTAGAGTTGAGCAGAGTTGACTAGGGTTGACCAGTTGACTAAAAGTCAACTGTAGGCCAACTCTTGACCCCGTTTGACTTGATTCGACTTATTTTGACTTGCTATGACTAGTATGACCTAGGGTTGACTTAGTCTGACTTAGATTGACTTGATATGACTTAATTTGACCTAGATTGACTTGACATGACTTAGTGTGACTCAGTGAGATCTAGTTTGACCTAGATTTCATATCATTCATCATAAATCATTCATAACTTTGTTAAACCTAAATTAACATGAAATATCTCATCTTTAGGTCTCTGATTACCACTCTGAGCATTGATATATCCTACACTTCAAGACAGCAGGCGAGTACATTCACTAATAGTTTTTATTGTCTTGATATCTGCTATATCCGATTCAGTTGTAGTGTCTTACTTGATTCCTGACACGATGGTTCACGGACTAGTCTATGACGGATCCTGTCATGAGATATTGTTCTCGGGTTACTTGGTATATTGGTACATGACTCGACTTGTTTATTGTACTTGTATAGACATGGACTTGGGAGTGGGCTGATCACCTGCTTTTGAATCCCGTGTCATGACGTGTTATGTCTGGATCCTCTATACTATTCGAAGATGGGAAGTTATTAGTGATTGTGTGATCAAAATTCCTAAATTGTTCTATTGTACACATTGTTCATAGCTATACCCTCGCCTCACGATGGGTAAAGCCTTACCCTACATCGTTCATAGCTTTCCATGGTGACCGGCCTTACCGCTCTATTATACACATTATTCATAGCCGGTCGGATGGAAAGCCTAATCATGTTTCCCAAGCCGATCACATAACGCTCTAATAATTCAAGAAATATTTTATATTTACTTATCTTATCATATATCATGTTCTGTTCTACATTCAGTACTTTCTCACCATGCTATGATATTCAGTTACTCACATGTTCTATATGCCTTTATATTGTACCTTGATTGGAGACTAAGTTCTGCTCGGGAGAATAGTTACAACTTTGGTCCTTGTTTGGTTTAAGGGTTGTAACTCAGCTTCCGAACGGTTCCCAAGTCTTCATATATCTTTGTGTTGTAGTTCATTATACTATCTCTTATAGAATTTGTCAATTCACATGGAACTGCTGTTAGTGCTTGTACTTGCTCATTTTCCTGACAGGATACCGTTATGATATATTACAAATGACTCTGAGGCAGACTGCTCGACCTATTATGGGCTCGAGCTAGATGGAGTAGTCCAGGACCGTGGCCTTATAGTAGTGCCACTAGAATTTGTTCTCCCGGAGTAGTGTAGCTTAGTTGGGTTGTCTGGACTGCGATCCAGCTAGTATTATCAGACTGTAGCTTTCTATGTTATATTTTGCGACCCTGTGATGATGTGTATATATCTGGGCTTGTGTGGATCTCGAACTTATTTCCTGCTTTCATCTATTATATTTTCTTTCATGCTATATATCCTAGTTTGCCTTGTGATTGAGACTGTATTGCTATGTCACCTCCATTAGGAGGGTATATACTGTACAGGTACCTTTATCTGTTTAGTTGTAGTATTTATAGATGACCTAGACAGTGTTCTACCGCCGATGCTGCGGCATAGGCTGGACGTAACCACGTACTCGTGCCATATATATATATATATATATATATATATATATATATATATATATATATATATATACTTTCTAATATATAGTTTCTCTATATACATATATGTTTCTTATATTAAAAAGTATATATATATATATACTTTCTAATATATAGTTTATATATATATATGTTATAGGATGGTTGTGATATTTTGTTGCCTATATTGAGGACTTTTTTTTTCTGAGAATGATCTCAGTTGGGTCAGTCCCCTTTGTACGGCCGCCCATCTACACCAGTAACACACACACACACACTTCCTTCTTCCCTCTTTATAATATACACACACTTCCTTCTTCCCTCTTGATAATACACACACACACACACACACACACACACACACACACACACACACACACACACACACACACACACACACACACACACACACACACACACATTCTTTTAATATACTTAGTATATACATTATATATATGTAATATATAATGTTATGTTTGTATGCTTGTGGCTTGTGTTCTTTTAGGCTTTATTTATATATATGCTAGTATAGGTAGGTATCCTATATAGGCTTTTCCTATATACTAGCTAGTTTAGTTTTGTTGTGGTTCATAGAGACTTGTTAGGCTATCTTGACCTTAAATATTGGCTAAATAGGTCTAGTGGACTCATAGACTTGTTGTTGACTGAACCATAGACTAGTTGACTAGAGTTGACCTAGTTTGACTAGATTTTTGACCAGAGTTGACCAAGAGTTAACTTTGGCCTAGAATGACCTAGAATCATATAGAATGCATTGTAAACTTCATTATTACTATCTTGGATACATTGTGTACTGTGTTTTTCTAAATATGACTCTGTTACTCTTATACGGACATCTATTCTCTTCAATCATTCAGGATCTCAGGCGAGTACATTCTCTGATCGTTTCATACTTGCTAGAACTTATATTCTTACTCTAGATTACTTTACTTGATGTTGTCACGATGTTATCACGAATTAGTACTATATGGATCTTTTCATGAGATATTATTCCCAAGAGGTTGCATCGGATATTTCATGTTCATGTACTTTATCATGTGCATCATGTACTCCTTGGACTCATATCTATTCATGTATACACATGTTCTCATGTGCCTTCATGTCCACTCATGTTCACATGAGCTTCTTGTATAAAGTAGCATAATCATGTACAATAACGTAACTTGAATGGATCCTTGTATATTGATTGGGATAGGGGGAGTATAAGTGATTATGTAGTTAAATCCAAGTAGTGTAATCATGTACATGCCTGTTATACCTTCACGTATAATGGAGTTACCTTAGAATAATCAGGTGCAACCTATCCCGATTACATAACCATCTTATGCTCTAAATCACTTATCACTTATATATATATATATATATATATATATATATATATATATATATATATATATATATATATATATAATTTTTATTTTTTTTCAACCACCCATTTTATTCATGAAGGCCGAAAGGCCGAACCTTTACAAGTATACCATGAGGCGCAAAATGCCGATGCCTATACACGTATACTGACAAAACAAGGGAAAAACTAGAATAGCCACGGCTAATTCGGGGAAAGTAGAGAGTTCCAGAATACCGTCTGGCCATGTGTGCAGAGGGATCTCTGTTTGCGGCACTGTCGAATGGTCTCCCAAATTAGTTGGGCGGCGTTGTACTGGCGTCCTTCATATCTAGCCTTGTTCCAATTTTTCCAGAGAACCCACGTGGCGGTCGCGGCGACTATCTGGTGACCATATGACATCGATGCCCAGGTTGCTATGAGGGGTTGAAAGTTGTCGCCCCCATGAGGCAGTATACAACATTGGGAAAGAGCTCTCTAGACCATGATCGGTAGATCCCCTTGACTGAGGATGTGGTTGACTATTTCAGATTATCGATCAGAGCAACATGTGCAGGTTGATGCAAGGTTATACCCGATAGTGTTGAGAGTGTCATCAGTAGGGAGGATGTTGCGTTGGGCTCTCTAGATGAGGAAGGACCCCTTCTTGGGGATGCAGGTCTGCCAGAAGGATGCAACAGTAGTAGATGGAGCCGCATTGCCGAGGATTACTCTTCTGGCCGACCTAACCGAGAATTCACAGTTAACATCGGGTGACCACTCGAACTAATCAGCGTCCAGTCCGATCTTTACTCTGCTACGACGGATGTTGTCAGGACCCGCACCCGCCTTTCGGATACGAAATGTGTCCAAGCCCAGCCTATGCCACAGTATCGGCGGTAGAACGCTGTCTATAACTCACAAGTCACTGAATCTAGTATCACATGGAAGTCTATATCTCATCCACAGAATAATCAAGACACAATTAAGATTAATGAATATCCATAAAACTAAGTAATAATGAATATAAACTGAATATTTCCAAGAATCAAAGTCACGTCCGGTGGACACAAATCCACTACCAATAGAGGGAAATAGAGAAATACATGAAATAAACTAACTGAGTACAACGGCTAACCAAGACAACCTCAAATGCAAGACACCGTCGCGCACAACCGCTCGTCTGCTCCTGACTCAAACTTGGCTAACCTGAAAAGATCATCAGGTCCTCAGAGGACATAGCAAGATACATAATATACATGCCTATCTAACAGTTTTATTATGCGTAAGAATTAAGCAAGAAAGACAGAAACACAATAAGTGGCTACGAACACGAACACTACACGAACACTAGAACAACTACGCATAAATGAACTACCGAGTGAACAATGAACACGAGATCAATGGAGAAACCAAACCCTCGTCCCGAGTGTGGACTCTCTAGTTTGAACTAAGCACTAACCCTCGTCCCGAGTGCGGACTCTCTGGTAAGCTTACGGAAAAAACACCCTCGTCCCGAGTGTGGACTCTCTGGTGCCAATGAACACGACAAACACCCTCATCCCGAGTGTGGACTCTCTGGTGCAATGATCAACCCTAGTCCCGAGTGTGGACTCTCTGGTTGTGTAAAATGATAATCAAGGGTTTAGCAGTTCAACTACACGCACTCGTTCTATGATACGACTCAAGCAAGGTACTGGTGAGAACAACTCCAAATGTGAAAACATGAACACGGCTATATGCAATAAAAACAACTCAATAGAATATAATACGAATAACATATGTCCATAAACAAATCAAAGACTGAATAATGAAATGAAAAGCATGTAAATAAAACCGTAGAGGGAGGCAAGGTATACTTGCCTGTGGCCCTGAGCTGCTGACACGGATCAGAATCCATATCAAGATCCAAGTAACCTGTTTATGAATTGATAGAATCAATACACTATTTTGAGATTACATAAATAAGTCTATCTATTGGTTATTTAGGCTTCTAGGTTTATTTCCTATGCTCTAAATCTAGTTTTCTTCATTACTTGGCTGCAGGTACTAAACTAGGTCACCTTTACTTATTACTCATACATTGTATCTAGGTATAGACTCATAGCTAATGTCCTTTCATCCACTTATATTCTGGTTTTTATCCTCTAGCCTTCATGAACTTACTAAGCATATGCAAGGAGAAAAGTAACTACACCTGTCATATACAAAGACAGGGCTCCTACTAGGTTGCAGGTATTAAGATATCCTATTCCTAACTGATACTCCCTTCCAAGCCTATATTTGCTTCTGTTCTGTCACACCTACCAACCTAACACTCTTCTTTATTCCATATATGATATTTTCTCTACTACAGATATCTGTTATCCCCTTCCTACTGCCATTGTCATATTGCCACATAATGGGAGATCGAAAGATTTTGTGTTTACATGCCCATTCAGTGGAAATGTCGATGTCAAACCTTATTCGGGTTGTATCAGTAAGAGATCTCATAAACTAGACTTCTACGTTTTTCTTGTTTGAACTCCTTGTCTCACATTGCCAGCTCAAATTGCTAGAGTTGTCCTTTTCTTCAATGATCAAATGGTATGCAGTTAACATTGAATGTTGTTGAAGAACTTAGCCACTAAGTTGCTATGTTCATTGCAAGATTACTCCAGTAATATCAAGCTTACATGATCTAAGAGTTACATAGGCATTATTCCATCTAGGTTTGCTGAAATTTCAGTTTCTACTTGACTCCTAATAGGTTGAGGACAATGGTGCAACGAATGACCACACAAGAGACTCAAAAGTAAACTTAAGATGTCCTAGTTATTTACATTAAGATTCAAGTGTATCTGTATTATTGAACTTTATTACTAGCTTTTCTAGAAAAGAGCCACCTGTGTGCTGGTTCAGTTAAACACCATTAAGGAGCATTTCTGCACAGATAGCAACATAGGTCTGCGGCAACTAATACACCTCTAGGCAGCTTGATACCACACACATACATGTGCGCCCCACTTGAACCCACACACAAGTAATCATATTCCTATTGCTATGCATAGAATCTCCTCCTAAACTCTGCTACTTACCAGTATCTTAACCCCTTGTTTCACAGGTATCCACAAACGTTCATGTGTACAAATATGGTATTCCCTAATCATCTGTATTCATAACCCCTAATATAGGGGACTCCACACCCACACATCTGGAACTCTTAGTCAATAACATATAACAGATTCATTTAAGTGCATTGCAATACGTATGTAGCATTCAGAGCTCCTACCAGAGCCTATTGTAACATGTTCAACAGAACAGTTTATACATCAAGGTCAGACCATTCTAATAGTAATGGTAGGTACAGTTTCCAAAATTAGACAAGAACAATATCATTTTCCTTGTACAACATGAACTTAAAAGAATCCAGAAAACAATTATACTGGGTTTTGATACCAATCAATCTCAAATGAAGAGTTATGACTCCACGATGATACATTTGTACCCTTGTTACCTGTTTTGCTACTGAAAGAAGGAATGGAGGATGGACAATGTAGAAGAGCCTCTCCACATATCTGATACACATGTGACCAGTGGTGCACATCCCCAATGAACCCTTCTGTTAGGCCTACTACAATGACAGATACTTTAACATCCCCATCTCTGTTTTGTTCATAACAGTTAGACTATGATTGAAACCTATTTGCCATTACAGCTGTATGACTCATAGCCCCTGCCTCCTATTTTACTCGACTGCTATTTAGTATAGGTTGATATATAATGGTTTGCCTTCACATTTGATTGTGTATTCCTGGGACCCCAAATGCCCATACTGAACTTCCAATGGCAGTATCAAGCAGCAATGGTGGTAGTCCCATGTATAGGTAGGTACTGCTACAGCAGGTAGGTTTGATACCTGGTCCTGCAGTCCATGCCCTGTACTTCTTCCCTGGAGTAGAGTATAGGGGTGGACTGGTTGTGAGAATCCAGTAGGTTATCAGGTAATGTTGAATGTTTACAGTTGATTCAACATCACCACCAATCTATCAAGTAACCAAGGGTCCCACTCGATGCTAACATCTCTATAAATTACCACGTATCCTAAATATTCGATTCACCCAGGTGTAGAAGCATGGAAAATATCAGAGTAATGGTCCATACGGCTCTGGGAAGAAGCCCATACGGCTCATACAAGAGCTGCCTTACGCGATTCAAAGAAGACTCTCAGTCTCACGCGGCTCGGGAGTATATGCGGTTTATGCGGCCCGATTGATGCCACATCCCCCCTTGGGATCCTTCTCTACAGCTGGCCATTTGAGTAGTGGCCTCATTTAATGCCCTGACACGACTTGACGACCGTGACGGCTCTGACATAAAGCGTCATAATGGTTCTGCCATAATGACAGACTCTTCGGGAAAAGAAGAAAATCTCTGACCCGATCCGACAGAAGTCCTAGATTGCCAAGTGGCACGTCTCATGCGGCTTAAATAGGGAACAGCTTCATGCGGCTCACTAAGAAGTCACCCTATATGGCCAGCAGAAATCAGCCATATGCGGCCCACCGAGAACCCAGTCCCTGCGGCTCAATACAACGCTAGCTTAGGCGGCTCGTAGAGATTATGCATATGCGGCTCATTGAGAGTTCATCCCCTGCGGCTCAATAAAGCACTGTCCCATGCGGCTCATGAAGATTATCTCCCTGCGGTTCAAGTCTTGCCTATCCCATGCGGCTCTGGCAGGACCCACAATTAAAACACGTGGCATCGGATCAATCAAGGATTTAATCGAATCCCAACAAATATATTTGACATCATCATCATAATTACTGAGATCAGGGCATATCATTTATCATCAAGCCAATGGGACACGTGGCGAGCAATCGGACATTGGTATAATTAATCATGAAGATTTAAAGCAGTTAACATTAATTGCTCACAAGATTCGGTGCTATCTGCATTAATGGCCTAGATTCATTGTAATCAGGATCAAGGGTTCAGATAGATTGAAGGAGCGCCGACATTCCAAACAAATGATCATTAGCAAACCCTAATGATCACCCCCACTCTTATAAATAGCCAGCATCATTTCTTTGCACAAACCCCCCGGCAACAATAAAAAAGAGAGAGACAGATATACAGAGAGAGTTTCCCCCTTTTCGATAACCACAGAGAGAGAGAAGCCAGGAGAGCAACACGAGGAGAGCAAGAAGAGCATTTCTTCGTCCACGCCAAGCAGATCTTCCACGAGCCAAGGCTGCATACCGATCGTCCAAGGAGTAAGGCAGAGCGGCCGTCGCTTTCCCGAGCCTCTATTGTCACCCCCAGAATCAAAAATAAACAATTGTACTTAGACTGCTGTACCTAGGTTTTCGTCCCTAGACTTTTTTTGTACAAACGAGTCTGTAACGTGAAGTAAAAGTTCGGTCCTCCGATAATTGTTCTGTTTTTTTATATTTTATGGCAGACACGATGGCGACTCTGCTGGGGACTAACTTCTCCACGGCTGAGGAGTTGGTGACGCAATCGAATGCAGCCAAACTTGGCTCCACACAACAGAAGATGGTCGTCCGCTTCGACCAACAGGCGTTCGAAGAGATGCTCTCTGAAGGCAGCGCTGGCCCGGTCCAGAAGCGCACCCACACCGTGAAGGCTCGTAAAGAGTGGAGGCCAAAATCATTTGCTCCTCCTCAAGCCCTCGATGGGATACCCTCTGTGGCTCAAGACGGCGAGAAGGACTCTCCTGCGGCCCCACTTCAGACCGTAGACAACTCTGCTGTCCCCAAGTCCGGCAGAAGAAAACACTATGATGCTGGACTTGCAGGGGCAAAGAGGAACTCTGCGCGATCCGAGCCGCAGAAGGGTATTAGCCGCAGGAAGAAAGCCCATGCGGCTACATCCGCCAACCGTATGAAGAAAACTCATACTGCCACATCTGTCAGCCGCATAACTTATGCGGCTACAGTTGCCGACCACATGGATGAGACTCATACGGCTATCAAAGTCAATCGTTTGCAAAAAACTCATGCGGCCACAGATGCCAACCACATGCGGTCAGCCTGCACGGTCGTGACTCCTAGCCGCATAAGAACTCATCCGACGGCAGAAGACAACCGCATGCAGACAGCCTGCACGGTTTCCAATCCCAGCCGCATAGCATCCGTTCCATGCTCCTCTCGATCAGTTTTTGACCGTCTCTCGTACGGTCCGAACCCTGATGATTCTCTGGATGATAAGCCAGACTCTGTGGTATTCAACTTGGACTCTTCTTATTATGCACCCACAAGTGCTAAGAAGAAGAAGAAGTCTAGGGCAGCGCGGGCTCATCAAGCCCAGACAGCTGCCCCAACCTCCGACTATCGGGGCGTCCCGCTGATTATCACGCGGGCCTCTGATGGGAAGTTGTATAGGACCGCTCGAGTCCAGTCCCCAGCGGCAAACGGACAAAGTGGTTCCTCTGACCTGCGTGAGGCTATCCTCCACAAACGCAAGGAAAGAGAAGGAGCCTCGACATGCAAAGAGTCCTCACATGGACGTCACTGCACCCAGATCATCATCAACTGCTGCTGCAACAATACGACAGTGACGGAAGACCGGCCGTCCGTCTTCCAAAGATTACAGCATCCGAGCTCGGAGGACGAGGCACCTTCTGTTGTCTCCTGCAATTTCGTGCAGAAAATTCCCGCCGAGGGGAGAGGGAAGAAGACAAGCATCTCTAGTCCGAAAATATCAACCACTACAGCTAAGAAATTGTCGGCTAAACGGTTGCCCTCCATCGGAGTATACCAACACACCCGTTCGAAGAAAAAATCTGCTGCAATGGGAGATTCATCGTCCGCACCGCTGAGGGTCGAGGGAGCTGGGGGTAGCACTCCTCCGAACATCCACGACAATCCGATGTTTCAGGGAGATGAGCCTGGGGAAACAACCCTCCCGTCAGGTATAACAGATGCCGACGTCCCCGATGACATCCATGACTCTCAAGATGAAGCAAGCTCCGAAGCTGGGGGTACTGTTCCTTCCGAGTCTGAACCCGAAGAGAATATTCCTACCTATCCCGATGATTCTCGATGCACGGGTATGACTCAGAGGGCACACCCTCCACCGTCCCTTCCGTCACTCCTCACGTAAGGACGGTATTCATGACGGACAACAATCAAGGTGGTTCCAGTGATCGCCAACGCATCAACACTTTGGAGGCCATACTGCACGCCTTGGTCAAGTCTGTAGACGAGATCAAAGCGGCTCTTCCTACTCTGCAAGGGGTGACACCTGGCCAAACAAGCGTGGGTCCCACAAACAATATAGATTCAAATTCAGCGGCACCGAACCCGGGCAATAATCCTCCCGAAGTAACGGCTCCTACTGCGATAGATGAGACCCGAGAAGTAAGGAGAGAAGTTCAAGAGCTCCGAGCCATGTTCCACGCCCGAGAAAACTCTCAAGACTTCAGAATACGGCAACCATATCCTGCTGAATGGAGGGATGTTCCATTCCCACCAAGATATAAGCCGTTCAATATCAACCCCTATGATGGCAAGACCTCAGCAAGTCGGTACATCACCTACTTCAAGGTCACCACCGACCATCTGCCTCATGATGACGCTATCCTCACGCGGTTATTCATCGGGGCATTGGAAGGAGTCGCCTTCGACTGGTACCGCAACCTGCCGGACAATTGTATCCACTCCTTCGCTGGCTTCAAACGCTTGTTCTTGGAGAGGTTCTACGAGGTAGGCCAGGATGTCACAATGTCTACCCTCATGGACGTCTTCCAAGGAGAGAAAGAGCTGACGAGGAATTACATTAAGCGATTTCGTCAAACCGCAATAAAGTTACCATCCGGCAATCCGGATTCTTCCTTGATTGAAATCTGCCAAAAGAGACTGCTCCCAACAATTAGTCTCTGGATGGACGAAAGTCAATTCAAGGACTGGAAGGCTTTTATCATCAGTGCTACAAGTGCCGAGAAACGATTAAGGAAGGCCCGCCAACTGGGGTTGTATATCTCGGATGGAGAGAACAAGGGCAAGCGTCCCAGCACCAACACCGACAATGGGGGTAGCCCCTCCAACAATCGGGACAACAGAGGCAAGCAGGCTATGGTGGCCGACGCGGCCCAGAAGCCCGAGTCACAACCAGCAGACAAACAATGGCCTCAAATCACTTACTCTTTTGAAGACAGCCACGTCAAGCCTACCTTGGACATGCTCATACAAGGAGATAGAATCCAGCTCCCTCCACCAAGACGGGAGCCTCGGCCGGCTGACTTGGAGAACCCAAAGTTCTGCCATTACCACAGCTACGTCCACCATGCTACACACGACTGCTACCAACTAAAACGGTACATCCAAAACCTCATCGATTCGAACGCTCTAGCCATCGATTTCGAGGAGGTAACCGTAGCAGCCAACATGGTGTCCGTGCAATTCGGCAGCTTTCCTCCAACAGAGACTCAAGACGGTGTTATACCCATCCCTCTGGCAACGATAGAAATTGCTAATCTTCCGCCCGCTCGAGATCAAGCTACCGGCCTAGTACCTCTCACTACATCGCTAGGAGAAATTATGTGGGTCCATCCGGACCTGGTTCACGAGGTGACTCAGTCCATAACGCCTCCCATTCACAAGAAGAGAAGTGGAAAAGTCAGATCATGCCGCACCGCCTCGACAGATGAAGAAGTCACGGCCGTTGTTACTCGATCTGGAGCACAATCTCAGCCCGTGGCTGAGAACTCAACGGATAATCATCCGCCCACTACCACTGGTGCTCCGGGACCGGCTCAGCCTTCGACGACCGACAAGCCTAGGCCGAAGGAGACTCGTTTCGACAAATCCCTCCGAAAGGAGACACCTCAGGGGCTGGAGAGGCCCTACAACTTCGACATCTTGGCACAATTGGCCAATACACCGGCCAGATTGTCCTTATATGAACTCATAAGGCTCTCGAAGGATGTACGCGCGGCCGTGAGCGATGCACTCCAAAATGCCGACGCATACTTGGCTCAGGCCAACCTCACGAGAGACAATCAGCCCGTAGATCTCCAAGACAGCGCGTGTACAGGAGCGATGCCCAATATCGTCTTCACCCCACAGGATATGCTCATCAAAACCAACCTGCACGATCGCCTGTTATACTATACTGGATACATCGGCGACGTAAAGGTGGACCGGATGCACATTGATCCTGGGTCCTCCATAAGCATCATCCCGAAGGGTCTGCTACATCATCTCCGCATCCCAATGCATCGCCTGACACCTACAAGCACCGCCATCAGCGGTTTCAATTCGGACAGGAGCTACCCTATTGGGAAGATTCGTCTGAAGTGTCAAATTGGCGACCTCCAATCCGAAGTCACCTGCTACGTCATAGATACAGACACTTCTTACAACATCCTCTTGGGGCGCCCATGGATACACGATTATATGATCGTGCCTTCCACGCTACACCAGTGCTTCAAATACGTCGACAAACACGGCTTCGTGAAGACAGAATTTGCTGATATCGATCCCTTCAAAGGGGTCGAATCTTACTACTCGGACTCCTGCTTATAAGAAAAGTCGAAGAGGCACCTTGATGAAGGAGACGCACAAACTCATACCGAAACAGCCACGGGATCAGAAGGACCCCTGACAATCCACCTCCAAGATCGCAAGCCGGGCAAGTCTGCACCCCTTACCGCCACTCTGCGGATGGACGTAATCAGCCTCTCAGCACAGGAAGAGCAAATGATAATCCGGCTGCCAAGGTCCGGCCAAGTACCGAGACCCACAACTGAGCCACTGACAATCAGGCTACCAAGAGTCAGCCGACCACAAGCAGGGAAGCTCAACCCCTCGGATAGGCCTATGACGATACGCCTTCCCAGGAAGAGTCGTCACCCCGATGCGAGGTCTGACACTTCTAGCGAACCAGCCACTCCTCGCCCACATCAAATGCCAAACTAGGGGTCGCTAGTCTGCCAACAACTCCACGCTCTGCTCCATCAACCAAACCACTGACAATCAAGCTTTCCAGGTCGTCCTCTCAATCTTCGTTCACACAGGGGGTAGCCGAAGAGGAACCGGAGCTAGCCAAGTATGTGGCTGCCCATACTGATGTCCCCTCCGCTGATGATGTAATCCTCCTAGAAAAGATACCTTACTTCATCAATAAAGGGTTATCTTTGAACTACACCGAGCTCAATAAGCTATGTACAATGTATGCTATGGAGCACGGTATAGGCGCTCACATATACACACAGGTGACAAATGTGTACACCGCGATCCAGCTTACTCCAGTAGAAGACGCTTACCGAATATTCGAGGGAGGAGACCATCCGATCATCTTCGGCCGGACGAACAACCCGCATCCCCTTGCCATAGAAGAAGTCAACCTCGGGTCAGATGCTGGAAGACTGCCTCTGTATCTCTATAGCCCTCAATCCAAATATCTCATGTAGAAACAGGGGGATGATCTAGAGACGACGCCAGGATTGAACTACGGCACTAGGCGACGATTACCTTTGAAGTCGCCAGCCCCGGCGGGCAAACCATGGAACTACTATAACAAAACTCGATGCGGGTTAGGGTATGTAACGCCTACTACGACCCCTGAAAGTTTGGACGAAGAATGCGACTGGCAGTCACATTCAACCGGATCACCAACTTTCGACTCAGATACCAGTATTAGAGATGTATTCAGACAAGTCATGTCAGTCAACATGGCATTCGCCGACGCTTACGAGGAAGACGAAGACATCCCCTAAATCTTCGAGCTTGAGCCATGGGCCCAACAATTGGACGCACAATGGGAAAAGCGGTTCGAACTGAGAGAACCTCCTACTGAAGATGAGGTCATAAAAGTGGATCTCGGCAGCGAATCTTCTTCAAAACTGATTTTCATCAGTAAAAGCCTAACTGACGAAGAACGGGAGTCATTGTTAGAACTTGTCAGAGAGTATATTGATGTGTTCGCCTGGAGCTATGAAGACATGCCAGGGTTAAATCCTGACATCGCTCTCCACAAACTCAACATACGGCCGGATGCGAAGCCAGTTAAGCAGCAACAGCGACGCTTTCGTCCGGGAATCATGGACGCGATTGAAGCCGAGGTCAACAAACTGATAGCCAGCAGCTTCATTCGCGAAGAGCAACATCCAGACTGGGTCGCCAACATAGTACCCGTCCTCAAGAAGAATGGGAAGATTCGAATCTGCATCGACTTCCGCAACCTGAACGAGGCGTGCCCCAAAGATGAACTCCTCCTTCCTATCACAGACATCATGATCGACAATACTTGCGGCTTCGAACGCATGTCATTCATGGATGGCTTCTCGGGGTACAATCAAATCAAAATGTCTCCTGACGACGAAAAGCATACATCATTCCGAACACCGATCGGCACGTACTGCTACACAGTCATGCCTTTCGGCTTAAAGAATGCTGGCGCCACATATCAAAGAGCCATGAGCATCATCTTTAGAGACCACTTACGCAAGACGGTGGAGTGCTAAGTTGACGATATAGCCATTAAAAGCCGTAGCAAAGGAGACCATCTGCAGGATCTAAAGACGGTATTCGATCTAATGCGAACGCACAATTTGAAGATGAACCCCACGAAGTCCTTTCTGGGCGTATCCAGCGGGAATTTCTTAGGCTTCATCATCACTGCCAAGGGTATCCATGTAGATCCCGAGAAAATAAAGGCGATCATGGAGATGGCTCCCTCGAGAAATCTCCGCAAACTTAGAGGCCTCCAAGGAAGGCTAGCTTACATCAGAAGGTTCATTTCCAAGCTCTCCGGACGATGCCGACCATTCACGCACCTCATGAAGAAAGGAGTCTCATTCGTATGGGACGAGGAATGCCAGCGTGCTTTCGACAGCATCAAAGAATACTTATTAAATCCTCCAGTTTTGGTAGCTCCGGTTCCTGGAAAACCATTCCTGCTCTACGTACGGGCAATGGAACACTCCCTTGGTGCTTTGTTGGCACAAAACAAAGATGCAGGCCATGAGCAAGCTATATATTACCTCAGTCGAATGATGATTGGGCCAGAACACCGATACACCGCTGTGGAGAAGGAATGCCTCGCCCTGGTGTTCGCCATTCAAAAGACGCGGCACTACGTCACAGGGCAAACCATACATGTGATCTCCCGAGTCAACCCACTCAGAGTCCTCATGACTAAACCAGGGGCACTCAGCTCTCGCCTCGCTACATGGGCAATATTGCTGTCCCCCTATCATATGATCTTCGTCCCGCAGAAGGCTGTCAAGGGTCAAGCCCTGGCAGACTTCTTGGCAGCCCACCCAGGATCGGAGTCATCTAGAATATATGAAGAGATCCCAGATGAGGTCGTCGATTCGAATACAGCCACCCACGATAACATATGGCGGATGTTCTTCGATGGCGCTTCAAGAACCGGACCCAAGGGAAACATCGTCGTTGGGGTCGGAGTGGTATTGATTTCTCCTACGGGGCTGGTGATCAATCGTGCTTACTCCCTCACGGAACCCTGCTCTAATAATGTGGCCGAGTATAACGCTCTGGTCATTGGTCTCCAACTGGCAAGAGAGCTGGGGGTAGAATACCTTGAAGCGTACGGCGACTCCCAACTAATCGTCAATCAGATCCGGGGCTCATACGAGGTCCGCCATGAAGACATGATCCCCTACCATCAAATTGCGATCAACATTATCTCATCGTTTGAGGGATTCTTCATCGAGCATGTCCCCAGACTCCAAAATATCGAAGCCGATGCTCTAGCAGGCCTTGCCGCTTCTTTATCAGTGCCAAACCAAGCTCATCATTCTGTTGACGTGATAGGCCATGAACTGGTCTGCCCCAAGAACAATGTTCAATTCGTGGCGAGTTATTCTGCCCAGACGGTCGACGAAGCACCAGACTGGAGACAGCCATTAATCGACTTCGTCGTCTACGACATCCTCCCAGAGAACCTAAAGGAAGCCATTTCTGTCAGACGGCGTTCTCTCAGATTCTTCTACGATACAGAGACGAAGATGCTGTATCACCGCTCCTATGACGAATTATTACTCTGGTGCCTGTCGAACGCAGAAGCCAAAAAAGCCGTGCGAGAAGCTCATGACGGTGTCTGCGGGGCCCATCAGCCCGGCCCAAAACTACAAGATCGCCTTCGCCGAATGGGCTACTACTGGCCCACGATGGTGGCAGACGCGATAGATTATGCTAGAAAGTGCAAAGCTTGCCAAGTCTACGCGGACTTCATCCACCAACCATCCGAATTTTTATATCCGACGGTAGCGTCCTGGCCATTCGAAGCATGGGGAATGGACATCATTGGTCCAATCACCCCACCTTTCTCCCGAGGACATCACTTCATACTTGCGATCACGGATTACTTCTCCAAATGGGCGAAAGCTGTCCCACTTACAGAAGTTAAGACTTCAAACGTGATCAGCTTCCTTAAGCATCACGTCATCTACCGCTTTGGACTGCCCCGAAGGATCATCCATGATAATGGGCCGCAGTTTGCAAGCCACACATTCTATTGGTTTTGCGATAAACACCGTATTCAGAATATTGCCTCGACGCCGTACAACCCGGCAGCAAATGGGTTGGCAGAGGCGTTCAATAAAACAATCATCAAACTTCTCAAGAAGTTTGTCTCCTCCAACAAACATGACTGGAACGAGAAGCTCGGTGAGTGCTTATGGGCTTATCGCACCACGGTCCGAACAGCCACCGGAAATACATTATTCTCCCTGGTATACGAGAGTGAGGCAGTCCTCCCCTTGGAGACCCAGATCCCCTCACTATGTGTCGCCCTCACACATCAATTAATGACAGACGACAACTACCAACGTCGCCTGCAAGAGTTAGAGGCCTTAGATGAAAAGCGCCTCCTAGCTCAGCAAAGGATCGAGCTGTACCAAGCACGCATCTCAGGAGCCTTCAACAAGAAGGTCAAAATCAGAACATTCTAGGTAGGCGATCTCGTCTTGGCAGTCCGGAGGCCAATGGTCATGACTCACAAGACCGCCGACAAATTCCAGCCAAAGTGGGAGGGCCCATTTATCATTGAGACGGTATTCTCCAACGGTGCTTACCGCCTCGCAAAGCAAAACGGAGACTTGCTCATGCTGCCCGTCAACGGCAAGTTCCTGAAGAAATTTTATGTCTAAACGACATTCGCTACAAGATCTTTGAGTCATGTACCCGCTGGTACCACTGAACTCACACCCATAATATTTCAGATTATCGAGTCATGTACCGGCTGGTGCCCCTGAACTCACCCCCACATTCCTTTCAGATTATCGAGTCATGTACCCGCTGGTGCCGCTGGACTCCCACTTTCTCAATATTTTAAATTACCGAGTTATGTACCCGATGGTGCCTCTGAACTCACATTTCGGTCACTCTTTCAGATAGTAAGTCACGTACGATTATACCTCTGAACTTTCTTCCTGGAAGAGATCCTTCCTCATGATCCACTACCCGCGCTTCCAGGCACAAAAAAGGGTAATCGATCCACAAATTTCCGAAAAAATGGCCATGTCCTCATTACCTCTGAGTCGTTTTTACTTCCACCAAAAACAAACCGCCCCCTCACATAGAACTTCCACGTTCTCCTACCTCTGAGTCGTTCTATGTACCCCCTCTTCATTGAGCCCACTCCTGCCATGTCATCATTACCTCTGAGTGGGAAGGCTCCGTCGAAGAAATCTTCATGCTTGCCATGTCCATATTACCTCTGAGCAAGTATGTCGGTCTCCTTTCGACCTATTATCTGTACCCACAACCGGAGTACGACAAGGATAATAGGTCCACAAATGTCCGCTGTTGACCACGAATATCTTCCGTGAAACCTCCCCTGCCATGTCCTCATTACCTCTGAGCAGGAAGATTCTACGGTAAAACCCTCATGCTTGCCATGTCCTCATAACCTTTGAGCAAATATGTTGGTTTTTCTTTCGCCCTATTATCTGTATCCCGAACTAGGGTACGCCAAGGATAATAGGTCCACAAATATTCCTTTGCTAAGCTTCTTAGCATAAATCCACCACCCCACCATGCCCCGGGAGCCCAGCTGCTCTACGGCATTCTTTTTTCCTAGCACCGAGAACATCCATGACCACTTCGCCACGACTGTTCCAGACATCCTGTCCAAACTTGTTATCCGTACCTAAAACCAAGGTACGCCTAGGATAACAGGTCCACAAATAATCCTCCAGCAAGTCCAATTTCACAGATGCCACAAGTACAAGAAAGAGATGATGAGTTGAAACATGCTCATTTATTCAAAATTCAACGTACTACTTCATTTGGGATCACATCCCTTACAAAAAAAAAAGAGAAAGCAAAGAAAACAAACAGTTGATCACTGCTCTGGGGCACATAACACCCTGAGACGGTCCGTCAGTAAAACAACCGACCGCTCGAACCTCTGGGAGGCTCGACGCTCCGCCTCGTGGGTCAGCACCGCCTCGTCCTCCAGGTGAGCATGAGCCTGCCAGTTATCCTCAAATTTCTTAAAGGCCCGCTCCAGGTTATCAGAAGATCGGGAAACCTTCTCGGCCTTCCGAACGATTGACGCCTGCTCCGCCTGAGCAGTCTCCAACTCTGACTCTAAGAAGGCTAATTCCCGCTGAAGTCCAAGAATACGCTCCTTCGTGTCAGCAATTCCACGAGATGCAGACTCTTCCCGAGCACGGCAAGCCTGACTCCTACGACCCAGCTGGTCATACAAAGCAGAGAACTTATCGAGGTCTCCCCGTACAACTGGCCCAGCCGTATCTCGGGCTAGCTTAATCCTATCCCGAGCAGCAAGAAGGAAGCCCCGCTCCCGTTCGATCGCAGCAGGTAAGCCCGCCTGTCGTATCGCCAGTAGTTGGGTCACAAGATGATCAGCTTCTGTCAGCTTAGGTTCCAGCAGTGCAGCCAATCCCACCCCGCCAGGAAGGGACTTCAAGGTTGCAATCTGACCCCGGGCACACTGGAGAGATAGAGAAAATGGGGTCCCCCGCTCCATGGTAGCGTCTACGCCCCTTTTCAAATGACGATAGAAGCTGTCGACCACGTCCTGCGTCACCTCGTCCAGAGTCTTCGTGGAGGCCGGTGTCAACGGAAGTGTGGCTGGCAGCACCGAAGAAGACGTAACAGAATTCGCCGCTCCTGCCATAAGAGAAACCAGCTCCGCACGGAAGGACGCTTGAACAACGGCCAACTCCTCTTCGGCAGCCTGCAAAATTTGAATACTCGGTAGGGTCGAAAGGTCAGTCTCCGGAGCCGTATAATCTGCGGAGGATGAGGCGAAGACCATCGCCAACCCCATTTCCGTCGGCCTGGAGCTGGCAGGAGGCCCCTCGATATGGGACGACAAAGAAGAGGGAACGCTCCTTTCTCCCATATCACGGCAGGCCGAGCCTTTCCCAAGAACATCCACGGTGGGAAGTAAAGGGTCAGGACCTGCAGGGCCAAGGCAACCATGAATCGATTTGACCCGAAGAATATGTTGATAGAGCAAATAAGCCCCCTCACTAGTCAATATCTGGCTTATCTTTCCAGTGGAGGAGTGTGAAGGCCGAGGTTTGCCTGCAGCCACCGCAGCCCCTTCACCAACAGCCTCCGAGTCAGGTATAATAGACTCCTCCGCCCTTGCATCCTCGGGAGGGGATGCACCGAGATCGACGTCGCATTGCTGAAGATCAGCGGTTTTAGGGACGGGTCCAAGGAAACCTTCGTCACCCCGGGCCGAGGTTTCAGCAACCTGGGAGCTTCCAGCCACCGCTGAGAGAGCACCCGCAGAAAGGACCGCGGCGCACACGCCGCTAATCAAAGCAGCAAGGGCCGGATCAGCTCCAGAGGAAATAGACGGTTTAGGAAAGGACGGTTCACCAGACATCTATAAAGAGAAGTAATTAAGTCATATCTTCGGAAAAGAAGAAAACTACAACAAAGAGAAGGCTCCGATTTACCTCTGGAATACCGTCCGCATCCTCACCCTTCTCCGTGATAAGCAATCTACGGGGACCGACCGCCGCTCTCTTTACAGAAAAAGTTACCCCTCCGCCAGTAGACTCACGCCTGCCTCGCTTACGTAAGGGACCAGGCATGACGGGCGGTAGTTCTACCCGTACCACCTCCGACACAGATGGTAGCTGGTCCACTGCTTCATCAAATACAGCCGACGGTTGATCCGTCATCATCTCACCTGCCATGACGGGAGGCTGACCCGCCATTGTCTCGTCACCCGAAGAAAGGGAGTCCTCGTTGTCCCACTTGTTGTCTTCCTCAATTGTGTCAAAGGACTCAGAATCGGGCGAAGGAACTCTGTTCGTCCCTTTCTTCTTTGCTCTCGACGTCGTAGCCTTCTCCGCCAGGCGAGTGCCCATAATGAAGCTAGTCCTCGAGTCAAAATCGAGGGGAGGAGGATTCGCCGTCACATGATATAGGGCCGCCATATGCAGGATTTCCCCTATCACGTTTGCGGCAGGGACCAAGAAGCTAGTCCGAGTATGACAGGTGTCATAGTAGCTCCATGCCCTAATACCGTCAAGAATGCTACCTTCAAATCCCAGGTGAGAACTAGGGTGCCCGAGGGATAGCTGACTATACCCAAATTGACGGGCAAACCTACTAGGCAAGTAGGGCTCCAAATACACAGTGTTGCGATTCCGGTAAACTAGATGCGCCGGGCGAATGTTACGCAGCCAGAAATGCATCTTTTCAGGCAAGAAATGAGGAGGTCCAACCCCATCAACATGAACACTTCTCACCTCTTGATCAGTGAAACGAGGAACGGACACGAAGAAATTATACCCGTCTACTCTCGCCAGCATCCTCCGACACGCCGGCATAATACTACATTCCCAAGGCTGATGGTGATACTTGAAAAGAAATGCGTCGTCATCTGTAACGCCATCTCCCGTTCCAGTTCTCATCAAGGACTGATAATACAGCAACAGCCATCC
Source organism: Iris pallida (assembly GCA_029216955.1). Taxonomy (NCBI): domain Eukaryota; kingdom Viridiplantae; phylum Streptophyta; class Magnoliopsida; order Asparagales; family Iridaceae; genus Iris; species Iris pallida. The sequence goes on from JANAVB010021600.1 coordinate 27,592,635, forward strand.
CAGTAAGTAATGATAAGGCAATTCTACACGTTCAAAGTCCATTGCCACGTCACGAGCAATGACCTTGGACGAGAAGGCGCGAAGACCATGCTGAATACTGCACACCATGGCAGGAAGAAGAGCCAGCCTGACCCCAAAGGCCAACTTCACGGCAGGAAGAATGAAGTGGCGACTGATCCTCTCAATAGAACCTGTCCCTCCTGAGACCACGCAGTTGCACAACCATACCATTAGAAACCCGGCCAAGAGTGCCTTCTCTGACAGCCGCCGGGTACCATAACAAAAGTTGCTGAAGGAGTCAATCTGGCTCCCGAACCGGTCAGTTTTAGACCTCGACCTCCTAGCGGTCGACATCAAGTCCTCTACTTCCCTAGGAGTCAGACGGTCTCGAGAAGTAACCCGGCCAGCCGTACTGAATTTGAAGAGGTACGAGACCCAAGATTTAGTATGGGGAGAGTCCCCTTCTGAGCTGTCATTTTTTTGGATAGTCGTTCGGTGACAGGTGCTATGATGGCACAATAGTTCTTGATACACGGCGACGAAACCGAGGAATCATCGATCCAAATCTTGGAGCTCCTCATTCGTCGGAGTGTACACCTCGAAGGGTTCATCCCCCCAGGGGAGCTTGGAGACAACATACATCTCGTGAAGAGCGAGCCCCAATTCCCCGACAGAGGTGAAAAAGGTCCCCGTCCGATGATTGTACATCTCCAGAAGGGCCATGAATAGTGGCTTATTAACGGGCAACCCGTGGCTGGTACCCCGGATAGCGTCATAAAGGTTGACTCCCCGCAAAAATTCTTCATAGTTCCGTAGAATCCATGAGGTCAGATTAGCCCACGGGGGAATGGGGTGTAACCAGCTCGGCAGTACCAACCTGCCAACAGGATAGGACCCTTTGCGAGCAAGCTGACTCAGGAAGGTATCAGCCTGGGAGAATGAAAAATTAGGACCGGGGGTGTTGATGAAGGTACCCAGAACTAACCCCAGCACGGACCGACTGGCCGGATCTTTGACCGCATGCACTGATCCAGTGGCTCTGTTATAACGGATGTTACCCACAAACATCCCCGGTCGGGTTGGAGTGAGGGTGTCAGGCATCTGCCTTTCCAGAACGATCATATTGAACCACTCAAAAGGGAAATGGCGCTTCATAATAGGGATGTGAATTGGCATCCCGTCCAGGTCAAAATCCTAACTCTCGGAAACATCCAGCACTCGGGAGTTTTCTACGACCAACGCATCTCCAAAGAGGAAGACCAGTTTCAGATACTTCCCATCAGACTGCCCGGAGCTTATCATGTCACCAAGAAATTGAAAAGATTGAACCCTGATAGCATTTAGTCGCTCCAAAGGTTCGTCAACAAGTAGATGTTCGGACACTTGACGAACTAAGTCATCCCGATGTACGCCCAAGGCAAACTGATGCGAGCCTATCATAAGTTCCCCCGCAGGATTTACGGGCAGATTCACTGGAGAAAGACGAAAGAAACGAGGTTAGAAGATAGTCAAAAAACAGAAGCATTGGAAAGGTCATCTGAGTCTATGCGGCTCGGGTCGTCACAGCCTCATGCGGTTCAGTATTAGATACGTCCATGCGGTTCGGTGCATCATAGCCTCATGCGGCTCCGAGTTAGCCGAGTCCATACAACTCAAATTCAGACGAGCTTATAGACCCATATGGTTCAGGTTAAGCACGCCTACGAAGCCAGACTCATACGAGCGGATGCGGATGCCAGCAAGCGAGTTTATGCGGTTCAAAAAGTGAGCAACGCTTATGCGGCCCAAATCGAAAACACATATGCGGCTCAGATCGAGTATAACAAGCTCATGCGGCCCCATGGGGCGAAGGGCTTATGCGGTCACATCGATAAGCCCCGTACATACGGCTTGTGCATAAAGTATGTAGCAGAGCCATGGCAACAGTTAGGGTTTTCAGATGACCCTTACCAGCGATAGGCAGGTGAACGTCGGGATGGATAGAACGCACAGCAGCCGGCGGAGGAGTGACCACGTTCATCGCTACAGTCGTCGTAGAAGTAACCGCCTTACCCTTCGCGGCCTTCGATGCAGCAGCCTTCTTGGGAGCCATTGTCGATCGTTGAAGGAAGAGGACGAAGAGCAAAGACGGCAACAGGGAATTCGAGCAAAAAAAGAAGGTAAAGAAACCCCCAAGAGACTAAGAGTCTTTTATTTATAGGCGAAAGAGACCCATAAAATAAACAAACGTCTCGGATTACGCCTCGGATTATGTGCCGCTTCAAAAGCTAAAGGCAAAAATGCTTCGGTCAGGGCAAAACCGACCCTTAGGATCCACCCCCAAAAGACGGCGTTAATTCAAAACGAATTAAGAGCATTTAATGAAGATTTGCACAAGTATTCAGGACACGTGGCAAAGAGCCTATGCGGCCAGATGAGTCTATGCGGCTGAGACACTTATGCGGCATGAACGGGGCCATGCTTCTTATTCAAAATGTTTCAATTTTGCAAATTGAAAACTTTGAAGGGGGTCCTGTAGAAGCATAGAAAATATCAGAGTAATGGTCCATACGGCTCTGGGAAGAAGCCCATGCGGCTCATACAAGAGCTGCCTTACGCGATTCAAAGAAGACTCTCAGTCTCATGCGGCTCGGAAGTGTATGCGGTTTATGCGGCCCGATCGACGCCACATCTCCCCTTGGGATCCTTCCCTACAGCTGGCCATTTGAGTAGTGGCCTCATTTAATGTCCTGACACGACTCGACGACCGTGACGGCTCTGACATAAAGCGTTATAATGGTTCTGCCATAATGACAGACTCTTCGAGAAAAGAAGAAAATCTCTGACCCGATCCGACAGAAGTCCTAGATTGCCACGTGGCACGTCTCATACGGCTTAAATAGGGAACAGCTTCATGCGGCTCACTAAGAAGTCACCCTATATGGCCAGCAGAAATCAGCCATATGCGGCCCACCGAGAACCCAGTCCCTGCGGCTCAATACAACGCTAGCTTAGGCGGTTCGTAGAGATTATGCATATGCGGCTCATTGAGAGTTCATCTCCTGCGGCTCAATAAAGCACTGTCCCATGCGGCTCATGAAGATTATCTCCCTGCGGTTCAAGTCTTGCCTATCCCATACGGCTCTGGCAGGACCCACAATTAAAACACGTGGCATCGGATGAATCAAGGATTTAACCGAATCCTAACAAATATATTTGACATTATCATCATAATTACTGAGATCAGGGCATATCATTTATCATCAAGCCAATGGGACATGTGGCAAGCAATCGGACATTGGTATAATCAATTATAAAGATTTAAAGCAGTTAACATTAATTGCTCACAAGATTCGGTGCTATCTGCATTAATGGCCTAGATTTATTGTAATCAGGATCAAGGGTTCAGATAGATTGAAGGAGCACCGACATTCCAAACAAATGATCATTAGCAAACCCTAATGATCACCCCCCACTCTTATAAATAGCCAGCATCATTTCTTTACACAAACCCCCTGGCAAAAAAAAAGAGAGAGACAGATATACAGAGAGAGTTCCCACCTTTTTGATAACCACAGAGAGAGAGAAGCCAGGAGAGCAACACGAGGAGAGCAAGAAGAGCATTTCTTCGTCCACGCCAAACAGATCTTCCACGAGCCAAGGCTGCATACCGATCGTCCAAGCAGTAAGGCAGAGCGGCCGTCGCTTTCCCGAGCCTCTATCGTCACCCCCCAGAATCAAAAATAAATAATTATACTTAGACTGCTGTACCTAGGTTTTTGTCCCTAGGCTTTTTTTGTACAAGCGAGTCTGTAACGTGAAGTAAAAGTCCGGTCCTCCGATAATTGTTCTGTTCTTTTATATTTCATGGCAGACACCAGGTATTAAGGACCTGGTATGTACCTAGTCCCTATAAGTCTACTGGGCTTTGGAGTGTTGCCTAGTCAACCCTGTTAGAATCTACTAAGTACCAGGGAAAATCCATGGCTCGGTACCCCCTGGGTACAAGAAAAACTATGGCACTCCCAATAGCAGATATTAACTGGACACATGACCCTGTGCTTTACACCTACAGATATGAGAGTATCACCTACTCCTCATGACCTATTCAGTTAATAACAAGACCCAGGTTCCCTGTACAGTTCCTACATAGTGTAAGTTGGTAGGTACTAGCCTATACTTATGATATCTTGTATGATGTTAGAGGAGTATGGCCGTATCTTAGCTGTCCACTATACCTCTCCCAAGATCAATACCCATGGTTAATTCCTATCCTCTGACATACATACACCTCTGTTCTTTGTTTCCCTGTGATACTTTATTTGTTTTGACCCAAAACTCCATTAGTCATTAAATCGAACAGTATTAGGCATAATGGAAATGGTTGAATTAAGAGGCAGGATTACCTGACAGAGCTCGACAGCACTTGTTGGCAAATGGTTGGTGCTCGATACAAGGGTTGGTGTCGAACACATGAAGGAGTTCTCCAAGATTAGATGATGTTACTCCTCTTCAATGGAGAAGAATTCGGCTATCACCTTCTCCCTATAAATGTGTAGGGTTTGGATTAGGTCAAAAGAAAAACAGATACGGAGATCCTATTTTTAAATCAGTCTCGGTTTGATCCTGTGGATTTGAGTCTATCTCCTATTTGGAGATTTGAATATAAAAAGGAGTCGGCTTAGAACAGGATTTGAAATTTTAGTTTTGCACAAAGCCCCCTGTCAATTCAAATATACCCTGTTTGACCTTCTATGGGTGTATTTTATGTAAAATAAAATAATATCTAAAGCATAATAAATGAGACAAATAAGAATGGGTTTCAATTTAATAAATTCAAAAAAAATTGGTCAAGGGGTTGACAGATGTAATCGACCGCCTCAGACCCCGCCCATGCCCGGACTTTGTTCCAATTCTAGGTGTTATTCGGAGGGTCCATAAGTCCTTGATAGTGCTGTTACTGGGGGTAGCAGAAATGTTGGGCAGTAATATATCGTCGGCCCAGCGCTCCAGAAATGGCAAAGCTTCGTCGATGTCCACCTTAAGGCAGATCGCCAGTTTGGCTAGGGACCGCCCGATGAGAATGCGACACCAGGCCGCTGAGGATCTGTTGTTCACGATGGCCGTAGATGGGTGGATGTGCTTGAAATATCTGGCCTTCATGAACCTGGACCATAAGTTCTTACTCGTACGAAGCATCCACCACAATTTCACAGAGAAAGCAATAATGAGGTAGGATAGTTTAGTGAACCCCAGGCCCCACTCCTCGATAGTACTAGCCATAGTATCCCAGCTGGCCCAATAGTGCTTGTCGTGGACGCTACTGTGACCCCAGAGAAAGTTGCTGAAGATGCTTTCGATGTAGGATACGACTTTCTTGGGAGGGGAACAGGCTGCCAGGGTATAGATGGGAATGAAAGTGAGGACGTGATTGATGAGGATCATCTTGCCTCCGGGGGAAAGCATGGCGTTGTGCCAGCCCTCAAGCTTCTTCCTGATAAGAGTGATCAGGTTTTCGAAAATCTCGACGTTAGATCTGCCATATACGAGAAGGCACCCCAGATGGTGGAATAGAGGGTGCTGGATGGGGAATGAGGTGGTGGTTGAGATGCTGGCTGCTTGCTCGCTCTTGATTTTGTGGTGGGTGTAGATAACACTTTTATCCGGGTTGATCTTCTGTCCAGAGCACCTTTCGTATCTCTGGAGCGTATTGTGGATGACTTCCACTGATCCTGCATCCCCGAAAGAGAATATGAGGACATCGTCTATGAAGGCCAGGTGAGTGATAATCGGGCAGTCGCTGGCTGTGTGATATTGCTGGAAGTTAGAGGAGCTCACCATCTTCTTAAGGTTTCTGCTCAATGCGTATACCGTAATGATGAAGATGGTGGATGACAGAGGATCTCCTTGCCTAACCCCACGACTAGATTTGAAGAAACCATCTGCTTGGCCGTTAATAACCGTGGAGAACCACGAGTTGCTGATCGATCTCCATATGATCTTGGTCCATGTTTCAGAAAATCCGAAGGCTCTGAAGACCCAAATCGTTAATTGCCAATCTAGTCTGTCGTATGCTTTTTTCATATCCAATTTGATGGCTATGTTGCCCCCTCTAGCTGGGAGTTTCATGCATGTGACTAGCTTTCGAGCCAATATGATATTATCTTGAATTTTTCTCTCCGAAATAAATTTACTCTGCTTCTCCGAGATGATCTTAGGGAGAAGGTCTGCCATGCGGGAAGTGATGATCTTGGATATGATCTTGTTGGTAAAGGTACAGAGACTGATAGGGCAGAAGTCTCAAAAAGTCTCTGGGTTGTCTTTCTTCAGGATGAGGATTAGGTTGGTGCTCGAGATGGCTCTGGGGTAAGTAGCTCCCTGGAGGAAGGCAGAGATCGCATTGTGTATGTCGACTTTGATGATGTCCCAGCATTTACGAAAAAAGTCCCCGAAAATCTATCTGTCCCTGGCACACTGTGTTTGTCGAGGGCCCAGACGGCTTCTTTCACTTCGTCTTCTGAAGGGGGCTGTTCGAGCCGGGTATTGTCGGTGTCGCTAATGAGATGGGGAACCTCGTCCAGGAAGGTGTTGTCTTTGAGGATTGTTTCCTTGGAGAATAGTCTAGAATAGAACCTCGCAGCCGCGGCTTAGATACCCTTAGGATCGTTGATGCTGGTACCGTCGTCTGCGGTAATCTGGTGGAGAGTGTTTTTTTGTCTACGCCCATTTACGCAGGCGTGAAAAAATCTCGAGTTGTTGTCGCCCTCGCTGTCCCATTTGATCCTGGCTTTCTGCTTCCAGAAATCAGTCTCAATTTTTAGCCCGAATTTGATGATGGCTTTGGTGAGATTCAGAGCCATCCTGGTATCCGACGAACAGTCGGCCATGTACCTGGCTTCGGCGCGTGTAACGTCATCCTCAGCCTCGCGAATGGCTTAAAATATATCTCTATAAGGTTACTTGCTCCAGGCTGCCAGAGCTTTCCTCGTGGCTTGGAGTTTGTTAGCCACACGGTTGAGAGGTTCGAGTGAGTCCGTACTGTTCCAAGCTTCCGTGACTACCCCCAAAAATTTTGGGTGCTCGCTCCAGAAGTCCAGGAATCGAAAGCTTTTCCTGGATTGGTTGGAAGTGTTAGCGATTTCGACTAGCAGGGGAGCGCGATCAGATTCGGTGGCATTAAGGTGAGAGAGCTTGGAGGTGTGTGTGTGTGTGTGTGTATATATATATATATATATATATATATATATATATATATATATATATATATATATATATATATATATTCACTATAGTCTTACTTTCCATATAAATTGTCTCCTGTTTTCAGATCTCTCTTACTTTTATGTACTTTTCATGCAGCTTTTCATGTATCTTACTCTATTGCTTGTTTTATATTTCCTGTAATTATATGAACTGTTTGAGAGATATGTGCTCGTTCCTGTCCTGACTTGACCTATTAAAAATATTACAAATGACATCGATGAGTTCTGCCTTACTTATTATGGAGCAGGCCTAGATGGCACCTGTGAGTTGGACCCATTGGAGGATCTAGCTTGAGCTGAGGAGATCATCCCTATAGTCAAGACTAGATAGCTAGGCTTTATCTTATTTCATTATGCTATTTGTATTTGACATCTGAGTTGTATTTATTTCTGGATGTTGAGATGTTGTGTCATTTAGACACTTAGACTTATTTAATTCTGTTTGTATGTTCTATTTTGAGATTTTATATCTATTATATCGTGTTATTTCTACCTTAGAATTGTGATTGAGTTGTACCTTCTGTATTATCCTCCGATTAGAGAGTATATTTTGTACAACTACATTTATTCTGTGTTAGATGTATGTGACCTAGGACATCGTTCTAATGCTGACACTGCGACGTAGGCTGGACGTACCCACTTCCCGTGCCCCTACATTGGGTGTGGATCGTGACAGGTCGTGCCCCAATTTTTGTTATACTGGAAGAGCCGCAAATCGGAGCTATCGTGTCCCAATTTTGTTAGGCTGGAAGAGCCACTCCTCCTGCTAGAGTGCTCGCATGCTGACGATGAAGTGATTCGTTCTGACTATGTACGGGGATGCGCCTACACTGAGATGCTGAAACGATGTGTCTGGCTGTAGCACTCGAGTTATGCGCCTGGCTGTAGCTTTTTTAGGCTTTTTTCTTTTCTTTGCAAGGAATTTCCTTTGTAAAAGAGTTTTAGGCTTGTAATAGACTTTCATATGGAATAAAAGCCCAATTTTTATGTCATTTTGTTGTTTTCTGCTGTGCCAAGTGTTCTGCTGAGTTTTTCGGCGCATGTCAATTTAGGACGCATGAGATTTAGGGTGCATAGGAGTTCTGGCCTTAGATGCGCCTGAAATTCCATGCTTCTATAAATATCATATTCATTATATCCATAAATATGGCTGGAGCATTAGTCAATCCAAAAGGCATGACTTGAAATTCATAATGCCCATATCGGATTCTGAAAGCAGTCTTTGGTATATCTTCCTTCTTAATCCTTACTTGATGATAGCCTGATCTGAGATCTATCTTGGAAAACAGAGTTGCTCCTCCAAGTTGGTCAAATAATTCATCGATCCTAGGTAGTGGGTATTTATTCTTGATGGTCACTTCGTTCAGTGCTCTATAATCTATTACCAATCTCAGGCTCCCATCCGTTTTCTTTACAAATAGTGCAGGTGCTCCCCACGGAGAATCGTTGGGTCTAATAAACTCCTTAGCCAGCAACTCCTTGATTTAATTATTTAATTCCATTAATTCCTCCTTGTTTATTAGATAGATCTTCTTGGCAATAGGGACAACTCCAGGTATTAGATCAATACTGACTTCAACGGCCCTATCCGGTAGTAATCCGGGTAACTCATCAGGAAATATATCTTTAAATTTATCTATAACTCTTGGCCATTCCTCTATTACTTGGTTTTAAAAACTCCTTAATTCTAACTCCTCTTTATCAAACTCCTTCTGAGCTCTAACAAATTCATGTAACTCCCTACCGGGTAAGGAAAATTGAACTTTTCCTTGTCCATAATCGATGATCGCCGACTCCTTCTGACTTCAACGGCCCTATCCGGTAGTAATCCGGGTAACTCATCAGGAAATACATCTTGAAATTTATCTATAACTCTTGGCCATTCCTCTATTACTTGGTTTTAAAAACTCCTTAATTCTAACTCCTCTTTATCAAACTCCTTCTGAGCTCTAACAAATTCATGCAACTCCCTACCGGGTAAGGAAAATTGAACTTTTCCTTGTCCATAATCGATGATCGCCGATGTTGATATTAACCAACCCATTCCAAACACTACATCATAATTGTACATGGGAAAGACTAATAGTTTAGCCCGAAAACTTTCTTCTCCTATTTTGATTGGACAGTTTCTATAAATTCGGCTTACTTCTACCACACCATTGCCCATAAGAATTTTTAATTTTCTAACTAGAGGTTGAGTCACTATATCATACTCAGATATAAATGATGTAGATATAAATGAATAAGTAGCTTCAGAATTAAATAATACGATATTGGACTAGATGAAGCAAGTATAGTACCTATCACCATGTTCCCTGCTATTCCTGCTTCATTGATATCCATCATAAAATCTTGACCATGGTTCTTTTTATTCTTCTTGTTGTTGTTCTGACCGGTCTTCTGAGCTTGATGAAATTGATGCGCTTGATGTGCCAATGCTGGTCTCTGTTGATATTCTGAAGGGGCATGGCCTTGCGTTTGAGGTGTTGCAGCAGTATTAAACCTGGGTTCATTATTCTGGAAGGAAGGCCTTGACTGAAATCCTTGATTTGCAGCTCTCGGTCCTTGTGCATTATTCTATACTACCGATCTTCTATTATTTTGGGGACATTGATTCAGCTGATGATTGGAAGATCCACACTTCAGACACCTTCCTTGAAGTCTTCTGTAAACATTCTTCGTGTGTCCCGACTTCCCACAGTAAGAACAATTAAGCACAGCTCTATTCTGTTCTGGCTGAGCACGTCTCTGTTGTCCTTGTCCCAAAATTCTTCCCTGGGATGAGCTTGTCTCCAACCTTCGCTTTTGCCCTCCAGTCTTTGAGTTATACTTATCATTCTGCATCCTCTTTTGGTCTCTTGCTGCTTCGACTACCTCCGCATAAGTCGGACATTTGTAAGGTGTAATTTTCATCATTAATTTATCGTCCAGTCCTTCACTGAACCGAACCACCTTCGCCTTCTCCTTGGCCACCATGTTCGAAGCATACCGGCTGAGTCTTGTAAATTCTGTCGAGTACTCGTCGACAAAAGTCTTATTTTGCCTCAGGTGTATGAATATCCTTTCTAGCTCCAACTTGGCGCTAGTGGGAAAGAACCTCTCCTCAAATTCTTTCTTAAACTTTTCCCAAGATACAACTATATTATATTCTTCGAGGTGTAAGGAGCTTCACCAATAATCTGCTACATCCTTTAGATGAATTCTCACTAGAGACACTATATTATCTGGCACGATCTTGGTACCCTTCAGTAATCCTTCTGTAGTTTTTATCCATTGCGTCGCTTCTATAGGAGTCTCAGTCCCTTTGAACACTGGGGTAATAATCTTTCTAAAATTTGAAATCGTCCCAGTCTTCGGAGTAGGTGCGACATCTAACAGTTCCAGTAATTTTGCAGATGTGGCTTGAGAAAGTTGGATCTGCTGGGTGTTAGCCTCCAAGACCCTTTGAATATTTTCAAAGGCATCCATCGATCGTATCTCAGAGGTTTCCGTTTGTGATGCATTGGGGTTCGGTGGCGAAGACATTTCCTAAATATTAAGGATTGGAAAAAAAAATTTTAATTGCAAGGTCGAAAGGGGGTCTTAAAAGAACTTAATCACTAAGGAGAGGAACTTGTAAACAAATGCAATTACAATTTAAATAGCTAGAACCAAAAGAAGCATATTTCATTCATTACATAAAACGTGATTACAATATGCTCCAGGAGGAAGTCCTTACAACTTTTATCTTCTAAACCTTATACAAATCTATTTACATATGTTTGAATCCAAAAAGTTGTACAATAAACAAAATATTTTCCCCTTTACATATATATATATATATATATATATATATATATATATATATATATATATATATATATATATATATATATATTTTATATATATATTTTTTTTTTTGAAAAAATTTAGGATTTAAACTTTTTATTTGAGAAGTTTGACGATAGATATATATATATATATATATATATATATATATATATATATATATATATATATATATATATATATATATATATATATATATATATATATATATATAACTTTTATTGAAAAACAAGCCGAACAGAGAGCAGGCCCCACAGGCGGGAACCCGCGAACAAACAAAAATCAAAATTCAAACCGGGGGCAGCTCGCTCCCCAAGGGGGCACGAGGCCCCAGGTGGGACCTGCCCGAGGAGGGCGCGGGGCCCGAAGGGGAGTGACCGGGCGCAGGGCCCGAGGGGCCTCGGTGCCTCCAGCGCGATCCTGAGGGGGAGGGGGGGATCGACCCGACGGCAGAAACCGCGGTGAGGAGGGGGACTCCGCCGGGGGGGGCACGACTGGCCGGAGGGGAGGGGGACCACGGCGAGGGGGCTGCGACCGGCCAGGGCGTGCGGCGACCGGCCGACCGCGGCGAGGAGAATCCACGGAGAGAGAGACTAAGGAGGATAGGGGGAGACTCAAGAGGCGCTCCTGCCGAGAAGAGAGGGCCACGGCTAGCCGGAGGGGAGGGACCGCGGCGGGCACGACTGCGGACGGCTGCGGCTGGGCGCGCCTAGGCCAGCGTCGGCAGGAGGAGAGTGTGGGCCGCGCGAGCGCCGGCGGCTAGAAGAAGGAGCTCGACCCCCACTGCGACGATGAGTGCCAGTGGGGCACGGCCGGCCGAGCTGGGACGGAGTACCAGTACCACCTCAGGGTGGTGGGGACCTGGAAGAGGGCCGCCGTCAAGAGGAGGGAGGCGCTGCGTGATGCGCGACGGGAGGGGGAAGGGGGTCCGCGACCGAGGCAAGGGGAGGCGCGAAGGTAGGGAGCTCCGGGGAGAGGACTGCACCCGGAGCGGGAGGGAGCGCCGAGGGGGAACCCGAGGCGGGGGAAGGCACTGGGGGATGCTCCGGGGGAGAAGCGACGGCCAGGGCGGAGGGCGCCTGGCCCGGAGGAGTCGAAGGAGGAGGAGCGGAGAGGGGTCCCTGAGCCGCGGGGACGCCGGGGGCCGGGGGAGGAGAAGGGTCCGCGGCGGGCGCTGCCGGAGGCTCGGAGGCCCGCATCTGGGAGGAGGGAGTAGTGGGTGCACCCGCGGCCGAGGGTGGGGCGGCACGTCGGCGGGGACGACAGCCAAGTGGGGCGGCAGACCGGAAAGAGGCCGCGCAGCACGCGGGGCGCCGAGGATGACTGGCGGAGGGTCGATGTTGGAGGGGGCCGTGGACGGCCGAGGGAGCCGAGCTCGGCGATGCCTACGACGCCGTGGGCGACAGCTGCGCCGAGGAAGAGAGAGGAAGGGGGAGGGGCTGCCGCATGTCAGGCATACTCCGGCCGGGGAATGGGGGGCCTCCCCGCGGGACGAGCGGCCGGTGGGAACCCGGCCGACCGAAGGGGCCAAGGAGGCCGGAGAAGGAGGGATGCCCCCGGTGGGAGGGGGGACGCCCGGGGGCGGACGGCCACTCGAGGAGCTGGAGAGCCCCTTCAAGAGGGATCCAAGCCCATATATATATATATATATATATATATATATATATATATATATATATATATATATATATATATATATATATATAATGTTTTCTCCTTTACATCCATACATCATATATATATATATATATATATATATATATATATATATATATATATATATATATATATATATATAATATATATATATATATATATATATATATATATATATATATATATATATATACGCTAATCCTTCAAAATGTAGTGTAGCAGACAAAACTACCATATTCCTAGCTATCCAGACTAATCCCTCGTCAGCTTTAGGATCGATTTGGAGGATCCTAGTATAGCAGT
>JANAVB010021600.1:27610662-27825647 GCA_029216955.1 Iris pallida
GCCCCGTGCGGTGTCTCGTGCTGCGTGTCTAAGCCTTAAAACAGTATCCAAATAATACTAAAATTGACTCAGTCGATTTGGGTTGTAATATTCACATGTTAGGCTACACATACATGTAATTAGTTTTGAAAATTACCAAAATCTATTTCTATGTGACATTTCATCGAATACGCATTTAAATATACTGATACGTGTCCGATACGGACACAAAATGGACACGAGATCCTACCAAGCGTCATAAAATCCAAACTCCTACAAATGCTTCCGGATGCTGAAACAGACATTGCCAATATTCTCAAAATAGTCAAATTAGCTAGGATTGTCTGTCCTTAAGTCCAATTCTAGACACAGGGACAAAACGATAATTTCGGGCCAAAACGATATCCGTTGTTGGATCGGCTTTCCACCGAAAAGCGTGCCAGAGTCAATGGTCCCTAAAGTCATCAAACTATATGTCTATGGATTTTTTGATGATACGAACTCAACTGTATGTCCAAAGTTGGATTCTGGCTGGTTGCGCACAAAATCGTCCGTTAACTCGGATCGTGGGGCCCGCGAAACGGCGATCCGATTAACTGTCTCAGAATCGGACCAAACTTGGCATACAGGACCAAAAAAATGATACGGTCCTATTGGCGTAAGTTTTGTCTCGATTTGACGAACGTGCACAAAGTAATTGAGAAATATACAAAGAGGTCGATACGGTAAATTTCGACGGATACGCATCAAATTCGTCGCGCACATGCAACCAATTTGAATTTCGTCAAAGCCCACACGTCCGCGAAGTCGATACGCACCTTTTGATGATTTCAGTTCGCGTCCACGTCGTCCGGTTTGGCGGGACACACGTCGTATCGGGACAAATTCTAATTTTTAAACAATTTTGTTGCGGGTTTTTCTTGATTTTGGAAATCAATTTTCTTTGCACATACACGATGAAACCAGGAACTACAAAAAGAGATTTGAAGGGCTATAAGTTATCTAAAATATTGTTCAAGTCATTTTTCAAATTTACTGATGGGTTGACAGGAATTGATCTCCAAACAGAGCTACTTATGACTGATTTGAGACTGTTTTCGAAACAGTTTCTTGTCGACTTTGCGTCGATATCTCGGACAGGTTATCCTACGATTCTCGAAATTGTTTACTGGAATTCGATGGGGTATAGGTTGACTACACATAGGAGTTGATAATTCTAGATTTGATCGAATATTCATTACGAAAAAGGATCGGGAATAGAGGGTACCTGCTGTCGACAAAACAGGGCATTGCTCTGCTTTTGATCGGCCACAGCGGCTTTGGCGGCGCTCCGGCTCTTGTCACGATGGTACATGGTGGTGCGCACTATCGTGGTCACCAGGGGGCATGGGTTTGAGTTAGGTTTTTCTCATCCTCTCTCTCGCTTTCTCTCGTTTATATACGGCGCAAGAAAATGGGGTTCCCTGCGTTTTGGGGGGGGGGGGGAGGTTCGGGGAGCCTGACTTGGGCTGGGCTGCTATGCCCCTTTTTGTTTTTTTATTCTATATATATATATATATATATATATATATATATATATATATATATATATATATATATATATATATATATATATATATATATATATGTACGCACACACACACACACACACACACACACACACACACACACACACACACACACACACACACATATATATATATATATATATATATATATATATATATATATATATATATATATATATACACCTGCACATTATAAATCATGAAATAAGCAATAAACTTATTACGAGCATAATCCATAATTGCAATATTGGTGATTTTTTAATTTATATACTAATCTATATATAAAAATACAATTTGATTGTGATGCATATATATTTTTATATAAAGCCTATTTTTGTATATCATAAATATACTTATATATATGCACAAGTGTATATATATGTAACCTAAAATCACCAAAATCTAAGAAGAACATTTTAAGAAACTCTGTTCATATTATTTCCAAAATAAATAACCATTTAAATAATAACATTTATATTTTAAATATAACAGTATATAGAAAACTTATTTATTAGCCATTAAAGTCAAATATAGAAATATATACATATGTAACAAAATATACCTACATGCACGTCTCTGGACGCACTACATGTTTACATGGGCTTGGGCTCTGTTTGGACCCAGTCCGAACTAGTTTGGTACAACCGGGTTAATTAAAAGTCAAATAATATTAATAATAAATAATTAACTTGTTTATGGAGGTCATGTCCCAACTTGGCCAGATTTTTTGAGTTAAAGACACTTATGCTTGGCATTCCTCTACCATGGCTAAACACTAGTCAAAGCACACGACTGTACTATCCGTGCCGTGATTCTTGGCCATCTTGTACTCAAATTTCTAATCATGACTAAATCATCTACCGTAATAATTAACTAATTAATTATTTATAAAATCTAAAAATCACCATTTAAAACAAATAAATAATAAAAATATTTCAAATTTTTTGGGAAGAGGAGTTACAGATTTTTAAATAATTTAGATTTTATATATTTATTTGGTATTATTTCAATTATGGAGTATATATATATAATTAGATATATATATATTATATAAATAAAATGAAAAGATTACAAATAGAAATATTACGTATATGTGGTTAGTTAATGGGTTTTATTTATTATATGAATATATAAGATGTATTTGTGTGTGTATGTGTGTGTGTGTGTGTGTTTGTTTGTGTGTGTATATATATATATATATATATATATATATATATATATATATATATATATATATATATATATTATAAAACAAATAATTGAATAAGGCAAAAGTAAGTAAAAAAACAAATAACAAAGCCAAAAACACAACACCCGAACCCACATACACGCACACAACAGCTTAGGCCGAGCAACCCCCCTTTTCCTAAAACCTACAGAAACCCGAGCCTTTGGGCTTCAGCCGGAAACCCGACCCCCAACCTTCTATATCTTCGCGAGAGAGAGAGAGAGAGGTTGTGATCGAAACCCTAACCCAAACCTGCGCCCAGCCTTGGACGGCCACCCTAGCAGCCGTACGACGCTACCGCACGCCGAAGCGCCACCGAACACGATCGCGCGCATGCTCACGCAGTTGTAGCAGCAGCAGTAATAGCAGCAACGCCTACTTCGCATCAAGTTTTCTCCCTCCACGTTCGTCCTTTTCTCGAACGAATTTAACGAGTACGTAGAGAACCTAACCGAGATTATTTTTGTTCAATTAATTTAATTTATTACGCTTTGTGTGGGATGAAAAATGAGTTCCAAAATCGAGAAAAACTTGATTTGTTGGACGTTATAAACTGTCCCAACGTCCCATGTTTGCGGTCGATTTGCAACCAGTATGTTGCGAGTTTTAAAAATTGGTTTAAAAAGACTTATAGACAACATCTAGGGATGTGTACCCTTCTTGTAGATTTGATTTCCATCCACTATACAGAAAGTAATTCGTGTGTGAAGATTTGGAAAAATCTGTTTTCAAAAATTTAAATTTTAGGAAAATTGTCCCGATACGACGTGCGTTCCGTCAAAACGGATGACATGGTAGCGAACCAAAAGCATTGAAAGGTGTGTATAGACTTCGTGGACGTGTGGGCTTTGACGGAATTCAAATTGGTCACGTATGCGCGACGAATTTGATACGTATCCGTCGAAATTCACCGTATCGACCTTTTTATAAATTTGTCAATTACTTTGTGTACTTTCGTCATCTCGAGACAAAATTTGTGCCAATAGGACCGTATCATTTTTCTGGTCCTGTATACCAATTTTGGTCCGATTCTGAGAAGGTCGACCGAAATACTATTTTGGCTGGCCTGCGACCCGATCCAACGAACAAAATTGTGCACGGCCAATCGAATTCCAATTTTGGATATACAGTTGGGTTCGTCTTGTCAAACCGGACCTGTAGACATATATTTTAATGACTTTATAGACCGTAGATACTGGCGTGATTTTCGGTGTAAAGCGAGTCCAATGGCGGACATCGTTTTGGCCTAAAATTATCGTTTTGCTCCTGTGTCCAGAATTGGACTTATGGGTAGGCTATTCTAGCAAATTTGCCTATTCTTATAACATTGGTAATATATGTTTCAGCATTAGGAGACTATTGTGCGAGTTGACCATTCGTAGCTCATTTGAGTGATTGGTAGTATCGATTTTCTCAGCTCAGGACAGCAGGCGAGTACATTCTCTGATAGTTTTTATTATCTTGATATCTAATATATCCATTCAGTTGTAGTATTTTACTTGATTCTCGACAGAGATTACACAGACTAGTATACATTGGATCTCGTCATGAGATGTTATTCCTGGTTTACTTGGTATATGAGTACATTGTTCAATCTTATTTTTTGTACTTATATAGACAACGATTTGGGAGTGGGCTAGCCCCCTGCTTTTAAATCCCATGTCATGATGTGTCATGATTGGATCCGTTATACTATTCGGGGGATTTAGGGAGTTATTAGAGGTTATGTGATCGATACCCATCCTGTCACTTATTCCTGTGCTGGCTCCACCCTTACTGTACGTAGGGTGTAGCCAGATCCTTTATTTCTTATGTTCGCTTTTCAGGTTGGCCGGCTTGACCCTATATATGTATTTTCTGTGATAGCCGGTCAAATGGAACAGCCTAATCTTGACCCAAGCTGGTCACATAACGCTCTAATATCTCATGGCACTTTTTTTTTATATTTACATCATACCTCATATTACTTTTCGCTGTTTATATTTTAGTTTTACCTTATATCTCACCCTGACTGATATCTAGTCCACTTTACTATTTTTACTTCCAGTTTGATATTTTATCTTGTATTTCATTATAATTATCTCTTATAGTATTTGTCAATTCACATGGAACTGCTATTGGCGTTTGTACTTGCTCATATCCTGACAGAATAACCCCAGTTGTTTTTCAGAGGATGTAGATGCAGACTGTCCGAGATGGAGTCTACAACCAGGACCTGCATGTGGATTCGGTGCTCGTAGAGGACGTACCGAATATAGTGACTTAGTTTAGCTAGATTTTGTCTGGATTATATTCCAGCTTGATACTTTGAGACTTGTAGTATTTATTTGGGATCTTGTGTTACGTCTTTAAATTCTAAACTTGTGATTGTGAATCAGCACTATTTCATACTATTTATTTCATCTTTATCTCTATCTTTATCATCGTGCTTATCTTCCTTAGAATTATGTGATTGAGTTGTGATTATATTCTTCCGTGCGGAGATGACAGATTATATTATTATTTCTTAGATACTATATGTTCTAGATGACCCTTACAGTATTCTACTGTCGATGCTGCGGCGTAGGCTGGACGTACCCACGTGCTCTTGCCCCTGAATATGGTGTAGTTCGTGACACATTTTTATGGTAGTCCATGCAGGTCAGTGTCGCAACTAATGCGATTTCATAATGGTACTCGACTTAGAGTGCTAATTATGAGTCTACTATTGGGATACAGGTTCTAGGTTATGATAGGAGTTACTCAATCATAGTTAGGACTTCTTGAGAGATTCGTGGGACGACCCTTGAGAATGTTGGTTGAACGTCAATTTAAAAATCCTTTCCTTTTGTTTCTGTTCGCCCTTGCTCCTTGTTATTGAATTTGATTTTTTTGCTGGATCATCGCTGGCTTTGATTATTCATATAGAGAAGAATTTTATGGCCAGAATTACGGTATCTTATGATAACATATGTTGACGAGAATAATAGGGAAGGTAAAACGTCTACTTGGTTATATAACCTGGAGTTTATCGTAGCTATATTAGTCGGCATGGCGGAAACGTAGAGACCTGACTTCGGATATACATATCTTGGTCATGAGATTTGAGATTTCTTGCAGCTATACTAGTCGGCATGATGAGGATTCCAGACGGCATAATTATAGAGGTGCATACCCTGTTATGGAATCTATCATTTATTGTAGCCTTGCTTACTGGCTTGGCGAGGATTCTGAGTATCATAATTTTGGACAGACGTGTATGATTATCAGATTGTATCTTGAGAAGGGTCCTAACATGTCATCTCTATCATTTCACTTCTGTTATTATAGATTATGTTCCATCATCAATTAGCTTAGAAGTAGGGATACATTCAGTTCTTTAGTCCAGGTCCTTGTAGAGTCTCATTTCATTATAGGTTCTTCGTAGTGTAATGGTTTGGTGACTTGCAATTGGTTTGTGTCCTTGAGTATTATTGTTAATAGTTTAGAGTATGGTTAGGAAGTAATTGTATATGATTTTGATAATTAAATATAGATAAGAACCCTAGAGTGATCAATAAGTGTCATGTAGGAGTTTCACCA
The DNA here is from genome assembly GCA_029216955.1 of Iris pallida. Taxonomy (NCBI): domain Eukaryota; kingdom Viridiplantae; phylum Streptophyta; class Magnoliopsida; order Asparagales; family Iridaceae; genus Iris; species Iris pallida. The sequence continues at coordinate 27,616,999 of JANAVB010021600.1, forward strand.
GGTACCAAAATAGGAGGAGTACCCTAGTAGCAAGATCCAGAGTATTTCAAGTGTTATAGAGGTTTAGGCACCAACATTTTAAGTGACTAGTTAGAGGAGGGACATGAGTAACCTAGTATAGGAGTACCGTCTAAGTATCATATAGAGGAGTTAGTGTCGTGTGTAGACATTGTCAAGACTTGGGTTGACACCCTAGAGAGAGTGTTCTAGATAGATGAGTGTATCAATAGAGTGCATGATTAAGCAGCGTTAGGTGATAGAGGAACTGAGGCAAACAATAGAAGATAGTATCCTGTAAGGTGTGGTATATTATTCTGGATAGTGTGTGTCAGTGAGTTGAGTATGCCCATGGCCTGGAACCATAGTGTACCGGTAGTATTATAAGAGGTAACTGTTGGGAGAGCCAGAGTTTGAGTTTGCCAAAGGAACAGCTGAGCCGAGAGATGGTTTCTGTGGAGCTATATTGGCGGGACAGGAATTGCCACATCCATTGATAGCAAAATTCTTGGATGTTTTTCCTGATGAGTTGCCAGGAATACCATCAGACAGGGATGTTGAGTTCTCTATAGACTTAGTGTCGGGCGCTGAGCCTATCTCGAAGCATGTCTATAGGATCAACAACAACAAGTTGGCAGAGCTGAAGAAGCAAGTCGACGAGTTGCAGGATAAAGGATTCATCAGATCCAGTTCTTCACCTTGGGGCGCTCCAGTCCTATTTGTACCAAAGAAGGATGGGACGGTACGCATGTGTATCGACTACAGAGTGCTCAACAACCTCACTATCAAGAATAAGTACCCGTTGTCGAGGATTGACGACTTGTTTGATCAGTTGAGCGGCGCGAAGGTGTTTTCAAAGATAGACTTGAGGTCTGGTTACCATCAACTGAAGGTGAAGAAGGAGGACATTTTGAAGACGGCTTTTCAGACTCGGTACGGCCAATACGAGTTTACTGTTATGCCATTTGGGTTGACCAATGCCCCAGCGGTATTCATGAACTTGATGAAAAAGGTATTCCATCAGTACATTGACAAGTTCGTGGTGGTCTTCATAGATGACATCTTGATCTACTCAAAGATACCAGAGGAGCACGAGGAGCATCTGCGGATTGTGCTCGAGACTCTCAGAAGCGAGCAGATGTATATGAAGTTGTCGAAGTGCGAGTTCTTCCTGGAGCAGGTAGAGTTCTTGGATCATGTTGTGACCGAGCATGGGATCTCAGAGGACCCGAAGAAGATTTCAGCAGTAGAGTCTTGGTCCACACCGAGCTCAGCTGCCGAGATTTGGAGCTTCCTAGGTCTAGCAGTGTAGTACGCCGCTTCCATTAGGGCGAAGCACTATGTAATAGGCTCGTGGCAAGTCAAATATGGTCGAGAACATATATTGTTAGTCTGACTCAACGACGGGTTTGGTATACGACAACCATGACATCAATAAAATTGATTTGGACGAATGATATGAGTACCGTTCCAACAAATGGATCGGCTACTAATGGAATGAGTCCTAGATGTAGTGAACTGTGTCTTGGCGAATGAACTCTAAAGAGAGCGACGCAACCGGTCTGTTGTTGGTTTTTTTTGGTTTTCTTGGCTCTCTGAATGAATTGTTGCTTGGGTTTAATAAGTGTGCTTTCACGTCAATTTTTGAATGCGTCTTTGGAAATTTCGAAGGAAGGATTGAAGGATGGATTCTAATTCGATGCTCGTACCATTGCAGGAGTTCGTGTAACTGACGCTTGACCGTCGCGACGCGTTCTCCTACTCTCGGTGCAATCTCTCTAGGTGGTTGGTTCTCCGGCCCCTTCTTTTCTACTCCTTCCCGCCAATAAAATTATTAAAGTTCAACGTTCAAATTGATGATGCTAACTGGATGTGTGCTTTGCCACTAAGATCAAGAACTTGGGATAATTATATCAACTTAAGAAAGTAACTCCGAATTTATAACTTTTACACTAAAAAGAGAAAAGATAAAGTTCTAGGAAAGAGATAGAATTAATTCATGTTCTGCAAAACATAGTGAAGAAACTTTGGTTGCGATATATTACGTCTTGGAGAATTAGTGCCTACGGGATGCTAATCAGAACATACGGCTTCGGGAAAAAGAACCTTTGCACGAGTAGAAATGATTATGTGATTTAATAATGTCTGCGCTATGCAATTTACTTCATATATATTAAACTGTTCATACATTCGCATGGTCATGGATGACTTGTGCACAAGGTAAGATTTCTTCGAAATGGTACCCGGGGTGCTAGGACCAAATCGGCCTAGGAGAAAATTTTAGAATCGTGCTCCGACGTGAGGAATTACGAGACCTCCAGTTAGGCTCGCAACCTGGACTAGTATGGCACGTCACAATGCTACGTACTCGTCCTTCATGGTGTCGATATCACCAATGACCTAATATAAGGTAGATTGCATGATCACCTATTGTCTTGTGCAGGTGGTAAGTATTATGTCTATTTTGTGAAGAAAAGAAGCTCAGTCGTGGTAAGATAAGTTGAAATTGGTTATGTTGTTTACTGTTTAAAATATGCCTTCGATATGAACTTCAAATTATATAGTTCTAAATAGAAAGTTCACTTCGTTTGCTAGAATCCTTAATAAGCAGTGTCGGTTTAGACGAGTGGGTTTGTCCCATCCACTAGCAATTGTGCTAACCCCCAACTCCCCAGGTGATGAACACGCTGCGGGAGCTAGAGACTAGACTGAATCTGAAGAATGGGAGGCGGCTCGAAGATCTCCTATTTTAAAGTATTTTGAAGCCCAATTTAGATCGAAGGCTTTTGTTCAAATGTAAAAAGGGGCATGTATGGAACGACAAGGATTATTTCATGGCAGCTAGTCGAGAGTTTTCTTTTGTGTTTTCAAAGATGTAGCCGCAATGGCATATGTAATATAAAAATGACCTTGCACATACTTCACAAGTTTTATGAATGAAAAGCTAAATTTCTTCCTATTCAACGTCTTCAACTCTCTGTATTGTTTAATTTCAACTCGTCGTCTCAAAAAAAGTTTCAAGTGCACATCCTTGCCTTGTATAAGTCTGATAAAGACATGTACGGCATCACGTCCCGACTCGTGAGCTCGATTTATCTCGAGTAAAGGCGATGGCGACCGACTTGGCGAGTCGGAGCGTGACAAGTTGGTACCAGAGCACGGTTCACACCTCGGACCTTTCGAAAATATTCTTCTTTTAGATGTTGTTGCAATTTTTCAAAAATTATACTTTTTAACATATGCGGCATGAAATAATCGTTCCATACAGATAAGCCCGTAGATATTTTGAGAATACTAATGGGTTTGCTCAATTTTGTAGGAATGTCGAAGAGAGCGGGTGTCCCCGCTGTCAACACCACGTTGATTAGCACGGATAGCACCGAAGAAGCGACACCTAGCGAATCCACCATAGAGCGATTATTGTGCCTCATGGAAGTCCAGCAGCGCCAGGCGAAGATGCAGCAACAACAGCTGCAAGCACAGATCCAGGCCCAAATTAGTGCCCAATAAAAGCAGATTGAGGCCCTGACCCGGACCGTAAGCACTATAGCGACGCAACAAAATTCGACGACCGCCACGTCAGAAGAAGAAGTGCAACCAGTAACGACGAAGAATATGTCTTCCTCTTCTCTGCTCAAGGCGACCAAATTCAAGAAGATGATGTAACGCCCCAGTCCCAACATACTTAGGACTAAGTACGCAGACATGTCAGCTGTATACATACGAAGTATACTCCAATATTTGGAAATCTCGTATGTATGCATAAGCTGTAAAATGCAGTAACCATGACAAATAATATCATCCACAGAAATATAAGAGAATTAATGATATCATATAGTTCACAAGAATTGTCTTTATACAAGATGTTGGGCGGAGAAAAATCCACTACCAACTATGAAAAGAAAGTAAATACATAACAAAAGAAAAAGTTGGCGAGCGAAGCGAAGATGATCCAAGTGCAACCATCCTCGAAGAAATAGAGATGATCACGACCATGGCTCGAATACATGTGAATGAAAATAGTGCACACCTTGAGAGATAACCAGGTCCTCAGAGGGACGTAACAAGATACACAATATCATGCCATATAAACTGAATATAAACTTCTCAATAATAATAAGTAAGATCAGATCATAACATAGTCCAATACCTTACCATTTGGATTAGCGTACCATCCCCCTAACCAAACAAGGACAGAAGATAGCACACTAACCCATGATGAAGTATCTTCTAAGCTATGAATCCAATATGGTATCCGGACCACAAGGTTCAGCACCTTCTCATCGGAGTAGTGAGCCACACCTATAACCAAACAAGGACAAGATGTGGCAAACTAGTCCGCGACAAGTTACTGTTCCAAACCACGATCAGATACAAGTACCCAAACCAAGAGTACTCGTACCTAACGGATAAGGGTGCCTAACCAATCTAAGTAAATGCAATTTTAAGAACACCCTCCAACGCATGGGCCCTGGCTAAAATAGAAACGACATGGTCCCCCTTTGGGGTACTAGAGTCCCAATCAATAAAAGCATAACGTTATGCAGAACGTCAGTGGCCGTCAGTAATCATGGGTAATCTCACCCGCGTCTCCGGCGAAGCTAACGGGTTACAAAAGATAAGCGTACAGTAGCCCATATGCCAAGGAAATGTCCTCCCCACCCATTGCCTACTATGTTGTATCCACAATATAGAACCTCTATTAACCGCTAAGTCAAACTAATCATACAAATTTCTATTAGCGGTTATTCTTATCGCACGGCTTATACGTACCGGTGGCCAGCCAGTCATGCATGTCCGAGTTCTACATCTGACTCACAACTCTGTGGTAAAAATGTGTCCAGGCCTATGAATGCAGCACACAAAGGGTGGTCCCTTATATCTAAGTTTAATGTGTAAGAAAATAGTACATAGCAGGAAATAGAACTGAACATTAAAATTCCATCTAATCATGCCATGTAAAACAGTTTAATTTGCAGAAAGTAAACGATAAGTAATACATGAAATATGAGCTAAAATAAATAAACAGCTAATGGCAAGATATCTTACCTGGAGGTTGTGTGCAGAAAGGCGACGTCCGATGACTCAAATCGTCAGAATAGTGAAGCAACGAAAGCCAACTTTTACGAACGACTTTAGATGCTGAAATAAACATCACAAACATATTTGGCATAACAGAAAAATCTAGAAAATGTCTGTCCAAAAAGTCCAATTCTGGAACAGGGGCAAAATCATAATTTTTGGTCAAAACGATATCCGTCGTTGGATCCATTTTGCACCGAAATGCGTGCCAGTACCTACGGTCTCTAAAGTCATCAAACTACATGTCTATGGGTCCGATTTGAGGAGACGAACCCAACCGTATGTCCAAAGTTGGATTTCGACGGGCCATGCATAAATTTACCCGTTGGAGCGGGTCGCGGGCCCGTCAAATAGGCGTTCCGATCGATCTTCTCAGAATTGGACCAAACTTGGCATACAGTACCAAAAAAAACGATTTGGTCCTGATGGAGCAAGTTTTGTGTCGATCCGACGAACGTGCACGAAGTTTTGGGCTAGTTTGCAAAAGGTCGATACGGGGGTATCTCGACAGATACGCACTGATTTCGTCGCACACACGCAACAAAATCGAGTTCCGTCAGTTCCCACACGTCGACAACATCCATATGCGCCTTTTGATGTGTATAGTGCACGATCACGTCGCCCAATTTGTCGGGGCGCATGGCATATCGGTGAGAATTATTAAAATTTACTATTTTAAAAACTAATTTTTTTCTAAACTTTGAAACTGATTTAATTACAATCTAACTAGTGAACTAAAAGAGAAGTTTCCATCTCGTATATGTTATCATTAAATCAGTTCAAACATTTTTTTGGAAACTCTCGAGGAATTGGTCAAAAATAGCCTTGTACTCAAATAGTTTTTCGTATTCTGTTTCGGTTAGTTTTTCTCGATCTTTTGAAAAAAATTATAATTAAAAAAGGAAAAATTAACCCAATCTATTTGAAGGGTTTTGCAGGTGGTCGACTAGGCTACGTGAAGAAATTTACGGCTCGAAGAATTATGAAGAGACGAGGAAGAAAATTTGCGTGCAAGTTAATACCTGGGTCCGTTTTATCTTGTTGTTGTTGTCGTATATACTGCTGCTAATGCGCACAACTGCAGCTGCCACTGTGCTGCGTACGATGGTGCGGTGGCCGACATCGTCAACTCCGGTGGCGTGAGGGACTGCGGGATGACGCGGGGATGGTCTAGGAAGTTTGGGATCGAACATGAGAGTCTTCGGGGTTTTGATGAAAACTCTGTTTATATGATAGTTAAAACTTGGTTTTGATTCAAGTAATAAGAGGATATCTATTCGAATTTAAATTGATATTTCGAGTATTCTTGGTAGAGAACACTACCATAATTCTGTAAGAAGGATCGGGAAAAGATTTAGAAAAGATTTTGATTGGATCCCAAACCAATCAAATTCGAAAAAAAAGGAAACTCTGTTCGGAACAGAGCTATAGTCGGGAAGAAGTGATAATGAACAGTACTACTGTTCATATTGGATATTTATTTTTCTTTTTTTTCTTATTCTTCATTTCCTCATATATATATATATATATATATATATATATATATATATATATATATATATATATATATATATATATATTTTGAAGAAGATAATTTATTGAATAAAAAGGAGGCTCATAATGAGCAATACAAACTGCGCCTGGGCCAAACAAACAAAAGGCCCAGAACGGAGGGTACGAGAATCCGCAACCCGGAAAAGCAAAGGCAGGGGGATTCGAAAAATTTCAAAAATTCGAAAAACGAACTTTCGAAAAATTTTGAAAACCAAAGAGCCACGGGCGGGGGACAGGGCTCGACACCCGAGGGGGACAGAGGCACGTGGGGGGGAAAGGCCGGCTCTCTGCCCGAGGGGGGAAGCGCGCAGGGTCCACGACGAGCGGGCAGACCGAGGGGATCTCCTGCTCCGGCGAGAGCCACCGGAGGCGACGGGGTCCACGACGAGCGGGCACGAAGCTCCGCGTGCGAGGCCCGAGGGGGTGAGCGCGAAACCCGAAGAGGCCGAGGCGGAGGGGGCGCCTCTGGTCTCCCGAGTTCCAGCCAGGAGAACGATGCCGAGGAAGGACGGCCGTCGGGTAGGGGCCTCGAGGCCGGAGAGGGGACGGGGGAGGGGTCTCCGGCTCCGGAGAACATGGGTGAAGGCGACGCCGGTGGGCGGCGGAAGCCACGGCTAGCGGGGCCACGTCGCCGCGAGGAGAAGGGAGACGCCACAAACCGACGAGGGGGCCACGGCTGCACTACGGCGGGGGAAGAGGACCACCGTGGCGGTGGGTAAGCGGGAGGATCCGCCGGGGGGGAAAGAAGGCGGAGACAGACCACGGGGACGTCACTACGGCGAGGGCGCCACCCGGAGGAACAGGACGGGGACGAAAAGGGTATAGGACCTCCACCCGTGAGCCAGAGGGGGGGAGGGGGCGCCACCAGGTGGCGGCAGCAGCTGCGACCGACGGTGCCGCATCCGCGCCTGGGCGAGCTGTGGGCGGCCTGACAAGGCCGAGAGGTACCGGTGCGTCCTCCACTGCGGCGCTGAGGGAAAGCCGGCTCCTCCGGGGCTATAAGATGGCCAGTGGGCCACTGTCGGCCGGGCGGGGACGGAGACCCAGTATCACCTTAGAGTGGTAGGGTCCTGACAGTAGGAACCCGACGACGAGGAGTTGGCGGCGGGAGGGGGATGGGAGGCCGAGGGATGCGCAGAGGAAGGGAGCTCCGGTGGGGCTTGGGCGCAGGCATAGGCGTAGGCCTCAGCCAAGAGGGAGGGCGGCACGGCGAGTTGGGTGTCGGGGTGGGGGAGGAAATCCTCGGCCGCGACGGCGGGCGCGGCGGTAAGGAAGCAGGGTGGGGGATGAAGACCTCGGCCGGGGCGGGAGGCTCTGAGAGAGGAACCTCAGACGAAGCGGGAGGAGACGCGAGAGGGGGAGGGGCACAGAGGGGCTGCCCGAAGCCAAAACGGGGAGGGGCTCGGGAGGAGGGGCTACCGGGGGGCGGGCGACTGCCAGGGCGGGGGAAGCCTGGGCCTGATGAGCACCAGGGGCTGCAGAGGGAGGAGGAGACGCTGCGACTGGGACGGCGACCCTAGGGGGAGGCGGGGCACCGAAGAAGACAGGCGGAGGGCCGAGGAGGGACGGGGCCGGCGACGGCCGAGGGCGTTGGGAACGGCGGTTCCGGCGACGCCGAGGGCGGCGTCGTCTCCGAGAAAGAGAGGGGAAGGGGGAGGACCCGCCGCACTACTGGCAAACCCCAGCCAGGGAAGGGGGCATCCTCCCCTTGGGGGGGACCCGGCCGAGCGAGAAGGCCTGGGAGGCCAGAGAAGACGGGATGCGCCCGGGGCCGGTCGGCCACCGGCCATGGCCGGAGGGGGCGACCTCTCCTTCGAGAGGGATCCAGACCCACATCCTGATTATTATTATTATTATTATTATTATTATTATTATTATTATTATTATTATTATTATTATTATTATTATTATTAATATATATATATATATATATATATATATATATATATATATATATATATATATATATATATATATATATTATATATATATATATTATATTTTTATATATATATATTATATATATATATAAAAATATATATTATATATTATATATATATATATATATATAAAATAATAATAATAATAATATATAAATATATATATATATATATATATATATATATATATATATATATATATATATATATATATATATATATATATATATACTTATAAAACTTTAAACATAAAAATTTTATTCTAAATATTCATCAAGATATATAAATCAATATTTGTAAATAAAAACTATAAAATTTGATGATGATAATAATAATAATAATAATAATAATAATAATAATAATAATCTTAATGGTAATAATAATAATATTGCTAATAAGAAATGGTAATAACCATATTGATAATGATAATAAAATATATTTTTATACAAATTGAGAGGATCAACTCATTAGTAGGGTTATCATAATTGGGGAGGGCACATATTACTTCTAGTATATTAATAATTTTTAAATCTCAAAAATATAATTAATAGATGAATATTAAAATGGAACCAGATAGCCATAATACGATTAAATAATTTTTAACAACCAAATACTCAAATAAAGTAAATCTAGTGGCACCTACAGCTAGTAGGCTAGTCAAGTCCGAGCCGTGCCATATTGTCTGGTCAGTGTGCATAACAAATTTAGGCATGACTAAGACCATTTTTATAGATAAATAATCAAAATAATTCAAAATATTTTATGAATAAAGAAATTTAAAAATAACAATAAATCGCAAAAATTTCTTAAAAACTTTGGGGGTTTACAGATGAACCCGTCTGACTTTAACGGGCGAGCAGAGCCTGGCAAAGTCTTGGGGTGGCTAGTGAAGATTGAGGGCATGTTCAATCTCCTCAGCATCAAGGGGTCCAAGAGAGTTGGGTGTGCAGCCTTACAGCTAAACTTGAGGGCCTACGACTGGTGGGAGGCGAAGAAATATGAGCTCCACGAAGCCAACTGTAAAACCCCTAAATTTTCACTACGATTTTGAAATTTTATTTTTCAGTATTGATTTTGGTATTATACGACAAGTACGAATACGTAGGTACGAAATATTTTATTTTCTTCTAAATTTGTTTTATTAAAAACTCTTAAATAGCGAATAAATATTTTGGTTCAAAATACTTATGTTTAGTGTCATAGCAATTCCTTGCCAAAAACATAGATTTTATTTTCTCATAAAAGTTATTTCATTATTATACAAATACGGTTAGAAATTTTGAAAATAAATATTATGTGAATGCTATTTGCGTGCGAGTACGTATATGCAAGAGAGCATATTTTTATATACAAAGTTTTATAGTATAGATTTTCTTATATAAAGTATTTTTATATAAGGTAAATATTTCATCGTGTTTGAGCACACGAAAAATATCATACCGTAGTTATTTTAAAAAAAGATTTATTTTAGTTATAAGAAATAATTCAGAAAATTTTGTTTTATGTAAAATTTTATTTATATGTCATTTAATGGAATTTTGTTCATTTATATATAGTAAACTTTTGAAATTATTTTATCTTAATGAAAAGCTATTTTATTATATGATTTTTTTTACTTCTAAAATAAGATTGTAAAAATATAATATATAAGGTACATGAAAGTTAAGTCATGTATATATTTTGAATTCGAAATTATTTACATCTTAAATTTATTAAAAGTTATGTTAAAGCTATTTTTCTATTGATATTAAAATATTTAAGATAATTTTTGAAATTTATTTTTATCACTTTTTATTATTTATTTTGAAATTTGTAATTTATGTTTAAATGGTTATGAAAAATTTAAATTAAGATTTAAATTTATTTTGAAAGGTTTTAGATTATGGATAAAATTTATTTAGATATGAATTTGGATTTGATTGATTGGTTTCAACTCGATTTGAATTTAATTAGGAATTATCTAATGGGGGGATTTAAACAATCCTAATTCTATCAAACTGGGAATTCCCACATCCTACAAATAGGCAGGTACTCCTCCATAAAATTCTCACCTCCACCAAAATTCCACAACTAGAATACGTGCATCGTGTCTGTGTCCATCCATAGATTCTTATTCCAAATTCTACATATACATTGTGTTCTCCGTGTCGACAATCCCGACACGACAAGCAAATTTATAAACCTAGCCTATCCATAGCTAACGCCTTCGTCGTCCCGTTCCCTGCCCTCCGACCAAACCCCCGACACAATTGAATTCAATCCCTAACCCAACTCCTTTCCGTCCCTGCCACCCAGGCTTGCCCGACGTCCTCACGGCAACCATCACCCTCCTTCCTGGCTAGATCCGAACCCAACCAACAACATGCCATCCCGGCCACTGCCCCATCACCCCGACCATGACCACCAGCGACCACACCACCATTCAACCTCTCGGGCGCCATCGCACCGCTGCGGCGAGACACCACCGTCGCCGCTTGCACCCTCAGCCAACACCACCATCAAACCCAAGACAAAAGGAAAACACACACCACCACCCTTACCTTCAGTCGCCAGCGAGCTACGAGCTTGCCCCGCCGTGTCGAGATGGGCCGTACGTCGCCCCGTTGCCAGATCCGGCCAGACCCTCCTTTCCCGCTGAGCCCCCGCCGCGTCGAGCAACTAGCACCACCGCTCCCCTCGCCGCGGTCGCGCAGCCGCTCGGACGCACCCGTGCGTCGAAAACCCTCTTCCAACCGCCGGAAAGACTCCTCCGCCGCCGCCGGCGATTTGCCACCGCCATTCGCGCCGTCCGCCGCCCTCTTCCGAAACCCTAGCCGCCGTCACCCCCTTCCTCCTCTCTCCCGCGTCGTCGTCTCTCTCTTCTCCTCTCTCTCACTCTCTCAGCTTCTCTCTCTCTGTCTCTCTCACTCGAAAAGGGCAGCCCACCCCTTCAGTATTCCGCTGATTTAGGTTTTGATATTTTGTTGTATGTGTTTTTTTATTTATTTTTATTCTTTTTCTTTTTCTTTTTCTTCTTTCATTTATTTATTTACTTCTTTTCTTTTTCTTTTTTTTTGCTTTTGGTTAATCATTAAAATTACTATGTTACTATTATATTTATTACTATTATTATTATTATTATTATTATTATTATTATTATTATTATTATTATTATTATTATTATCATTATTATTATTATTATCAATATTTATTATTATTATTATAATAAGTATTATTTTTACAGTACAAAAATTTGGGATTATTATTAGTTATTATTATTGATAATTGTTTTTCTTGTCTTTTCCTAGTTATCGTTAGATATAAAAAATCTTTCCAAAATTTCTTGTAAAAAAAAATATCTATACAGTTATATATAACTAGTAAATTTGTCTTGGCCTATAATTTCAAAATATAGTTTTATTTTAACTCCTAAATAATTATCTAGATTATTTATATTTACCTAGAAATATTTTCGAACTGATAAAATATATATATACTTTTCCAAATAATAAAATAAATTTCTAGATATTTTTCCAAATAACTATCTAAATTAACTTTTTAATAATAAAAATATTATTTTCTACCTATAAATCCTATTTTTACACACCCCATGTTTTTGGCCTAAAATGATTTTTATTTATAAGTAAGTATCTATCTAAAAATATTTTAACTACTAGCATATTTTTCTCTTCTCTTTCAAGTATTATAAAATATTTTCTAATATATACATAACCAAACTCTCTTCGATTATCCTCACCCTCATGACTAATCTTGCTTCCCTATTTCTTCGAAACTTCGGACCTTTACACATCGAACATGACTATTTTGGACCCAATGGACCAGCCATTGCCATCATCAGAATTCCCTTTGCATAGTTGTAACACCGAAGTCGAACTTTGTGCCACCTTTATTGTACCACACCAGGCAGCTCACCAGGCGTCGCAACAGGCAAGTATACCTTGCTAATTAAACTGTCATATTATTTATTTTCAGCATTTATTTACTTGTTTCATATTTGTTATTTTTATTTGTTATAAACTGTGCGTCCAAGCCATACTTGGGTGCAAGCGACCTTATTAGTCGTTATTTTATTTTATGCATGATGACTTAGTGTTAGCGGACTACCTTCTTGTTGGAGGTATCCTTATATCTCATTTGGCTGTAACACTCACACTACACGGTTTGAGGCATTTTATTAGGGGCACGACTTATTGACTAGCTATCTCTAATGTCGTGTGACGGTAGATATTCGTAACTGCTATGACTAGGGTTTTAGAGACTCAAGCAGTTACAAAACTGGACGAGCCATGGACATGACTTGAACAGTGTGGGATATATTGGGGGAGGACAGTCGCTAGTGCGTATGGGAAGCCAAACAGGTAAACCACAGTCTCCGGATGGAACTGTGGCGATATATTTGCAGATGCCCTCTGATGTTTTAGACGTTACGGACGGATACAGATGACTGGGTGCCAGTTACGTACACATAGCCTAAAATCCTACCCATGCGCATGAAAGTTGTCCTCTAAATTGCACATTAGGCGGTTAGAATTTTCTTTGCATATTTAGGTCTAGTTTATATATTATTTTATTATTCTGACAGTTTATATTAGCTTGTTCTTCCTGTATCTTGCTATGTCCGTCTGAGGACCTGGTTTTTCCCTAGGTGTGTGTTCATGTCTTCCGCAGGTATTCTAGTCAAGGCCGTGGTCTTCTTCATTCATTCGAAGACAATTGCGCTTGGTTCGTCTTGCCTTTTTTTATCGTTCGATTTATTATACATTTCTTTCATTGATAGTTGGTAGTGGAGTTTGTCTCCGTCCAACGATTGTATCATAAATATTCGAGTTGATATTCATATTATTATTCTTTTCATTGTGGATGAGATTTAGTTTGTCTTGGATTACTGCATTTTACAGCTTATGTATTCATACGAGACCTATGTATCTCGTATGAATACAGCTGGCATGTCTACGTTCCTAGTCCTACGTATTTTGGGACTGGGGCGTTACACCAACCCCAACGCCAAGATCTTGTGGTAGACGTTCAAACTGGCCTTCCTCGAGCAGTATGTTCCTCGTGTCGTTCGTCGACAGAAGAAAGAGGAATTCATGTCCTTAAATCAAGAAAATATGTCAGTCGAAGCTTACGACGCGAAGTTCGCAAAGCTTGTGAAGTTTGCCGGGGCCTTCCTGCCGAACAAGGAAGCATGGTGTGAGTACTTCCAACTGGGCCTGAATGACGATCTACGTCGGAATGTCATGAACCAAATATGTCAGACTTATAGGAAGTCATACAATGCCGCCCTTGATAGCGAACGAATCTTTGGTTGAGCTTCGCAAAGACCAGGTCAGGCGTCCGTAACAACTACAACAAGCGTCCTCATAATGTGGGAGGATCTGGTGTACCAAAGCGCCAGAACACGTTCGAGTATCGGGGGACTCACCCCGGTGTACGGTGCCATCGATACGGAAAGATGGGACATCTGGCGGTCGATTGCCAAGGGGGATGCTTCAAGTGTGGCCAGCTAGGTCACAAGGCAACAGATTTTCGAATGGGAAGGGCAAATCAATATCCACCAAGGAACGTCCAAAATCAGAACAGGGCGCCTTCCGCCCATGGCGCAAATACAGCGCCCGTGAACCCACAAAATCGCCAAGGGACGCAAGGCCAAGTTTATGCACTGACTCGGGATGAAGCGTTCACGTCCGACACTGTTGTGACAGTTATATTACTCTATAAAAATATGTCTGCTAGAGTACTGTTCGATTCGAGTACTATGCATAGTTTTATATCTGCCGACTTTGCAGAAGAGAATAAATTACCCATGCGATTCTTAGATATGAATCTTAGCGTTTGCACTCCATCGGGAGTAGATATGCCTGCCACTAAAATTTGTAGGGATGGTTACATCTGCATCGGAGGAAAAAAATCTATCGTTGGAAGTTATCGTCCTCGTCATGAAGGAGTACGATATAATCCTTGGCATGGATTGGTTGGGTGCATGCCACGCAATGATCGAGTGAGCGGAGAAGAGAGTTGTGTTTTGTCTTCCTGGCGAAACCCATTTCTCCTATTCATGCAGAGTAGTGTCAAAGATGGCAATGGTGATATCAGCAATTTCGGCAAGGCGCATGTTGCATTCTGGTTGCAGCGGGTACCTAGCATCAGTTCGAGAGACGAGAATGGAGATTGCAAGCATGGCACAGACTGAAGTCGTGGCAGAATTTTCTGATGTATTTCCAGATGAGTTGCCAGGGATGCCGCCGGATCGAGAGATAGAATTCAACATCGACACCTTTTCGGACACTCGACCGATATCCAAAGCACCCTATCGAATGGCGTCGGCAGAGCTGAAGGAACTGAAAGCATAACTACAAGAGTTGCTAAATTATGGATATATTCGCCCTAGTGTCTTCCCGTGGGATGCTCCAGTATTGTTTGTCAGGAAGAATGATGGATCGATGCGACTGTGCATCGACTATCGGGAACTTAACAAAGCCACGGTACGAAACAAGTACCCGTTGCCAAAGATAGATGATTTGTTTGACCATTTGCAAGGGGCGACGGTATTTTCCAGGATTGATCTTCGCTCAGGCTACGAATTTCTAGTCATGCCCTTCGGCTTGACAAACGCTCCTACCTTTTTCATGGATCTGATGAACCGGGTGTTCCGACCGTTCATAGATAAATTTGTCATCGTATTCATCGATGATATTCTCATATATTCAAAAAGCAAGGACGAGCACGTGGAGCACTTGAAGACGGTACTGCAGACTCTGTGTGAACACCAACTTTATGCCAAATTAAGTAAATGCGAGTTCTGGATGAGCAGTATGACGTTCCTTGGGCACGTTATTTCAGCTGAAGGCGTCACGGTGGACCCAAAGAAAATTGAAGCGATAGTTGAATGGAAGCGGCCTACCTCGACAGGCGACATTTGAAGTTTTCTCGGCTTGGCAGGCTACTACCGAAGATTTGTGAAAGATTTTGCCAAGATTGCGTCGTCTCTGACTCGCCTCACCCAGAAGGTAGTCGCATTCGAGTGGAACGACAAATATGAATCTAGCTTTCAGGATTTAAATAAACGACTCGTCTCAGCTCCAATCCTTGCACTTTCGGACAGACCAAAAGGGTTTCAAATATTTAGCGATGCATCACGAACTGGCTTGGAATGCGTGCTTATGCTAAGGGATAAGGTGATTTCGTTTGCTTCGAGACAATTGAAGCAACACGAAAAAAATTATCCTACGCATGATCTTGAGCTAGCGGCGATTGTGTTCGCATTGAAGCTATGGCGGCACTATCTTTATGGTGTGGCTTGTAGTATCTATACGGATCATAAAAGCCTCAAATATATCTTTACCCAACGAGAATTGAACTTACGGCAGTGGCATTGGCTTGAATCATCAAAGACTATGATTTGACTTTCGAGTACACGCCGGGTAAAGGAAATGTTGTAGCAGACGCTCTGAGCAGAATGTTTGCAGGATGCCTGGCTATCAACCATGACATACAGCAAAACTTGGCAAAAATGGGTATCGAACTCCGAATTCGCTACCGTGGAGCACAATTGGCCTAATTGCACCTTGAGTCGAGCTTGCACAACAAGATAAAGACCGCACAGGAGGACGACCCATTCCTGAAGAAGATGCACGAGCTAATTTCAACAGAAAAGACGGCCGACTTTGTGGTGGACGAGGCGGAATGACTCGGATGAAGGGAAGAATATGCGTGTCAGACCATGTCGAACTGAGAAAGAAATTATGTCGAAGGCCCACTATGCAAAGTACTCATTGCATCCCGGAAGCACCAAAATGTACAAGGACTTGCGCACGACCTTTTGGTGGTACGACATGAAAAAAATATAGCAACTTTTGTGTCACAGTGTATGGCCTGTCAACAAGTGAAGGCCGAGCACCAAAGACCAGGTAGAGAGCTGCAGAACTCGACATTCCAGTATGAAAGTGGAACGACATCTCTATAGATTTCATCATGGGCCTTCCGAAGACGTCACGGGAAAATGATGCAATTTGGGTCATTGTCGATCAATTGACCAAATTTGCTCATTTTATCGCTATAAAAGCATCATGGAGCGTCAATAAGTTAGCTCAGATCTATATCGATGAGATTTTCCAACTCCACGGGGTACCTGCCACAATTATTTTAGACAGAGATGGGCAATTCTTGTCACGTTTCTGGACGAGTCTGCAAACGGCGATGGACACTAAGCTGAACCTTAGCTCTACGTACCACCCGTAAAAAGATGGCCAGACAGAAAGGGTGAATCAAATCCTAGAAGATATGTTACGTCTGTGTGCAATCGATTTAAAGACTAGTTGGGACACGCACTTGTCGCTTGCGGTGTTTACGTACAACAACAGTTATCAATCAAGTATCCAGATGGCTCCCTACGAGGTGCTTTACGGGAGGAAGTGTCGATCTCCGATTTGTTGGGACGAAGTTAGGGAGCGACAGGTGCTCGGGCCCGAGCTAGTCGAACAAGCCGTTGAGAAGGTCCGCATGATTCGAGATAGGCTCTGTATTGCTCAGAGTCGACAGAAGAGCTATACAGATACTCATCGGTGACCGTTAGAGTTCTTGGTTGGGGACCATGTGTTTCTGAAGGTGACTTCGATGCGGGGCATCATGCGATTCGGGGTAAAGGGCAAACTGAGTCCGAGATTCGTAGGCCCCTTCGAGATTCTCGAAAGAGTGGCGGCAGTTGCTTACCGGATTGTGCTACCTTCTTCCCTAGCTTAAGTGCACTACGTCTTCCACGTCTTCCAACTTTAGAAGTACGTGCATGACCCAAGTCATGTGGTTAGCTTCGATCAGTTGGAGATGCACGCCGATCTATTATACTCGAAGGAGACCGTACAAATTTTGGACCGTAAAGAAAAATCTTGCGGAGCCGATTGATGTCCTTAGTTCGCGTACTCTGGCGCAAACATTAAGTTGAGGAGTCGACGTGAAAAATAGAGGCGGAAATGAAGGAGAAGTACCCTTCACTTTTCACCGACAAAGGTCATTGTTCTTAAGTTTCGGGACGAAACTTTTTCTTAGTGGTATATTATGTAGTGCCCCACTCCCGTTGGGGCGAAGCACTATGTAATAGGCTCGTGACAAGTCAGACATGGTCGAAAACATAGATGGCTAGTCTGACTCAGCGACGAGTTTGGTATACGAAAACCATGGCATCAATAAAATTGATTTGGACGAATGATATAAGTACCGTTCCAACTAATGGATTGGCTACTGCTAGAATGAGTCCTAGATGCATTAGACTGTGTCTTGGCAAATGAACTCTAAAAAGAACGACGCAACCGATCTACTATTAGTTTTCTTGGTTTTTTTGGCTTTCTGAATGAATTGTTGCTTGGGTTTAATAAGTGTGCTTTCATGTCAATTTTTGAATGCGTCTTTGGGAATTTTGAAAGAAGGATTGAAGGAGAGATTCTAATTCGATGCTCGTGCCATTGCAAGAGTTCGTGTAACTGATGCTTGACTATCGTGACGCGTTCTCCTACTCTTGGTGCAATCTCTCTAGATGGGTGGTTCTTCGGCGCCTTCTTTTCTACTCCTTCCCTCCAACAAAATTCTTAAAGTTCAACATTCAAATTGATGATGCTAACTGGATGTATGCTTTGCCACTAAGATCAAGAACTTGGGATAATTATATCAACTTAGATAAAATAACTCCGAATTTATAACTTTCACACTAAAAAAAGAAAAGATAAAGTTCTAGGAAAGAGATAGAATTAATTCATGTTCTGCAAAACATAATGAAGAAACTTTGGTTGCGATATATTACGCCTCAGAGAATTTGGTGCCTACGGGATGCTAAATCAGAACATACGGCTTCGGGGAAAAGAACTCCTGCACGAGTAGAAATGATTATGTGATTTAATAATGTCTGCGCTATGCAATTTACTTCATATATATTAAATTGTTCGTATATTTGCACAGTCATGGACGACTTGTGCACAAGATAAGCTTTCCTCGAAATGGTACTCGGGGCGCTGGGACCGAATCAGCCTAGGAGAAAATTATGGAATCGTGGTCCGGCGCGAGGCATTGAGAGACCTCCAGTTAGGCTCACAACCTGGACTAGTAGGGCACGTCGCAATGCTATGTAATCGTCTT
Organism: Iris pallida; assembly: GCA_029216955.1. NCBI lineage: Eukaryota > Viridiplantae > Streptophyta > Magnoliopsida > Asparagales > Iridaceae > Iris > Iris pallida. The sequence goes on from JANAVB010021600.1 coordinate 27,635,697, forward strand.
TCATGGTGTCGATATCACCAATGACCGCATATAAGGTAGATTACATGCTCACCTATTATCTTGTTCATGTGGTAAGTATTATGTCTATTTTGTGCAAGAAATGAGCACGGTCGTGGTAAGATAAGTTAAAATTGGTTATGTTGTTTACTGTTTAAAATATGCTTTCGATATGAACGAAAAATCATATAGTTAAAAATAGAAAGATTACTTTGTATGCTAGAATCCTTAATAAGTAGTGTCGGTTTAGACGAGTAGGTTCGTCCCATTTACTTGCAAGTGTGCTAACCCCCAACTCCCTAGGTGACGAGCGCGCTGCGGGAGCTCGAGACTAGACTGAAGCTGAAGAATGAGAGGCGGCTCGAAGCTCTCCTATTTTGAAGTACTTTGAAGCCCAATTCAGACCAAGGCTTTTGCTCAAATGTGTAAATGGGCATGAATGTATGGAACGACAATGATTATTTTATGATAGCTTGTCGGGAGTTTTCTTTTGTGTTTTCAAGGATGTAGTTGCAACGGCATATGTAATGTAAAAATGATCTTGCACATACTTTACAAGTTTTATGAATGAAAAGCTAAATTCTTTCTATTCTACATCTTCAACTATCTGCACTATTTAATTTTAACTCGTCGTCTCAAAAAAGTTTCAAGTGCACATCATTGCCTTCTACAAGTCCAATAAAGACATGTACGGCATCACGTCCCGACTCATGAGATAGATTTATCTCGAGTCAAGGCGATGACGACCGATTTGGCGAGTTGGGGCGTGACAAGCAGGATACTATAGAAAGTTCGTCCAGGACTTCTCTCGGATTGCTAAGCCGATGACTAGACTCACCAGAAAAGACGCAGAGTTCGTTTGGACCGAGGAACGTCAGGCTGCCTTTGATGAGCTAAAGAAGAGGTTGACCACAGCTCATATTGTCACGATCCGCACCCGTTTTTTGGGATACGAGTGCGTGTCCAAGCCAGCCTACGCCGTAGAGTCGACGGTAGAACGCTGTCAAGCCTGCAATAAATAAATGCTCAAAATAAACTTTATTGCTCATTCATATTTCTAAATTGATTACAACATTTACAATATTTATATTTAAAGAAAGTACAAGGGTCTTACAATTAATATAAATGATACCACATCTATCTAATTTCTAGATTTTTGCCTGCAAGTACACCCATATCTCCCAAAGCTAAGTGAAACCACATCTAACCTAAAAAATATTGGTTTTCAGTCAGGAATGGAACAAGCACACAAACCGACAGCAATGCGAAAACACAATAGAATTCACAAGACATAAAAATATCATATGTGAGATGAAACTAGAAAGTAACTGATATCATGGCATGTCTAGAAAGCAAGTAGGTAACTCCACAACAAGATGTATCAACTGGAGAAACATGTAACTAGGATGTGATGACAAGTGGTGAAGAAAACAAGGAAAACAATTAAAAGATAACTATCTATGTGTTTTAAAATATCTTGTTCGATATGTGAACGACTAAGGGGTAAATCCGGCACCCCGTACGTGAATTGTGCGACTGATATCTGACAAGAATAGATATTTTGGGGATATTTTTGGGTAGTTCACATGTCAACTAAGATATTTTTTTGCCCAGCTAGTACTCATAGAATCCAGTCGCAAGCATGGTAATCATGTAAAAGACAGTCAGAAAGTATAAACAAATCCATGATACTAATCCGTGTGAGCAAAAGAGCATATGTATAAACATGAATGGAATACAACTATGAATCGAAAGCAATCAGAAAGTGCATTGCCTGAATCCTTTCACAAACCATAGTCACAAGTCGAGGATAAGGGAATTGTCGATCTAGAAGTTGTCAACCTATAACATATATCGTACCACGAACCATGCACGAAAACCACAAGTCAATTCTAAGGTTCTAGTTCTAAATTCATAGAATAAGTGGCTAATGGGTTACTAATCTAATAATAGTTAATTCTGAAATAAATTACTTAAAAATCTAATTTAACCTAATAATAATCTGAATATAATCTAAACACGCAAGTTTGGCCATAAAAAGTTATGTTTCCAATTTTGGAAACCATGACATGCAAATCGAGACGTACCATTGACTATCTAGTCAAACGTCGTGAACTCAAGGTTTTGAAAGTGCACCTTGGTAGATTTCAGTGCCACAAGTGCGCTGGAATCAATCATCCCACAAATTCATGTTTTGGTCAAAAGATATCGTCGTTATGGCTAATCGTGACCAAAACGGTGATTCACCGATTAATTCTGAATTCAAAAGAATAAATAGAATACTAGATGAACGAACTAATTTCTGGAAAAAAAAATATGTCATAGAGCTCTGTGTTAGCTTTCCAAAACTTTAAACGGTTCATGATTTCGATTTTCGGTCCTCCCGAAATCTCAAAAACACCGAAACGTGTCAAGTTTCGGACAACCAACACTCTACGAATTTTACAGAAATTAAGGTTCAGAGATAATAAAAATAAATTAGATACGAAAAGTATAGCTCAATACGAATCAAACAAAAAAACGGCACGCAAAAAGGAGGTCGAAGTTGTTCGCAATCGCCTCGGGAAGTCGGGGGTCTCCTTGGAACAAGTTTCCTCAAAATCGGCCAGAATTAAATTAGGGTTTACTGTCAGCGAAATATATATATATATATATATATATATATATATATATATATATATATATATATATATATATATATATATATATATATATATATGGCGGGTACAGTCAGCACCTGCTGATTGGGCGATGCCATGGCTGACGGGTGGGCCCGGCCAGCGTTGACTGGGTATGACTGGATAATTAATTACAGAAAATGATTTAAAAATCATTCTAAGGCCAAATAAACTCAAATAAAATCCTAAAAATTCCTAAAAATTGTAGAAAATTACAAAAAATGTATCTAACCTCCTAGAATATAAATAAAAATACTTCACCTCATATTAGTCTCAAATGGCCTCATAATAAATATTGGAAGCCTTTAAAATATATGAAACTTAATGAAATAAATATCTAAAAATTGCAGAAAAATTCTATAAAATTATAGAAAATATTTATAACCTACTAGAGCCTACATAAATTACTGGTTCTCAAAATAGTCTCAAATAAACCTATGGTTAAATCTTAAAAGTCATTAGAAATATTAAACCTTAATAAATAAATCTCTAAAATCTCTAAAAATTATAATAAGCTATAAAATAAGTAAACAATGCTTACATAAACCATATAAGGACCAAATGACCATAATATGATCATAGCTCTCTTATGAGCTTAGGTACAAATCCTAATGACCATAAAAGTTAATCATAATCAAAATAAAATAAAATAAAAATCAGGAAGTGGGCTTACAAATCTATCCACCTTAAAAAAATTTGTCCTCAAAATTTCAAAGGATACGACTAGGCACGACTAAAAATATTATCCACAAATTATAGTCAAATGGGTTAGTCAAAATCTAGGCTAGGTTAAGGATAGAATCGAAATATGATAGAAAGAGAGAACTACCAATTGTTGAGAAGGTGGTAACAAGAAGTAAGACATCAAATCAATTTAGAAAAATTAATAGTCATATGCCAATAAAAGATATAGCCTCTAGGATATTTGAAAATCATAAGTATATTCAAAGTCATTTAACCGAGAATCCATGCCTCGCTAGTGTAAATCTGGCTGCCGTGAACCCTTGGTTTCATGACTCAAGTATAATATGTTATCGAACACTCTACCAATTCTACCCAATATTGACATATAAATTAAAAGATCAATAATAAAACTAGGATATAGTTTTAGTAATATTTGACAACCTATGCATACTTGAAATTATTTCAATTTAGAGATCATGACATGCCAGTGCACTTTTTACTGCAGTGAATCCGCAGTCTCCATAATTCAAATAAATGGGGACAGTGCGCATCTGCCTTACCATTGTAAGTCATCAAAAATTATTTCAACTATATCCATAAGAATTTTAAGGAGCTTCTATAAATTCAAACAAGTCGATCATGATAAGAAAATGTAAGTATATGTCCTTCAATAAAAGTGCTAGTTTTGAAAACAAAACAATCACAAAATAGTTTTAAAAATAAAACGAGGTTTAGATAAGGCAGAAGATAAAATGGCACAAAAATAATCAAAATTAGGAATTGAATTCTATAAAGGCCTAACTTACCAAACGTATATTCTACCCACCTTAGATCATACCCTCGTATTAAAATACAATAGAATTACATGGCCTATGTAGCAACCTTATTTACCTAACAATAGAATTAAATAAGGGACTCCTAGTCCTGGTATTCTCCTAAAATCAAATCAATCCTAATTGTGAATGAGCACTTCCTAGTCGCAGGCTTGCGGTAATACAACTAACTTAAGTTCTACCACAAGTTCGCAATCATTTGCAAAATTTGACCTGCATGGGCCACCACAAAAAACTTGTTACGACCCGTACCCGCTTTTCGGAATACGAGTGCGTGTCCAAGCCAGCCTACGCTGCAGAGTCGACGGTAGAACGTTGTCAAGCCCGCAATAAAAAATACTTAAAATAAACTTTATCGCTCATTCACATTTCTAAATTGATTACAGCATTTACAACATTTATATTTAAAGAAAGTACAAGGTTCTTACAATTAATGTAAATGATACCACATCTATCTAATTTCTAGGTTTCTGCCTACAAGTAAACCTATATCTCCCAAAGCTAAGTGAAGCCACAACTAACCTAAAAAATGTTAGTTTTCAGTCAGGAATGGAGCAAGCACACAAACTGACGGCAATGCGAAAACATAATAGAATTCACAAGACATAAAAATATCATATATGAGATGAAACTAGAAAGTAACTAATGCCATGGTAAGTCTAGAAAGCAAGTAGGTAACTCCACAACAAGATGTATCAACTGGAGAAACATGTAACTAGGATGTCATGGCAAGTGGTAAAGAAAACAAGAAAATAAGTAAAAGACAACTATCTATGTGTTTTAAAATATCTTGTTCGACATGTGAACGACTAAGGGATAAATCCGGCACCCCGTATATGAATTGTGTGACTGCTATCTGACAAGAATAGATATTTTGAGGATGTTTCTGGGTAGTCCACATGTCTACTAAGATATTTCTCCGCCCAGCTAGTACTCATGAAATCCAGTCGCAAGCATGGTAATCATGTAAAAGACATTCATGAAGTGTAAATAAATCCATGATACTAATTCGTGTGATAACGTGTCACCAAACAAGAGAGCATATGTATAAACATGAAATGGAAAACTACTATGAATTGAAAGTAATCAGAAAGTGCACTTGCCTGAATCCTTGCACAAACCGTAGTCACAAGTCAAGGATGAGGGATTGTCGATCTAGAAGCTGTCAACCTATAACATATATCGTACCACGAACCATGCACGAAAACCACAAGTCAATTCTAAGGTTCTAGTTCTAAATTCATGGAATAAGTGGCTAATGGTTTACTAATCTAACAATAGTTAATTCTAAAATAAATTACTTAACAACCTAATTTAACCTACTAATTATCTGAATATAATCTAAATATGTAAGTTTGGCCATAAAAAGTCATATTTCCAATTTTGAAAACCATGGCATGTAAATCGAGACGTACCGTTGACTATCTAGTCAAACATCATGAACTCAAGGTATTGAAAGTGCAACTTGGTAGACTTCAGTGCCACAAGTGCGCTGGAATCAATCGTGCCGCAAATTCACATTTTGGTCAAAAGATATCGTCGTTATGGCTAATCGTGACCAAAATGGTGATTCACCGATTAATTCTAAGTTCAATAGAATAACTAAAATACTATATTAATGAACTAATTTTTGTGAAAAATATATGTCATATAGATCTATGTTAGCTTTCCGAAACTTTAAACGGTTCATGATTTCAATTTCCGGTCCTCCCGGAATCTCAAAAACACCGAAACATGTCAAGTTTTGGACAACCGACACTCTACGAATTTTACAGAAATTAAGGTTCAGAGATAACAAAAATAAATTAGATATTTGAAAAGTATACCTCAATATGAATCCAACAAAAAAAACAACATGCAAAAAGGAGGTCGGAGTTGTCCGTAATCTCCTCGGGAAATCGGGGGTCTCTTTGGAACAAGTTTCCTCAAAATCGGTCAGAATTAAATTAGGGTTTATTGTTCAGCAAAATATATATATATAGGGCGGGTACAGTCAGCACCCGCTGACTGGGTACTACAATGACTGACGGATGGGCCCGACCAGCGCTGACTGGGTATGACTAGATAATTAATTTCAGAAAATAATTTAAAAATCATTCTAAGGCCAAATAAACTCAAATAAAATCCTAAAAATTCCTAAAAATTATAGAAAATTACAAAAAATTTATCTAACCTCCTAGAATATAAATAAAAATAATTTACCTCATATTAGTCTCAAATGACCTCATAATAATATTGGAATCCTTTAAAATATATGAAACTTAATAAAATAAATATCTAAAAATTGCAGAAAAAATCTATAAAATTATAGAAAATATTTATAACCTACTAGAGCCTACATAAATTACTGGGTCTCAAAATAGTCTTAAATAAACCTATTATAAAATCTTGAAAGTCATTAAAAATATTAAACCTTAATAAATAAATATCTAAAAATCTTTAAAAATTATAATAAGCTATAAAATAATTAAAAAATGCTTATATAAACCATATAAGGGCCAAATGACCATAATATGATCATAGCTCTCTTATGAGCTTAGGTACAAATTCTAATGACCATAAAATTTAATCATAATCCAAAAAAATAAAATAAAAATCGGGAAGTGGGCTTACACCTATCTTGACATTGCCATTTGGGACTGGAGGTTTCACGATCTATAGTAATTCTTCTGGGAAGGGGTTGGGTTGCGTTCTTCAGCAGTATGAAAAGGTGATTGCCTATGCATCCAGATAGTTATGTCCACATAAGAAGAACTACCCTACCAATGATCAGGAGTTGGCAGCGGTTATCTTTGCTCTGAAGCTGTGGAAGTACTACCTGTCCGGAGAGCGAGTTGAGATCTTCACGGATCACAAGAGCTTGAAGTACAGGGTCACCCATAAGGAATTGAACATGAGGCAGAGACGGTGACTTGAATTGATGAAGGACTTTGATATATCATTACAGTACCATCTAGGGAAGGCTAACGTAGTTGCAGATGCCTTGAGAAGGTATCCAGTCGCTATTGAATTGACGGCAGATCCTCATCTATTGGTCGATCTGGATAGTTTGGGTATTGAGCTGATCATTCTAGGCATGGAGGTTCAGATGTGGGGTTTACAGATTCAGTCTTTATTGATGGACAGAGTTAGATCAGCACAGTTTGATGACGTGGCCCTTAGGAGCATCATGGAGCAGGTACAGGCAGGATTGCTAGACGATTTCTCTATAATCGAAGATGGGTCGCTGATGTACGATTCTAGGTTATGTGTTCTAAGTGGAGAGCTTCGGGAGGAGGTTCTTCAGGAAGCACATCGTTTTCAGTACTCTATGCATCCTGGAGCCAATAAGATATACAGAGATCTGAGGGAGCACGTATGGTGGTATGGCATGTAGCGTGAGGTAGCTGAGTTTGTATCTCGATGCTTGGTGTGCCAGCAGGTGAAAGCCGAGAGATAGAGGCCAGGTGGTCTACTTCAGCCACTACCCATTCCAGAGTGGAAGTGGGAGCATATTACCATGGTCTTCGTATCCGGACTTCCACGATCTCCAGGAGAAAAGGACACGATTTGGGTTATCGTGGATAGATTGACCAAATCGGCCCACTTCTTGCCTTTCAAGGTGGGTTTGTCTACTGAGAAGCTGGCACGGAGTTTCGGTGAGCATAGTCTCGGATCGGGATAGTCGTTTCACTTCCCACTTCTGGAAGAGTTTACAGGCTAGCTTGGGCACCCAGCTCAAGTTCAATACCGCGTATCATTTTCAGACAGACGGGCAGTCAGAGAGGACCATCCAAACACTCGAGGATATGCTTCACACTTATGTATTAGATTTTGGGGGTTCTTGGGAGGACCATCTGCACCTGGTAGAATTTGCTTACAACAACAGCTATCAGGCCAGTATAGAGATGTCGCCATTCGAGGCTCTATACGGACGGAGATGTCGTACTCCCTTGTCATGGGACGATGTTAGCGAGAGAGTATTGCTTGGCCCGGAGATGGTGGTAGATGCAGCAGAGAAGGTTAAGTTGATCATAGATAGACTTCGGGTGGTTCAGGATAGACAACGGCATTGGGCCGATAGCCACCGAAGAGTGTTAGAGTTCGAGGTTAGTATCAGTTTTTCTATTTGTGCTTGCTTGTGATTGTTTATTTAGGTTTTGTGTGATGAGTCTTGTATTGTGTCTAGGTTGGCAATATGGTGTTCCTGAGGATTTCTCCGACACGGGGCACGATTTATTTTGGCCAGGGCGGGAAGCTTAGTCCGTACTTCATCGGACCTTTCACTATCCTTGGAAGGGTCTGTGCAGTAGCCTACCGACTGGACTTGCCACCTAAGCTCGATGGAGTTCATAACGTGTTCCATGTGTCACAGTTGAGGCGATACGTGGCAGATCCTCGCCATGTATTGGATCATTCTGCGATAGAGGTGGGGCCTACTCTTAACTATCCAGAGCAGCCTGTGGAGATCCTGGATCGTCGGGAGAAGGTGCTCCGGTACCAAGTTATACCCTTGGTACGTGTCGCATGGAGGTATCACTCTCCAGGTGAGTCTACCTGGGAGAGAGAGGACGAGATGCGGGAGCGTTACCCTTATCTCTTTGAGCCTTGAGGAATGTTTATTGTGTTAGTTTGCTCTAATTTCGAGAACAATTTTTTTTAGGTGGGTAGATTTGTCACCCCCCCCCCCCACTATCTTAGATAGGGTTATATTGGTCATTTACATTATTTTTATTATTTAAATTATTATTGTGGAGATAGAGCTGGTGTATTTACGTTAATTGTTAAATAAGTATTTTTTTAATAAATATGTCTGTATTGTTGAGGTTTAAGTAATTAAACTTTTAATATATTTTATATAAATATAGGATAGAAATTATTTAGTTGATTTTTAAAATATTTCAGATTTTATATAATTATTTGGTATTATTTAAATTATGGAGTATATATATATATAATTAGATATATATATTATATAAATAAAATGAAAAAGATTATAAATAGAAATATTATGTATATGTGGTTAGTTAATGGGTTTTATTTATTATATGAATATATAAGATGTGTGTGTGTGTGTGTGTGTGTGTGTGTGTGTGTGTGTGTGTGTGTGTGTGTGTGTGTATATATATATATATATATATATATATAAAGAAAAGAAAAAAAGAAAAAAAAAAAAAATATATATATATATATATATATATATATATATATATATATATATATATATATATATATATATATATATATATATATATATATTATGTATATATATAATATATATACATAATATATATATATATATATATATATATATATATATATATTTTATATATATATATATATATATACATAATATATATATATATATATATATATATATATATATATATATATATATATATATATATATTATATATATGTATGTATATGTATATATATATTTAAAAAATGTATAAATTATACAACAAATAATTAAATAAGGCAAAAGTAAGTATAAAAAACAAATAACGTAAAACCCCTAAATTTCTACTTTAATTTTTTTATATAAATTGAGTATTTAAATTTTTTTTATAATTGCACGTCGCATAGTCGTATTATACGTCGCGTATGAAATTTGTAGTATTGAACGTCGCGTATGAGTTCAAATTTTCGTATGACTCGTCGAGTGCGAATATGTGCGAGGTACATATTTTTGTAAAATATTTTATTTTAGAAGCTTGGTTTTTCAAATAATAAATAATAAATATTTTTGATTATTTAAAGTTGTAAAATACGTCATATTGGAATTTCCAACTCTTTATTTTACATTATGAAAGGTTTTATAAATAGTAATTTTGAAAACAAGGTATTATGCAAATATTCATTCATACGAGGTACATAAATTTAAAATTCATATATATAATTCCTTTTTTCGAATTTATTAATATAATATTTTATTATTCAAAAAGTTATTTAAAAATATTTATTATTTTCAAAATTATTATTATTGGTTTTTTTGGAAAATATATTTGAAAATTATTGTGGCCATTTTAAATCTTGATTTAATTTTATGGTTTAATTTAAAAAGTTTAAAGGTAGAATTTATATTTAATTGGAGTTTAGATTATCTAGATTTAAATTAGGAATTAATTTGAATTTAGATTTGATTTTTATTGAATTAATTTGAATTTATCTCTTGGGGAATTTAAACTATCCTAATCTATATGCAACTGGGAATTCTCACCTCCTATATAACGAGAGGTACTCATCCATAAATTTTCTATCAAATTCGTGCATTGTGTCGGTATCGCCATTCTCCATCCACTATATTTTATTTTTACAAATACATTTTTTTCGTCCGACAAACCGGACGCCCACCTCGTGTCGGGACACAACCCCAGCACGACACATCCAACACTGCATCCCCTTCCTGCCATCTCCCCGGCTCACCACCACCAATAGCGTTCCCCTTTACCGCAACCACCGTCGACGCCATCACCTCCACAGCCGATCCGCCACCAAAACCCCTATCCCCTGCTTTTCGGCCACCACCACAGCCGAACAACCACCCTCTACGTCATCACCACCACCTCCATTACCGTGTCCAGCCACCTTCTCGCCAGGACACCGCCGTCCAAACCCAGAACCCAGCACACCAAAAGATAAAGGAAACAAAGCCTAACCTCCGCCTCGACCACCCCGCGGTCTGTGCCTAGGCCGCGTAGACGACCCGCCCCCCCATGCGGTCGGAGCTACCGCCGTACCACGAACTCTCCCTCACTACCGCTCGAGACCCCAACTCCGTCGTTCCTCTCCTTATCGGCGATCGAGCCCCAGAAACAGACAGCCTTCCCGACCAGCGGACACCGTCCAGTCGCCCTCCGCCGATCGCCCCCGCCGCCCGGAGCGCGCCGCTCCAAACCACGCAGCCGACCGTGCCCATCCGCCGCCGCTCGAGACCCCAGCGCCACCCGCCATGTCGTCTCCTCCCAAGCAGCGTCTCCTCCCAAGCAGCGTCTCCTCCCACCAGAGCCTATTCCAACGCCGGAGTCGACCGACCAACGCCGCCGGCAAACTCCGAAACCCCCCTGTGTGAGTCACTCTCAAACCCCCAATTTCCTCCTCTCTCTTTCTTCCTCTCATGCTTTTAAAACATTTCGAGAGAACAGATGGCTTATTATGCGTAACAGTATATATTAATTAGTTTATTGTTAGTAAAAAAAATTAATTCTTATAATAGTTATTATTATTATTATTATTAGTACTATTCATATTTTATTAATTGTTATATATAAATACCATTGGTGAAAAAAAATATGTTTGAGAAATACATAAATCTCAAAGTTAGTTCTAACTCTAAAATATTCTTCTAGCTTCTGTGCAGTATCTAAAAATAATATATTTTTGACAAAGATATTGTTTTTTTTTGCCTAAATAATTTAATAATATTTTTCAAATATTTATCTAAAAACATATTTTAGTATTCTACCTAAAATCATATTTTCCAACTTAGAGTATTTTGCCTAAAAATAATTTTTGATTTTAGTATTTTCCTAAAAACATACTATGTTTAATAAAAATCTAGTATACTACACTACAAACTCTCTTTCATTATCGTCACCAACCATGACTAAATCGTGCCTTTCTATCTTCTTGTGAATTTCGGACCCTTACACATCGACTTCGGCTATTGGACAAAACTGAACTTGTCGGATCGTCGCACCATACCAGGCGTCTCCACAAGGCAAGACACCTTGCCTTTAATATTTAATTTCTTGCTCAATATCATGCATGCTTCTTCTTTATGTTGTTCTTTCAAAACTATATATAGATGCAAATTATTATACTTTATGCAATTGGCTTAAAGTTAAGGGACCACCGTATGTTTAGTGCATCTTATAAACTGTCACGATGTGCCACGGATTGTGCGCGAGTTGTGAGTCGCATATAGATGCGGACTTGCGTGCTGACTGATCATTGGTATGTACAGGCCGTACGTTAGGATATAAATGCTAATAGATTTGTGTAGAAGACTTGGCAGTTATTAAGGATTAAACAGTGTCGTGGAGTCGACACATATATAGTATCATTGGGGGGGAGGGGACAGCTATTAGCGTAGGGGCTACATTTATTTTTTTACACACATTTTGGGCCGAGGGTGACTCTTATGAGCACTACCTTCTGTCCGGGCCGATAGCGTCTCGTATGAGCGCTACTTGACGGCCACTCTTTATTACTTGCTTGCGTGAATCCGTTACATCCCTTGCGTAGAACGTTATCCTCTCAGTGCGTATCATATAGAATGGTTAGGAACCTTACTCATGCATACTTTTCTGTTGAGCTTTATTGTTCAGTTTATTGGCATGATATTATGTGTCTTGTTACGTCCCTCTGAGGACCTGGTTATCTCGCCAGGTGTGTACCCTTGTCTTTCGCAGGTGTTCTAACCGTGGCCATGATCGACACTATTTTTTCGAGGATGATTGCACCTAGATCGTCTTCGCTTCGCTCGCCAAACTCATTTCATTTTTCATGTATTTTTTTCCTTACTTGTTGGTAGTGGATTTGTCTCCGCCCAACATATTGTATCAAGACAATTTATTATCATTATATGATATCTTTTATTTTGTGTGGATGAGATTAGTCATGGTTCTACTGTATTTTACAGCTTACATATATATACTATACGGCTGGCATGTCTACGTTCCTAGTCCTACGTATTTTGGGACTAAGGCGTTACATATTTTTGTGGTGGCCCATGCAGGTCGAGTTTGCCGTTTCGGTTATATGACTGTACCGAACGGGCCTGCAATATAGTATTAGAGTCTAGAATCTCATCCACCTATTTGACATCCTTTCTTGACTTCAAATTTTGAACTCTCGTTTGACCTCCTTGACTTGCATCTTGTTTGACTCCTCCTACCGTAAATTCTTATCTTTCGTGCTTAGTGGCAGTTAGGAAGATGACTACACTATTATATGTTCATAGGTCGAACACATGGCTAGGAAGATTACATTGACAATTAGTGTACATTGAGGTCTTATTTTGAGTTATAAAGACATTTTTCCTAAAAGTATGATTTTTAGGATTAGTTAATTCCAAGTTGGGTAGTAGCATATTACTGCCTTCAAAGGATAGTTGGAAATTTCATTTTGCTATTCTGAGGTGGTATACACAAGAGGATAGCTAGATCGAGAAAACAAATTTTTGATTTACGAAATGGTGAAATACTTATGATTTATTTGGGATATGAAATCGATTGAGAAATAACTTAAGTTTTTATATTGTGACGCATGATTTACGGTTAACTTTAAAAGTTTGGATTGTTATATTATAAAGTTTATCTCGAGATTATTTAAGGAGTTTTAATTATGATTTTTAGACAACTAGAGAAGACGAAAGTTTAGTTTGAGTAAGCTTGAGGTTTTAAATTGAGTCGTACGATTTATTTAAATTTTGAGTTGAAGAAATGACGGTAAAAAAATTTTTAAAATATTTGGATGATATGAAAGCGACTTTGAAGGAAAAATTCAAATTTTAAATCGTGTCATATGATCTATGATTTATAAAGTTAATTAGATTTCAAGTTTAAGCCTTGATTATGGATATTTAAATTTTGGTGAAAAAAAATCTGATTTGAGTTACATGATTTGCAATTAATGAAATAGGCTAAGAATTTATCTCGAGGTACATTTGAGAATTGAAAATTTTAAAAAGTAATGACTTATTATAAAAGTTTAGTTGTGCTGCATTAGATATGATGAATGGTATTTGGAAATTATTTAAAGAAAATTAAACTTTAAGTTATGATTAATTATTTGATAGAGTATTTTGAGATAGTATTTCGAAACTGTTGAGGAACTTGAAATTTAAAATTAGATCATATATTGGTAGAGGACCAAGAAGCAAGCAAGTCACCCTAATGGAATACAAGTATTCCTCATTAATTGCCATGATAGTTGTATATACTCGAGTAAAGTTAAGTCATCTGCCAAACTATGTGAAGATATCTGAATCTTGACTCACTCAACACTCCCTCAAATCTAGATTTTATCGTGACTTTTTAACCATTTGAAACTTGATCATACACCATCTAAGTGGCTATCATACCTCTAGAAACTGTATTCCTAACTTATTTTACCTTGATCTACTAAGTTATGAATTATCTTTATTTCATGCTTTAGCTTGGTCATTTATTTTGTGCGTTATTCATTATCTTATGAACTCCCACTTTCTATTTTTAAATTTTCTTTGTGTCATTTATCGTGACTTGGATAATTGGAACACAACACTATAAAGGAACCCTAGAGGGGGGGTGAATAGGGTCAAGCTAACTAATCAAGCACTTAGCACACGCTAATTGGCAATTTAAAAATATAAGTGCAAGAGAAGAAGCAATAACAATACCGACACCCAATGTATCCTGGTATCCTCCCTAGAGGCAATCCAGTCCCGGAACTCTCTCCGGATTTAATCCACTATTTGAGCAAATAGTTACACACGATTTTGGATCCGAAGAACTCGCCAACTTCTTATACGAGAGCTTTAATCCAAAGGCCTCTCCGACTTCAACCGAGAGTTTGGATACGAAGACTCTCCAACTTCAACCGAGAGTTTGGATACGAAGACTCTCCAACTTCAACCGTTCACAATAGATTTGATCTCCTTATGCAATAAGATGAAGATCTCACTTTTCAACTCAAATAACTCTAACACAATTTATGAATGGCAATTGAAAACTTTGTAGAGTTGTTTGTGGATAAGCTTTGGTGGTTTAGAAATTTTTAGGCTCAAAGCATCAACCTTGAATGAAGGGGTTCAAGGTTATTTATAACCAAAGCAAAGGAAAGTACAATAATGCAACTTTCACAGGCTGACGGATCATCCTTCGGATTTCTGCAGAAATCTGCCGGATCATCCGTCTGTATAGTCCAATGACTATAAATAGAGCTATTGGGATCAATCATTCGTAAAATGCGACCGTTGGAATGCAAACGGTCATATGGCGGAAAATCCGCCGGAATTCCGCGGTTTTCCGCCGGATAATCCGAACACTCACAGAAGGTATTCTGTGAGACCATTCGAATCTTCCGTCGGATTTTCGCGGAGATCCGCCGGATTATCCGTCAGGATTCCGAAGATTGTCCTGGGTCATTTTCTACCCTAGCTTTCGATTTTGCCATCTATTTCTTGTGTTTACAATGATTCCTAAGACTCATTACAGACTCCAAATATACTGTAGTAGGAGCAGGCTTCTTCATAGTCTTGAAATGATGATGGCTCGGCTTGGCTTGGCTTCTTTCCTTGATAGATGTTGGCTTCTTCCTTGACGGCAGCTTCTTTCTTGACGGTCAGCGGAACCCCCGAGTGCGTGGCTCCAGAGATTTCGTCAGGTGGTTCAGAAAAATCTTGTGGGAGACCATCGTCTTTGGCCCATCTTGATTTCTTCTTGCATATGTCCATGTTTGATCTTGTTTATTGCTTTTTCTGCAAGTACATGTTAGACGAACAAAGTAATATACAATGTATCAAGTTTAAGGCATATTAGGACAATGCTTACAATAGTGATAGCATAAGTATTAGTGATACCATAATGAAAACTAGTATGAATACAATCATTGGCCCAACAATCTCCTCCTTTTTGATTATGGTAAATATGTTAAGTTTAGTATGAACACAATAGATGTATGTATCACTAATATATCACATACATAAGCATATATAACTAAAATCATACTACTTAGACTACTTCTATCCCAGTTAAACTTACTTCTCCCCCTTTGACATGATCAAAAATACGCTCTCCGTACTAAAAGATAAGAAATCAATCTTAAGTACATAAATCAGAGCATGATGAAGGTATAGAAAATCATGATCAAGATATACTAATTGAGGAACAATGGGAGAAGTGTGTAAAGACAAGTATATAAAACTACATACCAAATGTAGCGTACTAAAATAGAAAATTGCTTATCAAAACACAAAATGGTTGGTAAAACTAAAAGTATTTGAAAAACAAGAAATAAGTAGTTTACCAACTTGAAATCCAAGAAATAAATCCAAAACACAATAGGATATGAAATATTGCTCTAGTTTTGGAAGAGAACTATGAAATAAAGGATTTCAAACAAAAGCCATGAGGAATAAAAAATTGCAACTAATAGATACCAATTGAGATATGAAATTAAATAAACTTGATACCAATTAAAAAGATGTAAACTTGAAACATTGATCAAAGAAACCATTAATAATCGTAATTGTCCACAAATAAATAGTGGAACAAAATAAAAGAATGATCAATGTAAAATATTGCAATTGATATAAAGTAATCTCATTATTTGCAAGATCTATATGCTTATCCAAGTTCATGCATTTGAACTCAATTACCTTATCATGTTATATGAATACCCTTTAGATAAACATGAAGGTAAAGGAGAAAAATACTTGAGAAAGAGAAATTCAGTCGACTTGAATGCTCCCCCTCAAAGTACTACCAAAGTTGATAAAAATCATGAATTTTGGATAAGTCCTCAACAAGGAAAGCCAAATCAATTAAGCATGAAAGAAAAGCCAAATCAACGAAAGCATAATATTTATCAAGATAAGATATGAAAGCTAATATTAGCAAGATGACATATTTAACCCATATGAAAGAGAGAGATAAGATAATAAGGACAATCACATACACTCTCATAAACCCTTCAAAATAAAAATATCATGACCTCAATCAATAAGATATAAAAATGAAGAAAATATGGGTCCATGATAAACTATATATACGACATATTAGAGGGTATAGATGAATTAAAAAAAATTATTTGCTCCCCCTCAAAACATGCGTAACTAGTTTCAAAGCACTTATAGCATCAAAATCTAGGGGTAAATCAACTATGGTTTTCTCCCCATTGCTCAATGCATATAAGACTATAAAATCATCATAAAATGAATAATGTCATCTTTAGTCAAGAAGATATATCCAATTAATACGTACTAAAGATGAGAAATCAAAAGAATATTCCAATTTAGCACATGTAATCAAAAGATGACATATACTAACCTATGTAGAAGTAACTCATATATAAATATGATATATTAATGTATGTTACCTTTTGAGAAAGATATCATCATGAAAAAGAATAAGGACAGTTAAATCAATCATGATGAGAGTCAAAATATCGCTCAAAAATAAAATAAAAATAAACCTCAAATATCATGTCCATGATTATCTAATCAAGAAAGAATCAACCAATTTATTACTTTGCATGGACTAGGTATGTTGTACCATATATTTATCCAACAACGGATAAATCCAAACCTTGCTAATGGTAAATTAATAACCCATAAAGTTCAAATAGCAAAGGTCATATGTGATAGACTATGAGTAGTCAAAGTAGAGTAATAAATTAACTTGATAATCTCATAACTAGATAATTTAAGACTACTTAATCATTAGGATCATTCATAAAGAAAACAAATGAATAAACATGATCCAATGATAAATCTCATCAAGAGAAAATTCAAAATCCATATTTATAAAGAATCTTACAGATCAATGAAAAATATGGAAAAGAGTCAATCTCAAAATGATCACACATTCAATCTAAAGAGATGTAATGATAATACGATAAAATCATGACTCAAAAAGTGAGAGAAATTTAAGAGAGACTTGCTAATGACTAGTATGGAAGAAAGTTAAAACAAGGAATCACAAACCTCTAAGAGAAAATAAGATCTAATAAAGAATTTGTAAAACTAGTTTTAGAGATCAGGCATATCACATATCTTGTTTTTGTAAACTAGCATATCATATATAGATTGAAGTATAGGAATATAGTTAGATGTGTGAAAGTGAGCCAAAATTATATAGCTTAATAATATACCACAATAAGCAAACTATATAATCCAAATAAGATTAATGAGGGAAGCCATTAACAAGATAAATGTGCTCATTAAATCTTAAGTCACTAACACTAAAAATACTTTCTTAAACAAAGAGATCTCAATAAGTATAATACATTTTGAATGATCAAAATGATTTGTAGACTCTTTATTAAGCAAGGATAAGAGTATAAGATAACAAAATAAAAAAAAAATTAGACTCTTATCAAGTATAGGCCAAAAGAGATATTCATGTAAACACAAATAAAATAAATCTCTTTGCCAAGTATAGAGATTAACCCAAGATAATGAAACAATGGATCGATCTAGAGAATGCAAAATATTATAGCCATTATGAAATAAGAGTATTCTCTAGAAATATGAGATCTCTAACCAAAAGCTCAAATCATAGTAGCTAAGGACATAAGACATATGATGTATCAATTACATGGATTCTCATGTGCTACAACAACATCATTGGAAAACAATAATTCCAAAGAAGCATAAACCCAAGGAATGAGCAAGGAAAGCACATTAAAAATAAGAAAGCTGATCGGATTATCTGTCGAATTTCAGCGAAAGTCCGGCGGATGATCCGAACTATTGCTCACAGACTTGCTGTTTGCAGTCGGATGATCCGTCGGATTATACCAAAAATCCGTCGGATTTTCATCTCTCTATAAAATCAAAATTTCAAAGATCTTTCATAGTACACCAAAAAAAAGTGAAAAGCTATAGACTAGAAAATGTGCACTAATTAAATAGGTAAAATCAACATACAAGGTAAGGCACAAAAACATGTGATCCTTAAAAAAAATTTCATAAATAGTCATGAACAAGACACTAATAAAGATTTATATCAACATCCCAACTTAAAGGTATAAAATAAATACATATGAAAAGTTAAGAATCACATAGTTAAAACTATATATATAAATAGGCATACATGAGAAGATTCAAGAATCAAGAGACCATAAAGTCAACTAAAAAGCTAAAAAGACATCATTAAAAGAAAGCTTTAAGGAAGAAGCTTATTGATTCAAAAAGAGATACACAAATTTGATCAAAAGAATCAATATCTAGAGTATGAGTTAAGCACAAGTTTGAAAGTAACAAGTATGAATAAATACTCTTCAAGTTAATATAAAACTTTAGCTTAACTCATATGCCTACATAAAGGTATTTATACAAAAATATATATCAATATAAGAGATACATGAACTATATGTAGATAGAAATTTAATGTATATAGTCATGTATCCTTAATGAATATTTGAAAAACCATTACAAATTCAAAAACATGTATAAATAAACTTCATTAGGCAAAGACATAATTGATTCTCAAGAAGATAATCAAGATAAAGTATGATAATCAATAATAAATATATTATGTAAGCACAAGGTTAAAATGGAAGTATAAGTGTATACTTGTCAAGTGATAAGAAGCTTGTGCTAAACATATATATTCACAAATACTGATTTAAAGTAAATATTACATATTAAGGAGAAATCGGTAAGAAGTAACTATCCTCAAAAACTTTAGAGACGGAGAGTTAAAATCATATTAACTCAAATCAAAATCAAGCTCCTATGGACTAGAGTGATATGCATGCTTCATAATATAGAGATTAAGAATAACAAGCATGCATAAATCAAATGTGTCACACTTAATAGAAAATGAGTGATAAACTACATAGTGTGAACTAATCATTTAAGCCGAGTAACTAGTCATGCTAGATAAAAGAATTAATAAGAAAATTAACTAAGCATGCTAGTATTGTATCTCACATTAATTTATATAGAAGGCAACTAAAGGATATCAATGTGAGCTAGTAGCAAGACATCAAGAGAAACATGCTAGATTCTATAAATATAAATAATTTAAAGAGAAACGATTAGCATGTTACCAAAATGGCTCTAGTGGCCACGTTTGTGTTGGTGCAATTGCTTGGAAGATGACATTTGAGCTTTGCAACCACCAACACGCTCCTCGGTGCTATGTCCTGATACAAGAAGCTTCACCTACAATATTAGATGAAGACTTTGGTATCCAAATAAACTTGGATCCATATTTATTAGCTTTAGGGACCCATATAGCACTTACTCTAGCATTGGTAGTGAAGGTCCTACGAATAGGGCATATAAAGCTCATGTGTCCAATGCGAGAGCAATAGAAGCATCTAATGCTAGTGTGTGCACATGTATCAGAATAAGCATGGTTATGAACATGTGACATACTAGAATGATGAATGTCTCTAGAGTGAGCATGGGAAGATTTGGTTTTAAGAATATTATGTTCTAATAGCAAATCATCATGAAAACAAAAAGAGAATCAAATTTAGCATTTAAGGCATAATTCTCTTTTTCAAATAAAGCAATTCTAGAGATAAAAGCATCATTTTGTTTCTTTAAAGCATCAATAGAAGAATCATGCAAATAAGATAACTCATGTGATTGAGTCTTGAGATCTTCTATTGATGAGGAAAGAGATTTAATTTTCAAAATTAAAACCTCATTCAAACTCTTTAAAGAAACACAAGATGAGTTTTGAGAATCAAGTCTAGATAATAAATTATTGTTTTTATTTCTCAAAAACTCATTAGATTCTTCTAAATGAATAAACTTTTCTGAAAGTTCTTAATTTATAGAATGAAGGTTGTCAAGAATCTCTAAGGGTTATTTAGCCATGGCTTTCCACTTAGAGTATTTCTTGCATTTAGAAGAAACAAGATTGTCTATGCTACTAGAAATAAAACACTCTTTATCGGAGGAAGAGGAATACGATGCCATAGAAAAATTAACAAGGATCTACTCTAAGGATGTTAAGCCTAACAATAGAGTCCTTGCTCTGATACCAATTGAAGGAACCCTAGAAGGGGGTGAATAGGGTCAAGCTAACTAATCAAGCACTTAGCACAAGCTAATTAGCAATTTAAAAATATAAGTGCAAGAGAAGAAGCAATAACAATACCGACACCAGATGTATCCCGGTATCCTCCCTAGAGGCAATCCAGTCCCGGAACTCTCTCCGGATTTAATCCACTATTTGAGCAAATAGTTACACACGAGTTTGGATCCGAAGAACTCGCCAACTTCTTACACGAGAGCTTTAATCCGAAGGCCTCTCCGACTCCAACTGAGAGTTTGGATACGAAGACTCTCCAACTTCAACCGAGAGTTTGGATACGAAGACTCTCCAACTTCAACCTTTCACAATAGGTTTTGATCTCCTTATACAATAAGATGAAGATCTCACTTTTCAACTCAAATAACTCTAACACAATTTATGAATGGCAATTGAAAACTTTGTAGAGTTGTTTGTGGATAAGCTTTGGTGGTTTAGAAATTTTTAGGCTCAAAGCATCAACCTTGAATGAAGGGATTCAAGGTTATTTATAACCAAAGCAAAGAAAAGTGCAATAATGCAACTTTCACAGGCTGACGGATCATCCTCCGAATTTCTACGAAAATCTGTCGGATCATCCGTCTGTATAGTCCAACGACTATAAATAGAGCTGTTGGGATCAATCATTCGTAAAATGCGACTGTTAGAATACAAACGGTCATATGGCAGAAAATCCACCGAAATTCTGCGGTTTTCCACCGAATAATCCGAACACTCACAGAAGGTATTCTGTGAGACCATTCGAATCTTCCGTCAGATTTTCGCGGAGATCCGCCGGATTATCCGCCAGTATTCCGAAGATTGTCCTGGGTTATTTTCTACCCTAGCTTTCGATTTTGCCATCTATTTCTTGTACAATGATTCCTAAGACTCATTACAGACTCCAAATATACTGTAGTAGGAGCAGGCTTCTTCAGAGTCTTGAAATGATGATGGCTTGGCTTGGCTTGGCTTGGCTTCTTTTCTTGATAGATGTTGGCTTCTTCCTTGACGGCAGCTTCTTCCTTGACGGTCAGCGGAACCCCCGAGTGCGTGGCTCCAGAGATTTCGTCAGGTGGTTCAGAAAAATCTTGTGGGAGACCATCCTCTTTGGCCCATCTTGATTTCTTCTTGCATATGTCCATGTTTGATCTTGTTTATTGCTTTTTCTGCAAGTACATGTTAGACGAATAAAGCAATATATAATGTATCAAGTTTAAGGCATATTAGGACAATACTTACAATAGTGATAGCATAAGTATTAGTTACCATAATGAAAACTAGTATCACTAATATGTAAAACAATAGGCACATATCACCACATATATAAGTAGAAGTAGAAATGCTATAGTGATGGTATGAAGATTAGTGATAATGAAATGTTAAACTTAACAGATTAACCATATTCAAAAACATGATACAATTATTGGGCCAACACACTAGACTTTTCCATCCAATAAATTTCATATGCAAGACCTAGACGAGCCCACCTTCATGTAGATATATCTTGTCCCACTAAAATACACCCCTTGTACTCTATTTTTTTAACACGACTTTTGGGTCATAAGGACTAAACTCAAATCTTTACCACTAAAACTAATATATTTTCTAGCCTTCGGATAAAGACTCAACCTTGACTAATTCTTTCCACCCAATGTGTGATTGTGTTCTATCCGACTCCTTAAAACGCTTGACTTGTGCTTTACCTTGATTGCTTGACCCATTGACCCCTTTACATTACTAGTTTAACTCTTATAAGTTGGGTTGAATATCTTACGACTTCACCAATATTTTTTTGGACCACTTTGATAGGTTCACTTAGACCATAGAATTCAGTGGACCCTAACTTATTCAGTCAACCAGGCCGACTGTATAGGCCCAAACTTTGGGCAAGACTTGATTTTAAAGAATCTTGGACTATTTAAATCCCTTTATCATGGTCCCTTACTTATACTTTGACTATTTTTAATGCTAACTTAGCATAAATTTTGCAAGCTTATTTTTTTATCAAGCTTGATCATGACATGTTTTATTGGGTCGCTCCCACTAACATACTGTCTAATCAGTGCATGATGGTCTGATCAACCTATTGCACTTTGGCTCGCTTTTCATATATTATTCTACGCGTATGGAGACATAGTCAAACTTGTCCTAGAGTCTCGTCCGCGACTGCCTTGACAATTCTACTTAAAATTTTTCCATCGTCTTTGAACCACGTATTCGTATTCGATAATATCATCCTTGAACTCTATATTGCATTCGCCTTCACCTACTTTAGAAGAGCGAAGACGCTTGTACTTGAATTTTCTCTAGCCCTCCTACCGATTATGACCATTACCGTTCCATGTGACTATATCCATGTCTTAACTAATCTTCCATTTTCGTGGCCCTATATTTACTATCGTGACCTTCTAATCGCTTAAGATTAGGAGTGACCCTAATCAATCCCTTAATCAACCGGCTCTCAAGAAACCCTATTTTTAAGGCCTCTAATCTATTCCCTCTAGTTACCCCGCTAACCTTTATCGCATGTTCTAACTTTAAACCTTGCTTATTTTTCATTCTTGCGTTAACCCATGATTATTCTCGCCGTTATGGAAATCGAGACTTCCTAATGCATCTTTCGTTGAGCGTTGTGAATTTAATTGTCTTCTCACCCCTCTACTAAGTCTTAACTTCGAGGACGAAATTCTTTTAAGTTGGGTAGGATGTAAAATCCCTAAATTTCTACTTTAATTTTTTATATAAATTGAGTTTTAAATTTTTTTTATAATTGTACGTCGCATAGTCGTATTATACGTCGCGTACGAAATTTGTAGTATTGAACGTCGCGTATGAGTTCAAATTTTCGTATGACTCGTCGAGTGCAAATATGTGTGAGGTACATATTTTTTTTAAAACATTTTATTTTAGAAGCTTGGTTTTTCAAATAATAAATAATAAATGTTTTTGATTATTTAAAGTTGCAAAATACGTCATATTGGAATTTCCAACTCTTTATTTTACATTATGAAAGATTTTATAAATAGTAATTTTGAAAACGAGGTATTATGCAAATATTCATTTATACGAGGCACATAAATTTAAAATTCATATATATAATTCCTTTTTTCGAATTTACTGATATTAATATTTTATTATTCAAGAAGATATTTAAAAATATTTATTATTTTCGAAATTATTATTATTGGTATTTTTGGAAAATATATTTGAAAATTATTGTGGCCATTTTAAATCTTGATTTGATTTTATGGTTTAATTTAAAAAGTTTACAGGTAGAATTTATATTTAATTGGAGTTTAGATTATCTAGATTTAAATTGGAAATTAATTTGAATTTAGATTTGATTTTTATTGATTTAATTTAAATTTATCTTTTGGGGAATTTAAACTATCCTAATCTATATCCAACTGGGAATTTCTACCTCCTATATAAGGAGAGGTACTCATCCATAAATTTTCTATCAAATTCGTGCATCGTGTCGGTGTCGCCATTCTCCATCCACTATATTTTATTTTTATAAATACATTTTTTCGTCCGACAAACCGGACGCCCACCTTGTGTCGGGACACAACCCCGGCACGATACATCCAACACCACATCCCCTTCCTGCCATCTCCCCGGCTTACCACCACCAACAGCGTTCCCCTTTACCGCAACCACCGTCGACGCCATCACCTCCAGAGCCGACCCGCCACCAAAAACCCTATCCCTTGCTTCCCGGCCACCACCACAGCCGAACAACCACCCTCTTCGTCATCACCACCACCTCCATTACCGTATCCGGCCACCCTCTCGCCAGGACACTGCCGTCCAAACCCAAAACCCAGCACACCAAAAGAGGAAGGAAAGAAAGCCAAACCTCCGCCTCGACCACCCCGAGGTCTGTGCCTAGGCCGCGCAGCCGACTCGCCCCCCATGCTGTCGGAGCTACCGCCGTCGCCGCCTAGATCCCACCGCGTCGGAGCAGCCCATCCTCCGCCCGGGACCTCTCCGCCGCCGCCGCCTGCTGGCGAGCATCCCCGCCGCACCACGAACTCTCCCTCACCGTACCTCGAGACCCCAACTATGTCGTTCCTCTCCTTGTCGGCGACCAAGCCCCAACAACAGACCGCCTCCCCGACCGGCGGACACCGCCCAGTCGCCCTCCGCCGATCGCCCCCGCCGCCCGGAGCGCACCGCCCCAAACCACGCAGCCGACCGTTCCCATCCGCCGCCTCTCGAGACCCCAGCGCCGCCCGCCGCACCATCTCCTCCCAAGCAGCGTCTCCTCCCACCAGAGCATGTAGCCGCCACCTCCTTCCGTTCCAACGCCGAAGCCGGCCGACCAACGCCGCCGGCGAACTTCGAAACCCCCCCTGTGTGAGTCACTCTCAAACCCCCTATTTCCTCCTCTCTCTTTCTTCCTCTCATGCTTTTAAAACATTTCGAGAGAACAGATGGCTTATTATGCTTACCAGTATATATTAATTAGTTTATT
The DNA here is from genome assembly GCA_029216955.1 of Iris pallida. Classification (NCBI taxonomy): domain Eukaryota; kingdom Viridiplantae; phylum Streptophyta; class Magnoliopsida; order Asparagales; family Iridaceae; genus Iris; species Iris pallida. The sequence goes on from JANAVB010021600.1 coordinate 27,661,090, forward strand.
ATTAGTAAAAAAAAATTAATTCTTATAATAGTTATTATTATTATTATTATTATTATTATTATTATTATTATTATTATTATTATTAGTACTATTCATATTTTATTAATTGTTATATATAAATACTATTGGTGAAAAAAAATATGTTTGAGAAATACATAAATCTCAAAGTTAGTTTTAACTCTAAAATATTCTTCTAGCTTATGCGCAGTATCTAAAAATAATATATTTTTGACAAAGATATTGTTTTTTTTTTTGCCTAAATAATTTAATAATATTTTTCAAATATTTATCTAAAAACATATTTTAGTATTCTACCTAAAATTATATTTTCCAACTTAGAGTATTTTGCCTAAAAATAATTTTTCAATTTAGTATTTTCCTAAAAACATACCATGATTAATAAAAATCTAGTATACTACACTACAAGCTCTCTTTCATTATCGTCACCAATCATAACTAAATCGTGTCTTTCTATCTTCTTGTGAATTTCGGACCCTTACACATCGACTTCGGCTATTGGACAAAATTAAACTTGTCGGATCGTCGCACCATACCAGGCGTCACCACCAGGCAAGACATCTTGCCTTTACTGTTTAATTTCTTGCTCAATATCATGCATGCTTTTTCTTTATGTTGTTCTTTCAAAACTATATATAGATGTAAATTATTATACTTTATGCAATTGGCTTAGAGTTAAGGGACCACCGTATGTTTAGTGCATCTTATAAACTGTCACGATGTGCCACGGATTGTGCGCGAGTTGTGAGTCGCATATAGATGCGGACTTGCGTGCTGACTGATCATTGGTGCGTACAGGCCGTACGTTAGGATATAACTGCTAATAGATTTGTGTAGAAGACTTGGCAGTTATTAAGGATTAAACAGTGTCGTGGAGTCGACACATGTATAGTATCATTGGGGAGAGGGGACAGCTATTAGCGTAGGGGCTACATTTATTTTTTTACACACGTTTTGGGCCGAGGGTGACTCTTATGAGCAATACCTTTTGCCCGGGCCGATAGCGTCTCGTATGAGCACTACTTGACGACCACTCTTTATTACTTGCTTACGTGAATCCGTTACAGCTCCTGCATAGAACGTTGTACTCATAGTGCATATCACATAGAATGGTTAGGAACCTTACTCATGCATACTTTTCTGTTGAGCTTTATTATTCAGTTTATTGGCATGATATTATGTGTCTTGTTACGTCCCTCTGAGGACCTGGTTATCTCGCCAGGTGTGTACCCTTGTCTTTCGCAGGTGTTCTAACCGTGGCCATGATCGACACTATTTCTTCGAGGATGATTGCACCTAGATCATCTTCGTTTTGCTCGCCAAACTCATTTCATTTTCTATGTATTTTTTTTCTTTACATGTTGGTAGTGGATTTGTCTCCGTCCAACATATTGTATCAAGACAATTTATTATCATTATATGATATCTTTTATTTTGTGTGGATGAGATTAGTCATGGTTCTACTGTATTTTACAGCTTACGTATATATACTATACGGCTGGCATGTCTACGTTCCTAGTCCTACGTGTTTTGGGACTAGAGCGTTACAAATAACAAAGCCAAAACCACAACACCAACACACACGAACCCACACACACGCACACAGCAGCTTAGGCCGAGCACCCCCCCTTTCCTAAAACCCACAGAAACCCAAGCCTTTGGGCTTCAGCCGGAAACCCGACCCCGGACCTTCTATATATTCGCGAGAGAGAGAGAGAGAGGTTGTGATCGAAACCCAAACCCAAACCTACGCCCAGCCTTGGGCGGCCACCCCAGTAGCCGCACGACGCTGCCGCACTCTGGAGCACCGCCGAACACAGCTACACGCACGTGCTCACGAAGTTGCAGCAGCAGCAGTAATAGCAACAGCGCCTACTTCGCATCAAGTTTTCTCTATCCACGTTCGTCCGTTTCTCGAACGGATTTCATGGGTATATAAACAACCTAACCAATATCATTTCCCTTCAATTAGTTTAATTTATTTCTGTCACGACCCGCACCCAGTGTAGGGGCATGAGAAGTGGGTACGTCCAGCCTACGCCGCAGTATCGACGGTAGAACGATGTCCTAGGTTACACACGTCTAACAATTATAAGGTACATGTATAATATATACTCTACGAATGAAGGACAATATAGAAATATACAACTCAATCAAAGCTAAGGTAGAAAGTACGATAAGATAGATAGATAGATAGATAGATAGATAGATAGATAGATAGATAGATAGATAGATAGATAGATAGATAGATAGATAGATAGATAGATAGATATATAAGATCTGAATCCACAATAAAATACAAATGAGAGAGAGAGAGTCTAAGTGTCTAAGATAACAACTCCACAATATCCAAACATCACAAAATCTCAGATTTATACAATGTGTATCCAAATGAGATAACAACTGGAAATAAGATAAAGCCTAATCTATGGGGGTATCAGCATATACTGCTAATGGATCCTGCTGAAGGTCCAAGTCGCAGGTGTCGTCTAAGGCTGCTACATAGTATGTAGGACAGAACTCCTCGTTGTCATCTATAATATTTTTAACAAGTCCAGTCAGGACAGGAGCGAGCATAATAAATCTCACGCAGTTCATAATATGACAGGATATATAAATATGCTATAGATTAAGATACATGAAACACTGGGAAATATATGAAGTAAAAGAGATGACTGTAAATAAATATCTACTATAAGTAAAGAGCTAACAGTGGCTAGTGATATAGAGTACAAGATAGACATATGAACGGCTTGAATTTGCACATGAGTAATCTAAGAGTTTGCACATGAGTATACTACTTTGGAATTGTTCACATGACTATTTATACTCTTTTGTACCATAATCAATACACAAGGATCCAGACAGGTTATGTTATTGCACATGATATCACATAAAGGCCCATAAATGGGTGCACATAATGTATACATGGGAGTTCCGTGAACATGAGAGTACATGCATCACAAGAGTGCATATGAATGGTGAAAGCACCGGAGTACATGATGAAAGTGAAACGCATATGACATACTGTAACCCGATGCTCCCGAGGAGGATAACATCTCATGAAGGGATCCATATAGTACCAATCCGTGTTAACAATGTGACAGCATCAAGTAAAGTAATCTAGAGCATAAATGTAAATCCTATCAAGTATGAAACGGTCAGAGAATGTACTCGCCTGGAATCCTGAGTATCCGATGAATATATATGTCCAGACAAAGTAGATGAGTCCTAAACAGAGCAACACATGTCACAACATGTCCAGAATAGCAATACTGAAGATTACAATGCATTCTATATGATTTCTAGGTCATCTAGGCCAAAGTCAACTCTTGGTCAACTCTGGTCAACTACACTAGTCAAACTAGGTCAACTAGGTCAATCCTAGTCCAATCAAGTCTTACTAAGCCTAACCAAGCCTAGGCTAGTGTAACACCCAGTTTTTCCAAATGAGTTCAATTTTGAAATTTTGTGATTTTAATTATTTATTAATGATATTTAAATCATGACATGATTTTTGGTAATTTTTAATCATTTAAAACTATTTTAAATCTTGACTTATGATTTGGTGTCTTGCTAGTGTAATCCTAGAGCCTAGCTATGTGATTAGGGTATTTCATTTATCATTTCTAGATTGAGGAGTATTTTAGTCATTTTTATAATTTTGGGAATTATTTGGAATTATTATTTATTATTTAGATTTATTATAATTAATGTGATTTTTAGAGGTTTTTAGTATAATTGATTTTGGTGTTTTAGTGGACTTTGACTTATGTTGACTTTGGAGACTAACCTAGTGGCTAACCTAGGTCATGACTATGAGATTAGGATATGGAAACCTAGGTTGACTTAAGTTAGTGATAATTAACCCATTAGAATTTATTTTGGGAAAATAGGATTTGAATTGATTAGAAATGGTTTGTGATTTCACAAGTCATGACTTGTGACTTAAGCTTAATAGCCCATAGGCCCACACCATGAACCAAACCTAATCCTAATCAGCCCATGGCAGCCAACCTAGGGTTTCACACCCTATTTAATGCCTCTTCTATTTGCTCTTGCCTCTTTTATTAATTTCTCCAAGTTTTGAAGAAAGAGGTTTGTCCATTCTTTCCCAACCCATAGATTATTCATTTTAATTCCTTTTCCACTTTAGTCTTTTGCATTAGTTCCTAATCCAGCTCTATTTCATGTCTATGGAGAGAAATCTCAGGTTTGGACCAATTTGGAGCACTTGGCCATCAAGAAGAACTACCCCCTTTTAAAGCTTTTTCATGCAAATTGAACATATAGGTAACTTCCTATTCCTTCCATAGATTTTTGATTTCTTTCCATGAATAGGAAGTCATAGGTGTCCCCTAGTCATAGGTATTGGTTTTGTGTCGATTCATGTTCGTTTGGTGTCCGTGTCGGACACGTATCTAGGTGTCTATGCATGTGTTGAAGAAATGTCACAAAGGGAATTTATTGCTATTTTTGAAAAAGTATTTGAATGAAAATGTTGATTTAAATGTGTTTACTAATTTCCCCTAGGACTGAGTTGGTTTTCGAGCCGTGTCCGTGTCCAAATAGGACACGGACACGCTCGCAGCACTCACGGGCAGTGCCCTGCTGTCCGTGTCCTGGTTTACCTTGGACACACCACTTCACCACACGAAATTTGACATGGGGACTCCCTACATGACTGACACGAGGCCTACAAAGTTTCGTAGGACCTCGTGGAATGGTTTGGGATCAATCGAGCCCGCACTGCACATGTACGGTCGTGCACGGGATTTTTCCAGTCTAAATTCTCGCACTGACACGGGTCTCGTACTCCTGACACGACTCACATAGACATGATACAGACACATGTACACGTCCCCCTAGTCTAGGCGTACACGTGTGCACACCCACATGTTGTGTCGTGTCGTGTCGTGTGTCGTGTTCTATAGACACGTGCACGCGTGCACGACACTGTCTAGTGCACAGTGCTTGTGTCTGTATTGTGTTTAGGCACGAATGTGTCCAGACTCTTGGACACGGGGACACCCATGACACTATCACATATGTGTTTGATGTTTACCAACCTACTAAATTAATTATTAGTCGTTGCTTTGATATTCGAAATTGGATGAAACCTATATTTCTGATACTCACTGTCCTTCTCATTTTCAGAATTTAATTTCGATTGTTTGGGAATTTAAGGACTTGGTTGTTGGTTTAATACTGAGATTAATGATTAAAATAACAAGTTTGGATCCTGGACTTGTGTATTAGTTGTTGTTGGTTGATTTTACAGTTGGATTTTTGTTTTGCATTTCAAAATGGATTTTGATATTGTTGGAATGAAAAAAAGTGTGAACTGCTATGTGAACTGATGGATTAATATTACACAGGTGAAATATTTCACACTTTGAACTGTTAGATTGCCATGATATTCCTGATGACACTGAGATTTACCAGGTTTATAGAAAACCTGAGAATTCTGCACACTCTTCACAAGTCACTCCACATTGCATTCACTTATAGCCCTTGCTTGCACAGGTACACCATTGTTCACTAATACCTATTAATCTTAACTGTCACTTTGACACATTGTACTGTTTTGTATTCCCTGTCTTCAGTGATACACCTTGACACTTGAACACAGGTAAAAACCTACACCCTCACACACACAGAGTTGTTCACTGTTTAATAAAACTGAATGGAACGTGGGGACTTTTTAATTAGTTTTTATGTATGTTCATGAGTTTATTTGAACTGTTTGAGTTATATTTAAAACTGAGATTGGTATTTGGTTTTGAACTGTTTTGGGATGTGTGGGGATTCAAAAATCTGAGAATGATTTGAAGGGGAAACTGTCAACTGATTTCTGAGTTTTAACTATTTAAATTGATTTCTGAGTTAATATGTGATATCTGAATTGTTACACTGTTTTAACATATATATTTATCCACACTTATGTAAATGGCCTCACTGTCCTCTACACACACAAGCCCACACTCACATCTCACTAATTTTACAATCACTCACACACACACACCCCTAGGTAATTCCCCTCATGTTATCCTCACATGCCTCACTTCACTCACACACACACATTAGCACACAAGCATCTAACACACACCCTCTTGTCACTCCATGCCCACCCAAGTACACAATCACCTTTCCATTTTTTTCTATCTTTCATGTATATGCATATATACATATGTATATGAATATATATGTGAGAATACACATGTTTGTAGCCTATATATGTTCAACCCATAGCAGCCCACATGTAGCTATCCCAAATTAGTCTATTACCTGTCCAAAATCCTCTCCTTAACCAGCCTGTGTACACCCCTAAACATCAGCCCATAGCTGCCCCTTAACCACCCTGAAATCAGTCCTTATTAACCCCATGTGTCAGTCCAAACATAGCCTATACTAGCTCCCCACCTTCCTGTCACCCACCCTTTATTTAAACCCTTCCTGTTACATAGGTTCATATGTGTAAACACACAGGCCTCTCATGTACCACTTCTCTATCACATTGCTATTACACATTGTATTCCCACACAACATTTTACCTTGACACTTCATTCATATATATATCACCCACTATATCTCTCTATATATGTATTTTGATATATATATATATATATATATATATATATATATATATATATATATATATATAACATGTAACTTATGTATTGTTATATGTATGTAAGTATCTCTACATATATACATGTAGTGATATATATATATATGTACAAGTAATAAATGAATGTATGTATGCAAGGTAGGCAGGAATGATATGTAATATGGGTAATACAATATAGGCTTGATTAATGTGGTAAATAAATATATAAATAAGTTGATAGTTTGTATAGCATTGTGATTGGTGTGTGATTGCTAGACTAGGCTTGGTTAGGCCTAGTGAGACTTATTAGACTTGTTTGAGTCAGTCTTGACCTAGTTGACCTAGTTTGACTAGTGTAGTTGACCAGAGTTGACCAAGAGTTGACTTTAGTCTAGTTCGACCTAGACAGCATGCAGATGCATAGTAGATTACATTTATCATCCCCTGTATACATCTTGATTTGTGTTGCTCTAAATAGGAGTCAGGTACCTCATCTCGGGCAGTACATTTACTTCAGACATTCAGATACGAGGCGAGTACATTCTCTGATCATTTCATATCCTGCTTAGAATTATTTCCTGTATTAAATTACTTTACTTGATACTGTCACGTTGGTCACACGGATTAGTACTATATGAATCCCTTCTTGAGATGTTATCCCTTCAGGGAGCATCGGGTACTCTATGTTCTGTGCGTTTCACTTACATGGCGTATCATATGCTTCTTTGGTTCTTTGATCACTTGTGACATATGCTCATATGATCACAGAGTCTTCTCTGAATCCTTATCCTATTTATTGGGTCTATCAGAATCCCCATTTATGGGACTACTATGTACCACCCTTCGGGGGCATATCACCCTTTGGGGGCTTACCCCCCTTCGAGGGCATATCACCCTTTGGGGGCTTACCACCCTTCGGGGGCATATCACCCTTTGGGGGCTTACCACCCTTCGGGGGCTATTACATAGAATCATAACATAACCTGGTTGGATCCTTGTGTATTAGTTGGGGGTACGAGAGAGTATAAATAGCCATGTGAACAACTCCAAAGTAGAATAGCCATGTACGCCTCTTTAGTATAGCCATGTACAAATCAAGCCGTTCACATGTCAACTTTATGCTCTAAATCACTAGTCACTAGTAGCTCTCTACTTATAGTAGATATTTCTATTACAGTTCTCTCTCTATTTACATACTGCATTTCCTTCAGTATCTATATCTTACTTTACTGCATGATTATATTTTCTAACCTGCTATGAACTGCTGAGATGTATTGTGCTCGCTCCCGTCCTGTCTGGACCTGTTAAAAATTTTACAGAGGATGATGAGGAACCCTGCACCCCTTCCTTTGGAGCTTGCCTAGATGACACTCGCGACCTGGACCCCTGGGGAGGTTCAGGCAGCTGTTGAGGATGATACCGTTGCATAGTATAGATAGCTTAGACTGTTTCTTTTCATGTTTAGCTGTTGTCCTTGTTTTCACAGTTGTATATTTTTAAAGATGATAAGACTTGTATTTCATTTCTGTTGTACCTCAGTTGAGGATTTTTTTTATCTATTTTATCGTGCCATATTCTATCTCTAGATCGTGATTGAGTTGTACCTATGTGTTGGCCTCCTTATGGAGAGTATTTCATGTTAGTTAGTTATAGTTCATGACCTAGAATAGCGTTCTACCGCCGACACTACGGCGTAGGCTAGGCGTTGTTACGTACTCGTACCCTCACGGTGGGTGCGGGTAGTGACACGTTTTTAGTGGTGGCCCATGCAGGTCGAGTTTGTGTAGTGGTATTCGAACTAGAGTACCACTACAGCCTGTAGTAGGATTTGGATTATTTTGAGGTACTCAATCACATTAGGAAAAACTCTCAACTGGATTTCTGCCATCTAAATTCTCGTTGAAGATTGCTTCCTTGAATAACTGTCCTCTCTTGAATTATCGTTTCTATCTCAGTATTGATTTCTTGTTTGATCTGTCTCCAGGATGGTGATCGAGACACGATCGCATCGCTCTGGCCCAGCAGACGCTGGTGAGAGGCCTACCACCCCTCGCCCGATTGTGGACGCTGGGACCACAGTACCCCCTATTTCTGCTCATATAGGAGCTTCTGTAGCTTTTGGAAGTGCACCTCCACCTATCCGGAGGTCTTCCTCCGTCATTCCAGATATGACTCAGCAGCAGTTACCTTCAGGGATAGTAGATGCGGCTCAGATGTTTACCCTCTTCCAGCGATTCTTAGAGTTTCAGCAGCAGATACAGCAGAGCCAATTTGCTGATATCTGACAGAGCATACAAGATACTCACCAGTTGGTCAGGACGACAGTGGAGCTGGTGGCTGCTCAGCCACAGGGAGGCCAGATGCAGCCGTATCAGCCGAGGACGCCAGACATCCATTCCTTCAAGAAGATGGGACCCCGAGACTTCAAGGGTACAGAGGGCATCATATACGCTGACGATTGGATAGAGCACATTGAGGAGATATTCCGATTGGCACAGATACCAGCAGGATTACAGATCGAGGCAGCCGCCAGTCAGATGCAGGACTTGGCCCGTACCTGGCACCAGACGGACCCGAGGGTTGGTACAGCCGGTCAGACTTGGGCAGCGTTCAAGAAACTGTTTAAGGAGAAATTCTTTTCCGATACCGCACTCCATGCTTTGGAGGCGCAGTTCGAGAGTTTGGTTCAGGGGAACCAGACCGTTGAGGAGTACGCTGGAGAGTTCAGCCGTTTGAGCAGATTCATCGAGGATCTTACCGAGGTCGGAAAGGCAAGAAGGTTCCGCAGGGGTTTGATCGGAGAGATCAAGTCATATACCAAGAGCGACCGCGATGCCACCTTCGAGCAGATTCTGGTAGGAGCTATGACAGCGGAGGACGATCTTGGACTGAAGGAGAAGAGGATACGAGACACTCAGGGAGCTAGTGGCAGTACGGGCCCAGCCAAGAGGCCCCACCTGCAGATTCAGCAGCAGTATCCGCATCAGATGCCCCACTTTCAGATTCAGCCACAGTATCCACAGCAGATGCCACCCCTACAGTTTCAGCAGCAGATGCTACCTCTACAGTTTCAGTAGCAGATGCTACCTCTACAGTTTCAGCTGCATATGCTACCTCTACAGTTTCAGCAGCAGTACCAGCAGCCGAGGGTCTACCTTCAGCAGCGGCAGTTTCAGGACCGCGTACCCTTTCAGCAGGAGCAGCAGCTACAGAGGCAGCAGCAGGCCCCAGGACAGCAGCTTGTTATCATTTGCCCTTTTTACAAGAGACCAAGGCACGATTGGGGCGAATGCCGGAAGAGGCTGGACAGATGTTTGCTTTGTGGAGGATCCGATCATCGTCTAAGAGAGTGTCCCGAGTCATCGGGACAGACAGCTCAGGGAGCAGGAGCTAGGGCCCCGGTAGGCCAGCAGAGGGGATTACCCTTACCGACTCAGCAGTAGAGGTACATGCAGCATCAGCAGCAGGCCAGGAGAGGCCAGCAAGGGCAAGCTTTCGTCAGGATAGTCGAGGATGCTCAGGCCGTTGGAGATCTAGTTGCAGGTTTCGTTCTTTTGACTCAAATTCTGCAATTGCCTCTTATAACTGCCTTGAAATTTCGATTCCTTCTGTTCCTTGTTGAGTTATCAATTTTGTCCTGTTGTTCTTGTGTTATGTTTGATTTCTTCTGAGATTAATCATATGGGCTAGGTCACCCAGTTATGGAATCTAGAATCTTCGATAGTCATGTTAGCTGGCATAGTGAGGACATATAGTCAGATTTAGGACGTATTTCTCGGGTGTGGGAATTTAAGATTTTTGCTGCCAAGCATGCGGCAATGCAAAAATTTTAAATACCATGATTCTAGAGGTATGTGCCTTAGTCGAGGACTCTGTGATTATCGTAGCCTTGCTCACTAGCATGACGAAGATTCTGAGTATCATGATTTTGGACAGACGCATATGATTATCTGACGGTATGTTTGAGACTTTGATTGTGGGGTGTTTGACCTAGAAGGACTGCTACCATCTTAATTTCGAGGACGAAATTTTTATAAGGTGGGTAGGATTGTAACACCCAGTTTTTTCAAATAAGGGTAATTTTGAAATTTTGTGATTTTAATTATTTATTAATGATATCTAAATCATGACATAATTTTTGGTAATTTTTAATCATTTAAAACTATTTTAAATCTTGACTTATGATTTGGTGTCTTGCTAGTGTAACCCTAGAGCCTAGCTATGTGATTAGGGTATTTCATTTATCATTTCTAGATTGAGGAGTATTTTAGTCATTTTTGTAATTTTAGGAATTATTTGGAATTATTATTTATTATTTAGATTTATTATAATTAATGTGATTTTTAGAGGTTTTTAGTATAATTGATTTTGGTGTTTTAGTGGACTTTGACTTATGTTGACTTTGGAGACTAACCTAGTGGCTAACCTAGGTCATGACTATGAGATTAGAATATGGAAACCTAGGTTGACTTAAGTTAGTGATAATTAACCCATTAGAATTTATTTTGGGAAAATAGGATTTGAATTGATTAGAAATGGCTTGTGATTTCACAAGTCATGACTTGTGACTTAAGCTTAATAGCCCATAGGCCCACACCATGAACCAAACCTAATCCTAGTCAGCCCATGGCAGCCAACCTAGGGTTTCACACCCTATTTAATGCCTCTTCCATTTGCTCTTGCCTCTTTTATTAATTTCTCTAAGTTTTGAAGAAAGAGGTTTGTCCATTCTTCCCCAACCCATAGATTATTCATTTTAATTCCTTTTCCACTCTAGTCTTTTGCATTAGTTCCTAATCCAGCTTTATTTCATGTCCAAGGAGAGAAATCTCAGGTTTGGACCAATTTGGAGCACTTGGCCATAAAGAAGAACCCACCCCTTTTGAAGCTTTTTCATGCAAATTGCACATATAGGTAAATTCCTATTCCTTCCATAGATTTTCGATTTCTTTGCATGAATAGGAAGCCCTAGGTGTCCCCTAGCCGTAGGTATTGGTTTTGTGTCGATTCGTGTTCGTTTGGTGTCCGTATGGGACACGTATCTACGTGTCTATGCATGTGTTTGATGAAATGTCACAAAGGGAATTTATTGTTATTTTTGAAAAAGTATTTGAATGAAAATGTTGATTTAAATGTGTTTACTAATTTCCCCCAGGACTGAGTTGGTTTTCGAGTCGTGTCCGTGTCCAAATAGGACACGAACAAGCTCGCAGCACTCACGGGCAGTGCCCTGCTGTCCATGTCCTGGTTTGCCTTGGACATGCCACTTCACCACACGAAATTTGACATGGGGACTCCCTACATGACTGACACGAGGCCTACAAAGTTTCGTAGGACCTCGTGGAATGGTTTGGGAGCAATCGAGCCCGTACTGCACATGCACAGTCGTGTACGGGATTTTTCCAGTCTAAATTCTCGCACTGACACGGATCTCGTACTCCTGACACGACTCACGTGGACACGATACAGACACATGTACACGTCTCCCTAGTCTAGGCGTACATGTGTGCACACCCATGTGTTGTGTCGTATCGTGTGTCGTGTTCTACAGACACGTGCACGCTTGTACGACACTGTCTAGTACACAGTGCTTGTGTCTGTGTCTATGTCTGTGTTGTGTTTAGGCACGAATGTGTCCAGATTCTTGGACACGGGGACACCCATAACACTATCACAATTGTGTTTGATGTTTACCAACCTACTAAATTAATTATTAGTTGTTGATTTGATATTCGAAATTGGATGAAACCCCGATTTCTGATACTCACTGTCCTTCTCATTTTCAGAATTTACTTTCGATTGTTTGGGAATTTAAGGACTTGGTTGTTGGTTTAATACTGAGATTAATGATTAAAATAACAAGTTTGGATCCTGGACATGTGTATTAGTTGTTGTTGGTTGATTTTACAGTTGGATTTTTGTTTTGCATTTCAAAATAGATTTTTATATTGTTGGAACGAAAAAAAGTGTGAACTGCTATGTGAACTGATGGATTAATATTACACAGGTGAAATATTTCACACTTTGAACTGTTAGATTGCCATGATATTCCTGATGACACTGAGATTTACCAGGTTTACAGAAAACCTGAGAATTCTGCACACTCTTCACAAGTCACTCCACATTGCATTCACTTATAGCCCTTGCTTGCACAGGTACACCATTATTCACTAATGCCTATTAATCTTAGCTGTCACTTTGACACATTGCACTATTTTGTATTCCCTGTCTTCAGTGATACACCTTGACACTTGAACACAGGTAAAAACCTACACCCTCACACACACAGAGTTGTTCACTGTTTAATAAAACTGAATGGAATGTGGGGACTTTTTAATTAGTTTTATGTGTGTTCATGAGTTTATTTGAACTATTTGAGTTATATTTAAAACTGAGATTGGTATTTGGTTTTGAACTATTTTGGGATGTGTGGGGATTCAAAAATTTGAGAATGATTGGAAGGGGGGAAACTGTCAACTGATTTCTGAGTTTTAACTGTTTAAATTGATTTCTGAGTTAATATGTGATATCTGAATTGTTACACTGTTTTAACACATATATTTATCCACACTTATGTAAATGGCCTCACTGTTCTCTACACACACAAGCCCACACTCACATCTCACTGATTTTACAATCACTCACACACACACGCCTAGGTAATTCCCCTCATGTTACCCTCACATGCCTCACTTCACTCACACACACACATTAGCACACATGCATCTAACACACACCCTCTTGTCACTCCACGCACACCCAAGTACACAATCACCTTTCTATTTTTTTCCTATCTTTCATGTATATGCATATATACATATGTATATGAATATATATGTGAGAATACACATGTATGTAGCCAATATATGTTCAACCCATAGCAGCCCACATGTAGCTATCCCAAATCAGTCTATTACCTGTCCAAAATCCACTCCTTAACCAGCCTATGTACACCCCTAAACATCAGCCCATAGCAGCCCCTTAACCACCCTAAAATCAGTCCTTATTAACCCCATGTGTCAGTCCAAACACAGCCTATACTAGCTCCCCACCTTCCTGTCACACACCCTTGATTTAAACCCTTCCTGTTACATAGGTTCATATGTGTAAACACACAGGCCTCTCATGTACCACTCCTCTATCACATTGCTATTACACATTGTATTCCCACACAACATTTTACCTTGACACTTCATTCATATATATATCACCCACTATATCTCTCTATATATGTATTTTGATATATGGTAATATATATATATATATATATATATATATATATATATATATATATATATATATATATATATATAACATGTAACTTATGTATTGGTATATGTATGTAAGTATCTCTATATATATACATGTAGTGATACATATATATATGTACAAGGTGATAAATGAATGTATGTATGCAAGGTAGGCAGGAATGATATGTAATATGGGTAATACAATATAGGCTTGATTAATGTGGTAAATAAATATATAAATAAGTTGATAGTTTGTATAGCATTGTGATTGGTGTGTGATTGCTAGACTAGGCTTGGTTAGGCCGAGTGAGACTTATTAGACTTGTTTGAGTTAGTCTTGACCTAGTTGACCTAGTTTGACTAGTGTAGTTGACCAGAGTTGACCAAGAGTTGACTTTAGTCTAGTTCAACCTAGACAGCATGCAGATGCATAGTAGATTACATTTATCATCCCCTGTATACATCTTGATTTGTGTTGCTCGAAATAGGAGTCAGGTACCTCATCTCGGGCAGTATATTTACTTCAGACATTCAGATACGAGGCGAGTACATTCTCTGATCATTTCATATTCTGCTTAGAATTATTTTCTGCATTAAATTACTTTACTTGATACTGTCACGTTAGTCACACGGATTAGTACTATATGGATCCCTTCTTGAGATGTTATCCCTTCAGGGAGTATCGGGTACTCTATGTTCTGTGCGTTTCACTTACGTGGCGTATCATATGCTTCTTTGGTTCTTTGATCACTTGTGACATATACTCATATGATCACAGAGTCTTCTCTGAATCCTTATCCCATTTATTGGGTCTATCAGAATCCCCATTTATGGGACTACTATGTACCACCCTTTGGGGGCATATCACCCTTTGGGGGCTTACCACCCTTCGGGGGCATATCACCTTTTGGGGGCTTACCACCCTTCGGGGGCATATCACCCTTTCGGGGCTTATCACCCTTTGGGGACATATCACCCTTTGGGGGCTTACCACCCTTCGGGGGCTGTTACATATAATCATAACATAACCTGGTTGGATCCTTGTGTATTAGTTGGGGGTACGGGGGAGTATAAATAGCCATGTGAACAATTTCAAAGTAGAATAGCCACGTACGCCTCTTTAGTATAGCCATGTACAAATCAAGCAGTTCACATGTCGACTTTGTGCTCTAAATCACTAGTCACTGGTAGCTCTCTACTTATAGTAGATATTTCTATTACAGTTCTCTCTATGTTTACATACTGCATTTCCTTCAGTATCTATATCTTACTTTACTGCATGATTATATTTTCTAACCTGCTATGAACTGCTGAGATGTATTGTGCTCGCTCCCGTCCTGACTGGACCTGTTAAAAATTTTAAAGAGGATGATGAGAAACCCTGCACCCCTTACTTTGGTGCTTGCCTAGATGACACTCGCGACCTGGACCCCTGGGGAGGTTCAGGCAGCTGCTGAGGATGATACCCATGCATAGTATAGATAGCTTAGACTGTTTCTTTTCATGTTTAGCTGTTGTCCTTGTTTTCACAGTTGTATATTTTTAGAGATGATAAGACTTGTATTTCATTTCTGTTGTACCTCAGTTGAGGATTTTTCTTATCTATTTTATCGTGCCATATTCTATCTCTAGATCGTGATTGAGTTGTACCTCTGTGTTGGCCTCCTTATGGAGAGTATTTCATGTTAGTTAGTTATAGTTTATGACCTAGAACAGCGTTCTACCGCCGACACTGCGGCTTAGGCTGGGCGCTGTTACGTACTCGTACCCTCACGGTGGGTGCGGGTCGTGACAGCTAGCACTCACACACAATTTCAAAGCTAACACAAGCTATCAAACACACATTTCATATATATATATATATATATATATATATATATATATATATATATATATATATATATATATATATATATATATATATTTTATATATATATATATATATATATATATATATATATATATATATATATATATATACACTCAATGTATATAAAGCATACATATTATAGGCATTCATATAAAGGCATTTATATATACATAGGCAAGTGTCAAATGAAATATTGTCTGTGTACAAGGGTTAAATGTGTGTGTCAAAATATATATATACATATATATGTACATTGCTATTTACATACATACATACATACATGCATATTTACATATATAGAGAGAGATACATACATACATACATAGATATATAGAGGGTTAGGGATGTGTATGTGTGTGTGATAGGTCACTATGTGTGTGTGGGATGAGAGTGTGAGTGTACAGATATATATAAAAAACTCATTCTTACAAGACTCAATCTCAGATTAAGGTAACAGTGAACACTAATGCTCATGTTAGTTCAACTCAGGAATCAAGCAAACTTAGTTAATACATTAACAAACTTAGGTCCAATATTCATTCCTCATTCTCAGGTTAACATGGTATTTGAAAACAGGTTACATATTATGTCAATCTTAGGTTATTACATACGTTCTCATATTTCACATAGGTTTTCAGTTATTGAAAAAATCTAAGGTTTAACATTTCAGTCATTCATATGTAATACTCATTATCCAGTTTCATGTTAACATTTAACTCAGGTTCACAATATGAGTTCTCAGGTTCTATATAGCATTTAAAGATCTCAGGTGAATCATTAAACAAACTCATGTATCATGTTTCAAAACTCAGGTTTAACAAATATTTTAAAATCTCAGGTGAAACGTGCATCAATATCGATTCTCAGTTATGCCAACATAATTCTCAGGTGATACACATCTTAAACATTATCATTATTAATATTATATAACGTTTAATTTAACATTAAACTCCGAACTATATACAGAACACTACAGTATCAGAAAATGGAGGAATACCCTAAATTCAAATTAAAATCCAAACAATTATCAAATTAAAGGTTGGTAATTGGTCGTACACATGTGTAAGTGTCATACATGACAATTTGTGTCCACTAAAACAAGACACGACGTGTCTACACCCATTCGAACACTCACAGACACACAGTCTCATGCACGCGTGTGTGTCAATCCAGTACATGACACACGACACAACAACACTCGTGCACGTGTCTACGTGTTCGCCTAGGGTAGGGCTACGTATCCAAAGGCCTGACACGTGACCACGACTCGTTGTATCATGTCACGAGAGTCGCAAACAGAGCCCGACACTCGCCTGTGGGCGTACAGTGCAATCCCCATGTGAGTTTGATTCCTCATGAATCACTCGAGGGATTTGCCTCGTATTGCGTGCAGAAGGTGTCAGTCGCTGCCCCTTCGTGTCACAAAAGTATCGAGCCATATCGTATCGTGTCATGTGCACACGACACAGCAAGTAACATGACATGCGCACGGCTCGCGTACGAGCGTGTCCATGCCCTGTTATGACTCGGAGACGACATGAGGACAGCTCAGAATAATAAGAAATCATATAACACATATAGATCTAAGGATTCAATCAAAAAGTTTTGGAAAAATAGGAAGAAATTCTCTTTGCGACATTTAATCAAACACCTTGCTATAAGGACTGATACGTGTCCGATATGTACACAAAATCACACGAGATCAACTCCACAGCTAGAGGACTCCTAGATCTTTGCAACCATGCAAGGAAATCAAGAAATATAGGTGGTTTGGGGGGGTTTACCTATTGAGCGTCAAACTCAATGAAAAAGCTCAATATAGGAGAATCCCTCTAGCAACTCAAAAGCCCCAAATTGCATAATAGCTATGATTTCTCACCATAAACAGTAAATAGGCAATGATTAGATCCTAATGCAAAACACTAGAGTCAAAAAGGAAGAGAAATAAAGAAATTAAGAAAGTTGCAAACGGGGACAAACCTTGTTATTGCCAAAAGTGAAGGTGGTGTAAAAAGAGGCAAGAATGAAATAGGAGAGATTAAATAGGAAGGGGAATCCCTAGGGGGCCGGCCACATGTAGGAAAATTAGGGTTAGGGTTGATGGCTAGTGGGCTATGGGCCAAGTGCAATGTCAAATTGGTTCCATCCCTTATCTATTAGTTCAAACACCTATAACACCTAATCTCTTCATGCAACTAAGTCCAACAAGTCAACTTGGGTCGACTTAAGTTAGACTAGGGTCTCACCATGCTAACCAAGTCACCATAGTCAAAGTCAACATCTAGGCTACTCTTCAAAGTCTCAACTAGCAAAGGTCAAAAATAACAACCATCACTCAAACAAATCAAATTAAATTCAAAAACTCCTAAATGACCAAAATGCCCTCAAGCTAAAATGTGGTAGTGACAAATCTACCCTCCTTAAAAGAATTTCGTCCTCAAAATTGAAAGGCGAAACTAAACTGCTAAGAAGGATAGACAATCATACCTCAAGGTCCAAATAGATATGGGTATCGCTCGCGCATCCCATCCTCCCGCTCCCAGGTAGACTCTTCTAGAGAATGATGCCTCCATGCGACGCAAACCAAGGGTATCATCAGAACCTTCTCTCGTTGATCCAGAATCTTTATAGGCTGCTCTGGATAGCTAAGAGTAGGTCCTACCTCAATCTCTGAGTGATCGAGTACATGGCTAGGATCTGCCACATACCGTCTCAGCTGCAACACGTGGAATACGTTGTGGACACCCACTAGTTCATGAAAGGCCCGATAAAGCGCGGGCTAAGCTTTCCACCTCCACCAAAATGTATCGTATCACGTGTCGGAGATATCCTCAAGAAAACTAGATCTCCAACATCAAACTCCAAAGGTCTGCAGTGGCTATCGGTCCAATGTCGATATCTGTCCTGCGCCACGCGAATCTGGTCTCTGATGAGCTTCACCTTCTCGGCTGCATCTACAACCATATCAGGTCCCAATAAATCTTACTCTCCAACATCATCCCAAGACAATGGTATACGACACATGCGCCCGTACAGTGCCTCGAACGGTGACATCTCAATGTTGGCCTGAAAACTATTATTGTATGCAAACTCCACTAAGTGCAGGTGATCCTCTCTGGATCCTCCAAAATCTAAAACACAAGTCCGTAATTTGTCCTCGAATGTCTGAATAGTCCTCTCTGACTGTCCGTCCGTCTGAGGGTGGTATACAGTACTAAACTTGAGCTGAGTGTCCAAACTAGTTTGCAGACTCCGCCAGAAATAAGAAGTAAAGCGACTATCCCGGTCAGAGACAATGCTCACCGAAACTCTATGAATCCTGACAATCTGTCGCATATACATCTCTGCTAGCCTCTCAGTAGACGTACCCACTTTAAATGGCAAAAAGTGGGCCGATTTGGTCAACCTGTCTACGATGACCCAAATCGCGTCTTCCTCTCTGGAGTACGCGACAATCCAGAAACAAAATCCATCATGATGTGCTCCTACTTCCACTCTGGAATGGACAATGGCTGCAACAAATACCCTGGCCTCTGCATCTCTGCCTTGACCTGCTGACAGACCAAACATCTGGCTACGAAGCGAGCTACCTTCCGCTTCATCCCATACCACCAGACGTGCTTTCTCAGATCCTTATACATCTTGTTGGCACCTGGATGTATAGAGTACTGAGATCGGTAGGCCTCCTGCATGACCTGCTTCCTGAGCTCTCTACTGGGCACACACAGCCTGGAACCGTGCCTCAAAGCGCCATCCTCTACAAGAGTAATCTCATCATCCACCAGTCCTGTTCGAACCTGCTCTCGGATACACCGCAGAGTAACATCCACGAACTGTGTCGACTTGATCCACTCTATCAAGTGTCACGAACCGTACCCTAGAGTAAGGGTACGAGACGTGGGTACGTCCAGCCTACGTCGCAGTGTCGATGGTAGAACGCTGTCCTAGGTCACAGCATCTAACAGTTGAAGGTAATAACAGTTATACTCCCCGAATGGGGGTGACGTAACAGAAATATAACTCAACCACAGCTAAGGTAGAACAGAAAAGATAGAATGATAATGAAAGATAAAATATCCAGAACAGGAGAATCACAGAGATACAATCCAGAATTCTAAGTGTCTAAAATAATACATCTCAGAATATCTCAAAATCTAATACAGTAATCCAGAAAAGTAAGACAATCCTAAGCTAATGGAGTGTCGTCTACTGCTAATGGATCCTGCTGCTGGTCCAAGTCCAGGCACTCATCTAGTGTGGCACCGTAGTAAGTAGGGCAGAATGCCTCAGCCTCGTCCTCTGTAATATTTCAACAGGTCCAGTCAGGACGGGAACGAGCACATATCTCTCAAACAGTTCATAGCAGGTTAGGAAAATAGATCATACAATAGAGTAAAATACAGGAAGTACTGAATAGAAGTACAAGTAAACAGAAGATATTTTGTAACTGAAAGTAAATACATGATAGTAGAGACTGTAAGTGACTACGTGATTTAGAGTACAATATTGTTATATAAACGGCTTAGGGGCACATGAATACAAATAAGGAGGCACATGAATACAGCTACTGGGGATAGTGTCTACATAACCAATTCTACTCACCCTGCCCCAATCAATACACAAGGATACATTCAAGTTACGTTATAAGCACATGAATACAACTAAGATACGTGAACTCATGTAATGAGTAGTACATGAGGCACATGATAAGCACATGAAAGCACATGAAGCACATGAGAACATATAAAAATATGAACTAGTACGAGTACAAGGAGTATCTGATGTACATGATAAAGTACATGAACATGAAATACCCGATGCACCCGTAGAGGGATAACATCTCAGGAAAGGATCCATATAGTACTAATCCGTGAAGATACGTGTCAGCATCATGTAGAGTAATCTAGAGCAAGAATATAGTCCAGACAGGTATGAAAAGATCAGAGAATGTACTCGCCTGCTAACTGAATGTCCGAGATGAAAGTACTGTCCGAGGAGTAGTGTCTGGCTCCTATTTAGAACAGTACAAGTCACAACAAGTCCAAAATAGAAATTAAATGCACTACAATGCGTTCTACATGAATCTAGGTCAATTTAGACCAAAGTCAACTCTTGGTCAACTCTGGTCAACCCTAGAAGTCAAACTAGGTAACCAAGTCAAACCTAAGTCAAACTAGTCTAATCTAGGTTTAGCAAGTCATTCTAGGTTCTAACAAGCCTAAACAGTCCATCTAGACTCCAACTAGGCATACCATGCCTAACCATACCATATTCACATAACCACATGATATGACTATGACTAATAGTCTATTAGGAATACATCTATCCTATAGTCACTATACAATATCACCCATATATCATAACATATCATGTCACATATATATATATATATATATATATATATATATATATATATATATATATATATATATATATATATATATATATATATATATATATATATATATATATACACTAACACACATTCATATATTTAGCAACCTACATATATATATGTACCTCAATCATATATATATATATATATATATATATATATATATACAAATAAAAATAAATATATATATATATATATATATATATATATATATATATATATATATATATATATATATATATATGAAAAGAGTAAAGGGGGACACTTGAATCTACAATGTGTGTGACAAGAAACCTGTGTGTATATAAAAGAGAGTGAGGGTGTGAGACACATGTGAGGCATGAAGTAAAAATCAGTGAACAAACAAACCATTGACTCAAGCCAATCTCAGGTTTTACAATTGAAAACAGTGAGCAATAACTGTGGGTGTGTGTTCAGAAATTGAGAAATTAGTGAATACATACATTCTCAGGTAATATGAAGATTGGAAAACAGGAACACATTAGTGTACATGAACCCACTCTCAGGAATCGGACTTAGTCTCAGTTAAACAAAAAGGGGAAAGGAGTCAACTATACTTCTCAGGTTCTTGAAACACAATCCCAGTACAACTAAACCCCAAAAATCAGTTCATTAATATACATCTCAGGTTTTATGGGAAAAACCATATCAGTTATAATGCAAGAACCCACTCCAGTTCAGTCAACAACCTATTCTCAGGTTATATGATCAGTTAACAACAACATAGATGAGAAGGTAAAGGAAACTAGTTAAGGTATTGAACTAAGGAGAAATCTCAGGTTTCTCAAATCTCAGTCAAGAGATTAGCTCAGGAATATAACAGTTAAAGAAAACACAACTCATCATTCAGTCCCATTATTCACAATACCCAGTTATTGAACTCTAAACAAGACCAAAACAATCAAGCCCAAAACTCATACTCAGGTTTACACATATTCTCAGGTTTAAAGCCAATTTGAAAATGAATGAACAATCAGTTTAAGAAGGGGAAATGGAAACAATTCAGGCATTCAATAAATCAATGAGGGAACTCAGTTCACAATTTCTCAGGTTTTAACAGTTAGCTACAATTCACAAAATAGGGAAAACAAACTGGAATCTCAGGTTTCCAACCAATTCAAAAACCAACCCAGGTATTCAAAGTCTCATTCTCACAACCAAAAGCCTATATTCAAATGTAAAACTTAGCTAACATGTATTATGATATGTGGGGATAGTTAACAGTTGAAAACTTAAACAAAATAGGGAATTAAAGGGTATTGGGAAAAACTGGAAATCTCAGTATAAACAAGTATCAGAAAACAGTAATTTCCCATATTCGAATCCCATTTCGAAACAAAACCTAAACTATAATGGAAACTGAATCTATCACATAATATATATTATATTTAGGAACTATTTAACAATTAAAAACATTATTTAAAAGCATTAATAAACAATTAAACACAGAACACAAATCAGCATACTGGTATACACAGTGCACGACACGTGCACAGGCAATATCGTGTCCGACACGACACGAGAGCTCGTAAAACATGAGGAGCCTCGTGTTAGTCATGGACACGACACATGTGTCAAGTTTCGTGGGTTGAAACCCTGTGTGCACTGAGAAAATACACCCGAGTAGCAGGGGAGAATCCTGCCAGTGTGCACGCGGCGCGCGACCGTATGTCCACGCGCTCGTGTCAACTCAACCCGACACGAAAAAGTGCTCAGTGTCCAAGGAATGCATAAGCGAGGTGAAAATAGATTTTCCTATTCAAACACAAATCACAAAATCGAACGAAATGCCCTTTAAGGCATTTCATCGAACACTTACCTATACACGTTGATACGTGTCCGATACGGACACGTAATGGGTCCAAATTCTAGGGTTAGCCTATCCTACTGTTAGGTTAGGGTTAGGACATCCTAGAAATGAATTTTAACAGAATTTATATGCAGTAGAATGGATTATACCTATAGATGAACAATGGGTTAAAATCTCCAAATGGGAAGAGTTCCACAAGCCACCAAACTCCCTCAAATTGTGTTCTTCCTGAAAATACTCAACATTAACAGCAAGAAAACTAATATTAGGTCCTATTGCAATTTGTTTGGAGGAATTTAGAGTAAAAATGGATTTTCTAAGAATTTACAAAGATGGAGACTCACCTCTTCCAAATGGCAATAATTTCCTAAAGAGACAAGCCCTAATTTCAAGGTGATATAAATAGGGAGGAAAACACTAGGGGCCGGCCAGATTTTTAGGGTTGGGGTTTGGTTCAAAGGGTGTGGGCCTATGGGCCATTAAGCCTTTAAGTCATAAAATGACTTGTGATTTCATAAGCCATTCCTTAATCAATCTAGCTCCTAATTTCCCCAAACTAATCCAATGAGTTAAACCCTCACTAACTTAAGTCAATCTAGGTTTTCATATCCTAATCACTTAGTCATGACCTAGGTTAGTCACTAGGTTAGTCTCCAAGGTCAACATAAGTCAAAGTCCACTAGAACACCAAAATCAATTATACTAAAATCACTTAAAAATCACATTAATTATAAATAATAATAATTCCAAATTAATTTCCAAAATTTTGAAAATGACCAAAATACCCTCAATCTAGAAAAGTGGTAGTGACAAATCTACCCCCCTTAAAATAATTTCGTCCTCGAAATTTAAAGGAGAAACTAACTGCTAAGAAGGATAGAAAAGTATACCTCAAGGTCCAAAAAGATAGGGGTACCGCTCGCGCATCTCATCCTCCCGCTCCTAGGTAGACTCTCCTGGAGAATGATGCCTCCATGCGACGCGTACCAAGGGTATCACCTGGTTCCTCAGTACCTTCTCCCGGCGATCCAAAACCTCCACAGGCTGCTCTGGATAACTGAGAGTAGGTCCAACCTCTATTTCCGAGTGATCGAGCACATGGCTAGGGTCAGCCACGTACCGTCTCAACTGTGATACGTGAAATATGTTGTGAATTCCCACTAGTGCAGGTGGCAAGTCTAGCCTGTATGCCACGTCACCGACTCTCCCGCTGATAACGAAAGGGCCGATGAAGCGCGGGCTAAGCTTCCCACCTCCACCAAAACGTATCATACCATGAGTCAGAGATATCCGCAGAAAAACCATGTCTCCAACCTAATCACAAGCAAGGTCTCAAGTTACTAAAAATCAAACACGATCAATCAAACAAACAAAACAAAATACAACCTACTTCTAATCCTATCTCTAAATCTGTACCTCAAACTCCGTGGCCTCCGGTGGCTATCGGCCCAGTGCCGATGTCTGTCCTGCGCCACGCGAAGTCTGTCCCTGATGAGCTTCACCTTCTCGGCTGTGTCAACAACCATCTCTGGTCCCAGTAAAGCTCGCTCTCCAATATCATCCCAAGATAAGGGTGTACGACACCTACTCCCGTACAGAGCCTCAAATGGTGACATCTTAATGCTGTCATAATAACTGTTGTTGTAAGCAAACTCCACCAAATGTAGGTGATCCTCCCAGGAACCTCCAAAATCTAGGACGCACGTCTGCAGCATATCCTCAAGGGTCTGAATAGTCCTCTCTGACTGTCCGTCCGTCTGGGGGTGGTATGCAGTACTAAACTTGAGCTGAGTGCCCAAGCTAGTCTGCAGACTCCTCCAGAAATGGGAAGTAAAATGACTATCCCGATCTGAGACTATGCTGACGGAAACTCCGTGAATCCTGACTATCTGTCTCATATACAACTCCGCAAGCCTCTCTGTAGACGTACCCACCTTGAATGGCAAGAAGTGGGCCGATTTGGTCAACCTGTCAACGATGACCCAAATCGTGTCTTTTTCTCCTGGCGTACGCGACAACCCCGATACAAAGTCCATGGTAATATGTTCCCACTTCCACTCTGGAATAGGCAACGGCTGCAATAATCCTCCGGGCCTCTGCCTCTCTGCCTTGACCTGCTGACAGACCAAGCATCTAGCTACGAAGTGGGATACCTCCCTCTTCATCCCGTACCACCAAACATGCTCTTGCAGATCCCTGTACATCTTGTTGGCACCAGGATGTATAGAGTACTACGATCTGTGAGCCTCCTGCATAATCTGCTCTCTGAGCTCCCTACTGGGCACACATAATCGGGAACCGTGCCTCAGGGCACCATCCTCTGTAAGTGAGAACTCAACATCCTCCACTCCTGTACTGATCTGCTCTCGGATACACCGCAGAGCCACATCCTCGAACTGTGTCGCCTTGATCCTGTCTATCAAGTCCGACTGTATATGAAGGCCCCATAACTGCATCTGCACTCCGGGCATAATCACCTCCATCCCAAGGCTCTCCAAATCTGCAAGCAGGTGCCGATCCATAGTCAAACACATGGCTGTCGGATACCTACTCAAGGCATCGGCAACCACGTTGGCCTTCCCCGGGTGATACTGAAGTGCGATGTCAAAGTCCTTCATCAACTCAAGCCACCTACGCTGCCTCATGTTGAGCTCCTTCTGTGTAAACACATACTTCAAGCTCTTATGATCTGTGAAAATCTCCACCCTCTCGCCATACAGATAGTGCTTCCATAACTTCAAAGCAAAAATCACCGCCGCCAGCTCCAGGTCATGGGTAGGGTAGTTCTTCTCATGGGGACGTAATTGCCTGAAAGCATAGGCAATCACCTTCCCATGCTGCTGCAAGACGCAACCCAGCCCCTTCCCTGAAGCATTACTATAAATAGTGAAACCACCTGATCCTGAAGGCAATGTCAGAATCGGAGCTGTCGTAAGCCGCTTCTTCAACTCATCAAAAGCTGTCTGACACTCCTCTGACCAAACAAACTCAGTATCCTTTCGGGTCAACCGTGTCAACGGCTCTGCAACCCGGGAGAAATCCTGCACAAATCTCCTATAATATCCTGCCAGCCCCAGGAAACTCCTGATCTCTGCCACTGAAGTCGGCGCTATCCAAGCCTCAACTGCTACAATCTTCTTGGGGTCAATTGAGATACCATCTCCAGTCACTACATGCCCCAAGAAGTCCACC
Source organism: Iris pallida (assembly GCA_029216955.1). Taxonomy (NCBI): domain Eukaryota; kingdom Viridiplantae; phylum Streptophyta; class Magnoliopsida; order Asparagales; family Iridaceae; genus Iris; species Iris pallida. The sequence continues at coordinate 27,687,256 of JANAVB010021600.1, forward strand.
TGGTCCAAGAAACTCACACTTGGAGAGTTTCCCATAAAGCTGCTCCCTCCTGAGAGTCTCTAGCACTATCCGCAGATGCTCCTCATGCTCCTCCTCTGTCTTGGAATATACCAAGATATCATCAATGAACACCACCACGAACTTATCCAAGTACTGGTGGAACACCTTGTTCACTAGATTTATAAATACTGCTGGTGCATTGGTTAGCCCAAACGGCATAACCAAAAACTCAAACTGCCCGTACCGCGTCCTGAAAGCGGTCTTGGGAATATCCTTCCTCTTCACCTTCACCTGGTGATAACCCGACCTCAAATCAATCTTGGAGAACACCCGAGCTCCGCTCAACTGATCAAACAGATCATCGATCCGCGGCAGTGGGTATTTGTTCTTGATTGTCAGGTTGTTAAGTGCCCTGTAGTCGATACACATCCGTACCGACCCATCCTTCTTGGGTACGAAGAGTACCGATGCACCCCAAGGTGAAGAACTCGATCGAATGAAGCCCTTGTCCTGCAGCTCATCCACCTGCTTCTTCAGCTCCACCAACTCGCTGTTGTTCACCCGATAGACATACTAGAAGATCAATTTCGCGCCGAAAACCAAGTCTATCGAGAACTCTACATCTCTGTCCGGTGGAAGCCCTGGCAACTCCTCTGGAAATACGTCCATAAACTCTGCGATCAAGGGATACGGAGCCACATGCTCTTCAACTGAAGCTCCACAAAAGACTCCGCCGTCCTGCTCTGCCTGCCACCGGGTGTACTCAAACTCTGGCTCTCCTGGCGCCCCGAACAAAACTCTACCCCTACGGCAATTAATGCGGGCGTGGTATATACTCAGCCAGTCCATACCTAATACAATGTCGTAGTTCGGTAATGGCATGACTAGTAGACTCACCCCCAACTCTCGGCCTTCCAATATGACACTCAGCCCTCTGCAAACATCACTCACGAGGATGACCCCACCCCCGGTCGTGATCTTGTAGGTCCTAGGCAATGGTTCAGAAACCAAACTATGTCTAATAGCATACGATACTGACACAAAGTTGTGGGAAGCCCCAAAATCAAAGAGTGTAAAAGCTGGAAGGGAATCTAGGAGAACCGAACCTGCTATCAGCTCTCCGATGGCCTCGACATCCTCAGCTGCCATGGCGAAAGCTCGCCCCTGCTGTCCACCACATGCCTGCTGCTGGTGCTGCTGGAATCTCTGCTGCTGGGTCTGCAGGGCTGGTCCCCTCTGCTGGCCTGCTGGAGCATTGGCTCCACCTCCCTGCTGTCCTCACCCAAAAGCCCCTGGGCAGTCCCTCAACTGGTGATCTCCCGTACCACAAAGTAGGCACTTGCCTAGCTTCTTCCTGCACTCATGGATCATGTGCCCTGGCTTCTTGCAGAAGGCACAAATGACTACCTGACGAGGTGTATGCTGCCCTCTCTACTGCTGCTGAAAGGGTGTACGACCCTGCTGCTGATACTGCTGCTGAGCTGGCCTCTGCTGCTGCTGCTGCTGCTGGAAATGAGGCCTCATGGCCTGCCCCTGACTGCTGCTGCTGCCACCCTGGAAGTCACGACCCCTCTTCTGTTTCAGCCCTAGGTCGTCTTCCGCTGCCATAGCCCCAGAAAATATCTCAGCATAAGTGGCATTTCGGTCGCTCTTAGTCAGCGACCGAACCTCTCTAATCAAACCCCGACGAAACTTCCTCGCCTTCGTCTTCTCAGACAAGTCATCAATGAATCGGGCCAATCTGCAGAACTCCCCGGCATACTCAGCTACCGTCTGGTTCCCCTGAACCAGAGCCTCGAACAGTGCCTCGATATCTCCCAAGGCAACATCAGGAAAGAACTGCTCCTTAAACAGCTCCTTGAACTGGGCCCAAGTCTGGCCCTCAACTCCCACCCTGGGATCTGTCTGATACTATGCACGGGCTAAGTCCTGCATCTGACTGCCCGCCGCCTCAATCTGGAGTCGATCTGGTATCTCCGCCAGTCGGAAGATCTCCTCAATATGCTCTATCCAGTCGTCTGCAACATGGATGCCCTCTGTACCGAAGAACTCCCGAGGATGCATCTTCTGGAAGTCCTGAATATCCTTCTCCCTCCGACGGGGCTGCTGCTGGGTCCCCTGAGCTGTAATCATCTCGACTGTGGTGCGAACCAGCTGGTGTGCCTCATTGATCCCCTGACGAAAATTGGTAGTCTGCCTCGTCTGCTGCTGCTGGTGGGACTCAAGAATCCTCTCTACGAAGGAGAAGAGATGTGCAGCATCTACCATCCCCGCAGGCGGAGGCTGCTGCGGTGGAAGGATCTCAGGAATCACAACTGGCCTCCTGACTGCTGGAGGTGCTTCTCCAAAAGTGGCAGAAACACCGACTCCTGAGGGCAGTACTGGCCCTGTGGCACTGGAAGCTGGCTGCTGGACACGAGAGGTGGCAGACCCCTCTCCAGCATCTCCCGTCACGGGGCGATACGATCGCGTCTCAACCATCCTGGAGACACAGATCAAACAAGAAACAATTACTGAGAATGAGTCAAAAATCAAGGGAGGACAATTTAAATTTCTAAGGAAGACAATAAGCAGCAAAATAGATATACGGAATCTGATAAGGAATTTTCCTAGTGTGATTGAGTACCTTCAAAAATTTGCTAATTCCTACTGCAGGCTGCAGCGATATTCTAGTTCGAATACCACTACATTTCCAACCTAGACCTGCATGGGCCACCACTAAAAACGTGTCACGATCCGCACCCTAGAGTAAGGGCACAAGACGTGGGTACGTCCAGCCTACGCCGCAGTGTCGGCGGTAGAACACTGTCCTAGGTCACAACATCTAACAGTTGAAGGTAATAACAGTTATACTCCCCTAATGGGGGTGACGTAACAGAAATATAACTCAACCACAGCTAAGGTAGAACAAGAAAGATAGAATGATAATGAAAGATAAAATATCCAGAACAGGAGAATCACAGAGATACAATCCAGAATTCTAAGTGTCTAAAATAATACATCTCAGAATATCTCAAAATCTAATACAGTAATCCAGAAAAGTAAGACAATCCTAAGCTAATGGAGTGTCGTCTACTGCTAATGGATCCTGCTGCTGGTCCAAGTCCAGGCACTCATCTAGTGTGGCACCGTAGTAAGTAGGGCAGAATGCCTCAGCCTCGTCCTTTGTAATATTTCAATAGGTCCAGTCAGGACGAGAACGAGCACATATCTCTCAAACAGTTCATAGCAGGTTAGGAAAATAGATCATGCAAAAGAGTAAAATACAGGAAGTGCTGAATGAAAGTACAAGTAAACAGGAGATATTTTGTAACTGAAAGTAAATACATGATAGTAGAGACTGTAAGTGACTACGTGATTTAGAGTTCAATATGGTTATGTAAACGGCTTAGGGGCACATGAATACAAATAAGGAGGCACATGAATACAACTACTGGGGATAGTGTCCACATAACCAATTCTACTCACCCCGTCCCAATCAATACACAAGGATCCATTCAAGTTACGTTATAAGCACATGAATACAACTAAGATACGTGAACTCATGTAATGAGTAGTACATGAGGCACATGATAAGCACATGAAACACATGAAGCACATGAGAACATGTAAAAACATGAACTAGTATGAGTACAAGGAGTACCTGATGCACATGATAAAGTACATGAACATGAAATACCCGATGCACCCGTAGATGGATAACATTTCAGGAAAGGATCCATATAGTACTAATCCGTGAAGATACGTGTCAGCATCATGTAGAGTAATATAGAGCAAGAATATAGTCCAAACAGGTATAAAAAGATCAGAGAATGTACTCGCGTGCTAACTGAATGTCCGAGATGAAAGTATTGTCCGAGAAGTGGTGTCTGGCTCCTATTTAGAACAGTACAAGTCACAACAAGTCCAGAATAGAAATGAAATGCACTAAAATGCGTTCTACATGAATCTAGGTCAATCTAGACCAAAGTCAACTCTTGGTCAACTCTGGTCAACCCTAGAAGTCAAACTAGGTCAACCAAGTCAAACCTAAGTCAAACTAGTCTAATCTAGGTTTAGCAAGTCATTCTAGGTTCTAACAAGCCTAAACAGTCCATCTAGACTCCAACTAGGCATACCATGCCTAACCATACCATATTCACATAACCACATGATATGACTATGACTAATAGTCTATTAGGAATGCATCTATCCTATAGTTACTATACAATATCACCCATATATCATAACATATCATGTCACATATATATATATACATTATGTCATATATATACACTAACACACATTCATATATTTAGCAACCTAATATATATATATGTACCTCAATCATATAAAATATATATATATATATATATATATATATATATATATATATATATATTTTTTTATAAAATATAAAATATATATATATATATATATATATATATATATATATATATATATATATATATATATATATATATATATATATATATATATATATATATATATAGCAACCTAATATATACACACATTCATATATTTAGCAACCTAATATATATATATGTACCTCAATCATATATATATATATATATATATATATATATATATATATATATATATATATATATATATATATATATATATATATATATATATATATATATACATATATATATATATATATATATATATATATGTGTGTGTGTGTGTGTGTGTGAAAAGAGTGAAGGGGGACACTTGAATCTACAATGTGTGTGACAAGGAACCTGTGTGTATATAAAAGAGAGTGAGGGTGTGAGACACGTGTGAGGCATGAAGTAAAAATCAGTGAACAAACAAACCATTGACTCAAGCCAATCTCAGATTTTACAATTGAAAACAGTGAGCAATAACTGTGGGTGTGTGTTCAGAAATTGAGAAATCAGTGAATACATACATTCTAAGGTAATATGAAGACTGGAAAACAGGAACACATTAGTGTATATGAACCCACTCTCAGGAATGGGACTTAGTCTCAGTTAAACAAAAAAGGAAAAGGAGTCAACTATACTTCTCAGGTTCTTGAAACACAATCCCAGTACATCTAAACCCCAAAAATCAGTTCATTAATATACATCTCAGGTTTTATGGGAAAAACCATATCAGTTATAATGCAAGAACCCACTCCAGTTCAGTCAACAACCTATTCTCAGGTTATATGATCAGTTAACAACAACATAGATGAGAAGGTAAAGGAAACTAGTTAAGGTATTGAACTAAGGAGAAATCTCAGGTTTCTCAAATCTCAGTCAAGAGATTAGCTCAGGAATATAACAGTTAAAGAAAACACAACTCATCATTCAGTCCCATTGTTCACAATACACAGTTATTGAACTCTAAACAAGACCAAAACAATCAAGCCCAAAACTCATACTCAGGTTTACACATATTCTCTGGTTTAAAGCCAATTTGAAAAGGAATGAACAATCAGTTTAAGAAGGGGGAAATGGAAACAATTCAGGCATTCAATAAATCAATGAGGGAACTCAGTTCACAATTTCTCAGGTTTTAACAGTTAGCTACAATTCACAAAATAGGGAAAACAAACTGGAATCTCAGGTTTCCAACCAATTCGAAAACCAACCCAGGTATTCAAAGTCTCATTCTCACAACCAAAAGCCTATATTCAAATGTAAAACTTAGCTAACATGTATTATGATATGTGGGGATAGTTAACAGTTGAAAACTTAAACAAAATAGGGAATTAAAGGGTATTGGGAAAAACTGGAAATCTCAGTATCAACAAGTATCAGAAAGCAGTAATTTCCCATATTCGAATCCCATTTCGAAACAAAACCTAAACTAAAATGGAAACTGAATCTGTCACATAATATACATTATATTTAGGAACTATTTAACAATTAAAAACATTATTTAAAAGCATTAATAAACAATTAAACATAGAACACAAATCAGTACACTGGTATACACAGTGCACGACACGTGCACAGGCAATATCGTGTCCGATACGACACGAGAGCTCGTGAAACTCGAGGAGCCTCATGTCAGTCATGGACATGACACACGTGTCAAGTTTCGTGGGTTGAAACCATGTGTGCACTGAGAAAATACACTCGAGTAGCAGGGGAGAATCCTGCCAGTGTGCACGCGCGCGCGACCGTGTGTCCACGCGCTCGTGTCGACTCAACTCGACAGGAAAATGTGCTCAGTGTCCAAGGAATGCATAAGCGAGGTGAAAATAGATTTTCCTATTCAAACACAAATCACAAAAGCGAACGAAATGCCCTTTAAGGCATTTCGTCGAACACTTACCTATACACGTTGATACGTGTCCGATACGGACACGTAATGGGTCCAAATTCTAGGGTTAGCCTATCCTACTGTTAGGTTAGGGTTAGGACATCCTAGAAATGAATTTTAACAGAATTTATATGCAATAGAATGGATTTTACCCATTGATGAATAATGGGTTAAAATCTCCAAATGGGAAGAGTTCCACAAGCCACCAAACTCCCTCAAATTGTGTTCTTCCTGAAAATACTCAAGATTAACAGCAAGAAAACTAATATTAGGTCCTATTGTAATTTGTTTGAAGGAATTTTGAATAAAAATGGATTTTCTAAGAATTTACAAAGATGGAGACTCACCTCTTCCAAATGGCAATGATTTCCTAAAGAGGCAAGCCCTAATTTCAAGGTGAAATAAATAGGGGGGAACACTAGGGGCCGGCCATATTTTTAGGTTTAGGGTTTGGTTCAAAGGGTGTGGGCCTATGGGCCATTAAGCCTTTAAGTCATAAAATGACTTGTGATTTCACAAGCCATTCCTTAATCAATCTAGCTCCTAATTTCCCCAAACTAATCCAATGAGTTAAACCCTCACTAACTTAAGTCAATCTAGGTTTTCATATCCTAATCACTTAGTCATGACCTAGGTTAGCCACTAGGTTAGTCTCCAAGGTCAACATAAGTCAAAGTCCACTAGAACACCAAAATCAATTATACTAAAATCACTTAAAAATCACATTAATTATAAATAATAATAATAATTCCAAATTAATTTCCAAAATTTTGAAAATGACCAAAATATGCTCAAGCTAGAAAAGTGGTAGTGACATCAAGTCCGACTGAATCTGAAGGCCCCACATCTGCATCTGAACTCCTGGCACAATCACCTCAATCCCTAGGCTCTCCAAATCTGCTAGCAAGTAACGATCCATAGTCAAACACATGGCTGTCGGATACCTACTCAAGGCATCGGCAACCACGTTGGCCTTTCCTGGGTGATATTGCAGTAAAATGTTGAAGTCCTTCATCAACTCCAACCACCTGCGCTGCCTCATGTTGAGCTCCTTCTGTGTAAACACATACTTCAAGCTCTTATGATCTGTAAAGATCTCCACCCGTTCTCCGTATAAGTAGTATTTCCATAACTTCAAAGCAAATATAAATGCTACCAACTCCAAGTCGTGGATAGGGTAGTTCTTCTCATGGGAACGTAACTGCCTGAAAGCATAGGCAATCACCTTCCCGTGCTGCTGCAAGACACAACCCAAACCCTGCCCTGAGGCGTCACTGTAGATAGTGAACCCTCATGATCCTGATGACAATGTCAGAATCGGAGCTGTCGTCAGCCGTTTCTTCAACTCATCAAAAATGACCTGACACTCCTCTGACCAGACAAACTCTGCATCCTTCCGGGTCGGCCTAGTCAGTGGCTCTGCAATCCGGAAGAAATCTTGTACGAACCTTCTATAATAGCCTGCCAATCCTAAGAAGCTCCTGATCTCTGCTACTGAACTCGGTGCTGACCAAGCCTCAACTGCCGTGATCTTCTTCGGGTCAACTGAGATCCCATCTCCAGTCATCACATGACCCAAGAAGTCAACTCTGTCCAGAAAGAACACACTCTTCGAGAGCTTGCCATAAAGCTCCTCCCTCCTGAGAGTCTCTAGAACCACTCGTAAGTGCTCATCATGCTCCTCCTCAATCTTCGAGTACACTAGGATATCATTAATGAACACCACCACGAACTTGTCCAAGTACTGGTAGAATACCTTGTTCATCAAGTTCATGAACACCGCCGGGCGTTGGTCAGCCTAAACGGCATAATCAAGAACTCAAACTGACCATACCGCATCCTGAATACGGTCTTCGGGATATCCTCCTTCTTCACCTTCACCTGATGGTAACCTGACCTCAGATCAATCTTAGAAAATACCCTCGCCCCACTCAGCTGATCGAAGAGATCGTCGATCCTCGACAATGGGTACTTGTTCTTGATCATGAGGTTATTTAGTACCATATAGTCGATACACATCCTGACCGACCCATCCTTCTTCGGTACAAGGAGTACCGGTGTACCCTATGGTAAAGAACTCGATCGAATGAAGCCCTTATCCTGCAGTCCATCCACCTACTTCTTCAACTCTACCAACTCACTGTTGTTCACCCTATAGACGTGCTAAGATATCGGCTCTGCGCTGGGCATTAAGTCTATAGAGAACTCCACGTCTCTGTCCGGTGGTAGTCCTGGCAAATCCTTCGAAAAGATGTCCATGAACTCCGCTATCAAAGGGTGTGGCACTGTCTGCTCCTCAACTGATACTCCGCAGAAGACTCCGCTGCTCTACTCCGCCTGCCGTCGGGTGAACTCGAATGCTGGCTCTCCGGGTGTTCTGAAAAGAACTCTACCCCCGCGATAATCTATGCTGGCGTGGTGCCTGCTCAACCAATCCATGCCGAGTACGATATCATAGTTCGGCAATGGCATCACGAGCAGACTCACATCCAACTCTCGGCCTCCCAAATCAACTCTCTGACCCTTGCAAATATCACTAACAAGGATAATGCTACCCCCGGTCATGATCTTGCAAGTCCTAGGAAATGATTCAGATACAAGATGGTGTCTAATAGCAAACGATACAGACACAAAACTGTGGAAAGCCCCCGAATTGAACAATACAAAAGCTGGAATGGAGTCGAGAAGAATAGAACCTGCGATCAGCTCCCTCATAGCCTCTGCGTCCTCAACTGCCATGGCAAAAGCTTGCCCCTGCTGACCTCCCCTGGCCTGCTGCTGATGCTAAGCGAACCGCTGCTGTTGAGTCTGCAAAGGTCCCTTCTGCTGCGCTGCTGGAGCTCTGGCCCCCGTTCCCTGAGTTGCTCGTCCCGAAGACAGGGGACACTCCTCCAACTGGTGCTCTGCCGAACCACAGAGTAGGCACCTCCCGAGCCTCTTCATGTAGTCATTCCGTACATGCTCTGGCTTCTTGCATAAACCACAACTGACGGGCTGCTGCATGAGTGCCTGCGGCTGAACCCTCGGCTGCTGATGTACCTGCTGGAAAGGTGCACAACCCTGACCCTGGAACTGTCTATGCTGCTGCTAATACCGATGCTACTGCTAAAAGTGCGGCCTATTGGCCGATCCTTTGCTACCACTGGCTCCCTGAGTGTCTCGCCGCCTCTTGAGCCTCAGCTCAATATCATCCTCTGCTGCTAGGGCACCCACCAGAATCTCCTCAAAAGGGGCACTCCGGTCACTCTTGGTCAAGGACTTGACCTCCTTGACTAACCCTTTTCGAAACCTCCAGGCCTTCACCGTCTCACTGAGTCCCTCAACAAATTTTTCCAGACGGTAAAACTCCCCAGCGTACTCCTCGACAGTCTGACTGTCCTAAGCTAAGCTAAGCTCTAAAACTGCATCTCCAGGGCGCCAACAGCTGTGTCAGGGAAAAACTTTTCCTTGAACAGCTTCTTGAAGGCTACCCAAGTCTGCCCCCCTGTACCGACCCTCAGGTCCGTCTGGTACCATGTGCGAGCTAGGTCCTGCATCTGGCTACATGTCGTATCGATCTGCAGTCGTACTGGATTATTCGCCAGCCGAAAGATCTCCTCGACGTGCTCTATCCAGTCATCCGCATACATAATCCCCTCAGTGCTGCGAAAGTCCCGCGAACGCATCTTCTAGAAGTCCTGGATCTCTGGTGTCCTCGACTGATATGGCTGCATCTGGGCTGCCTGCGGCTGCGCAGTAACTCTCTCTACGGTCGTCAGGGCAAGCTGATGGGCATTCTCTATGCCCTGCTGGAAATGAGCAGACTGCTGTCGCTGTGCCTCCACCATCCTCTGAAAGAAATCGAACAGCTGCCCTGCGTCAACTGATCCGGAAGGTGGCTGTTGCCGAGAGAAATCAGAAATGACGGGGGAAGGTCTCTGTACAGGCGGAGGTGCACCTCCAATTACAGCACAAATGCCAACCTGAGTTGGCACAACAGGTTCTGTGGTCTCGAGGCCCTGCTGAACAGGACGAGAGGTGGCCGACCTCTCAATAGTATCCCCCGGACCGGAGCGATGAGATCGTGTCTCCATAACCATCCTGAAGATAGATCAAAAACATGAAGTAGTTACTGAGAATGAAGCGAAAAAATCAAAGGAGGATAGTTTATTTATTCAAAGGAAAACATTAAATCAACAAGAATTTAGATGACAAGTTTTGGATTGAAGTTTTCCTAATGTGATTGAGTACCTTAAAACTATATCATGTATCCTACTGCAGGCTGTAGTGATACTCTAGTTCGAATACTACTACAAATCTAGACCTGCATGGGCCACCACTAAAAACGTGTCACGACCCGCACCCAGTATAGGGGCACGAGAAGTGGGTACATCCAGCCTACGCCGCAGTGTCGACGGTAGAACGCTGTCCTAGGTCACATACATCTAACAATTATAAGGTACCTGTACAATGTATACGCTCCGAATGGAGGACAATATAGAAATATACAACTCAATCATAGCTAAGGTAGAAAGTACGATAAGATAGATAGATAAGATCTGAATCCACAATGAAATACAAATAAGAGAGAGAGTCTAAGTGTCTAAGATAACAACTCCACAATATCCAAACATCATAAAATCTCAGATATATACAATAAGTATCCAAATGAGATAACAACTGGAAATAAGATAAAGCCTAATCTATGGGGGTATCAGCATCTATTACTAATGGATCCTGCTGAAGGTCCAAGTCACAGGTGTCGTCTAAGGATGCTCCATAGTATGTAGGACAGAACTCCTCAACGTCATCTGTAATATTTTCAACAGGTCCAGTCAGGACGGGAGCGAACACAATACATCTCACGTAGCTCATAATATGACAGGATATATAAATATGCTATAGAGTAAGATACATGAAACGCTGGGAAATATATAAAGTAAAAGAGATGACTGTAAAGAAATATCTACTATAAGTAAAGAGCTAACAGTGGCTAGTAATATAGAGTACAAGATAGACATGTAAACGGCTTGAATTTGCACATGAGTAATCTAAGAGTTTGCACATGAGTATACTACTTTAGAATTGTTCACATGACCATTTATACTCTTCCATACCCCAATCAATACACAAGGATCTAGACAGGTTATGTTATTGCACATGATATCACATGAAGGCCCATAAATGGGTGCACATGAATGTATACATGGGGGCTCCGTGAACATGAGAGTATATAAATCACAAGAGTGCATATGAATGGTGAAAGCACCGGAGTACATGATGAAAGTGAAACGCACATGACATACTGTAACCCGATGCTCCCGAGGGGGATGACATTTCATGAAGGGATCCATATAGTACCAATCCGTGTTAACAACGTGACAGTATCAAGTAAAGTAATCTAGAGCATAAATGTAAATCCTATCAAGTATAAAACGGTCAGAGAATGTACTCGCCTGGTATCCTGAGTATCCGATGAATATATATGTCCAGACAGAGTAGATGAGTCCTAAACAGAGCAACACAGGTCACAACATGTCCAGAATGGTAATACTGAAGATTACAATGCATTCTATATGATTTCTAGGTCATCTAGGCCAAATTCAACTCTTGGTCAACTCTGGTCAACTACACTAGTCAACTAGGTCAATCCTAGTCCAATCAAGTCTCACTAAGCCTAACCAAGCCTAGGCTAGCACTCACACACAATTTCAAAGCTAAAACAAGCTATCAAACACACATTTTATATATATATATATACATATATACACTCAATATATATAAAGCATACATATTATAGGCATTCATATAAAGGCATTTATATATACATAGGCAAGTGTCAAATAAAATATTGTGTGTGTACAAGGGTTAAATGTGTGTGTCGAAATATATATACATATATATGTATATTGCTATTTACATTCATACATATATACATACATATTTACATATAGAGAGAGATACATACATAGATAGATATATAGAGGGATAGGGATGTGTATGTGTGTGTGACAGGTCACTGTGTGTGTGTGGGGGATGAGAGTGTGAGTGTACAGATATATATAAAAACTCAGTCTTACAAGACTCAATCTCAGATTAAGGTAATAGTGAACACTAATAATCAGGTTAGTTCAACTCAGGAATCAAGCAAACTTAGTTAATACATTAACAAACTTAGGTTCAATATTTATTCCACATTCTCAGGTTAACATGGTATTTGCAAACATGTTACATATTATGTCAATCTCAGGTTATTACATACGTTCTCAGATTTCACATAGGTTTTCAGTTATTGGAACAATCTAGGGTTTAATATTTCAGTCATTCACATATAATACTCATTATCCAGTTTCATGTTAACATTTAACTCTGGTTCACAATATGAGTTCTCAGGTTCTATATAGCATTTGAAGATCTCAGGTGAATCATTAAACAAACTCATGTATCATGTTTCAAAACTCAGCTTTAACAAACATTTTGAAATCTCAGGTAAAACATGCATCAATATCGATTCCCAGTTATGCCAAATAATTCTCAGGTGATACACATGTTAAACATAATCATTATTAATATTATATAACATTTAATTTAACATTAAACTATGAAATATATACAGAACACTGTAGTATCAGAAAATGGGGGAATACCCTAAATTCAAGTCAAAACCAAAACAATTATCAAATTAAAGGTTGGTAATTGGTCGTGCACATGTGTAAGTATCATACAAGACAATTTGTGTCCACCAAAACAAAATACGATGTATCCACACCCATTCGAACACTCACAGACACACGCGCAGACACATAGTCTCGTGCACGCGTGTGTGTCGATCTAGGACACGACACACGACATAACACCACTCGTGCACATGTCCACGTGCTCACCTAGGGTAGGGCTACATGTCCAAAGGCATGACACATGACCACGACTCATCGTGTCGTATCACGAGAGCCGCAAACAGAGCCTGACACTCGCTTGTGCGCGTACAGTGCAATCCCCATACGAGTTTGATTCCTCATGAATCACTCGAGGGATTTGCCTCGTATTGCGTGCACAAGGTGTCAGTCGCTATCCTTTTATGTCACAAAAGTATCAAGCCATATCGTATCGTGTCCTGTGCATACGACATAGCAAGTAGCAGGACATGCGCACGGCTCACGTACGAGCGTGTCCATGCCCTGTTACTACTCGGACACGACTCGAGGATAGCTCAGAACAATAAGAAATCACACAACACATATAGATCTAAGGATTCAATCAAAAAGTTTTAGAAAAACAGGAAGAAATTCTCTTTGCGACATTTCATCAAACACCTTGCTACGATGACTGATACGTGTCCAATACGGATACGAAATTGACACAAAATCATACGAGATCAACTCCACAACTAGGGGCTCCTAGATCTATGCAACCATGCAAGGAAATTAAGAAATAGAGGTGGTTTGGGGGTTTACCTATTGAGTGTCAAACTTAATAAAAAAGCTCAATATAGGAGAATCCCTCTAGCAACTCAAAAGCCCCAAATTGCACAATAGCTGTGATTTCTCACCATGAACAGTAAATAGGCAATGATTAGATCCTAATGCTAAAGACTAGAGTCAAAAAGGAAGAGAAATAAAGAAATTACGAAAGTTGCAAATGGGGACAAACCTTGTTCTTGCCAAAAGTAAAGATGGTGTAAAAAGCGGCAAGAATGAAATAGGAGAGATTAAATAGGAAGGAGAATCCCTAGGGGGCCAGCCACATGTCGGAAAATTAGGGTTAGGGTTGATGGCTAGTGGGCTATGGGCCAAGTGCAATGTCAAATTGGTTCAATCCCTTAGCTATTAGTTCAAACACCAATAACACCTAATCTCTTCATGCAACTAAGTCCAACAAGTCAACTTGGGTCGACTTAAGTTAGACTAGGGTCCCACCATGCTAACCAAGTCACCATAGTCAAAGTCAACATCTAGGCTAGTCTCCAAAGTCTCAACTAGCAAAGGTCAAAAATAACAACCATCACTCAAACAAATCAAATTAAATTCAAAAACTCCAAAATGCCCTCAAGCTAAAATATGGTAGTGACAATTTCGCTTTGTGTGCGACGGAAAACGATTTCCAAAATCGGAAAAAAACTTAATTTGTTGGATGTTATGAACTGTCCCAACATCCCATATTTGCGTTCGATTTGCGACCAATATGTTGCGAGTTTTAAAAATTGGTTTAAAGAGACTTATAGACAACATATAGGGCTGTGTAACCCTTATTGTAGATTTGATTTTCATCGACTATACAGAAAGTAATTCGTGTGTGAAGATTTGGAAAAAACTGTTTTCAAAAAACTAAATTTTAGGAAAATTATCTCGATACGACGTGCGTCCCGTCAAATTGGGTGACGTGGTCTCGGACAGAAAGCATCGAAAGGTGCGTATAGACTTCATGGATGTGTAGGCTTTGACAGAATTCAAATTGGTCGCGTGTGTGCGACGAATTTGATACGTATCCGTCAAAATTTACTGTATCAACCTTTTTGTAAATTTGTCAATTACTTTGTGCATGGTCGTCATCTCGAGATGAAACTTGTGCCAACTGAACTGTATCATTTTTCTGGTCATGTATGCCAAGTTTGGTCCGATTCTGAGGAGGTCGACCGAAATGCTATTTTGGCGGGCGTGCGACCCGATCCAACAGGCAAAATTGTGCAAAGTCCACCGGAATTCAACTTTGTAAACACGGTTGGATTTGTCTCGTTAAACTAGACCGGTAGACATATAGTTTGATGACTTTAGAGACCGTAGATACTGGCACGCTTTTCGGTGCAAAGCGAGTCCAACAACGGACATCATTTTGGTCCAAAATTACTGTTTTGTCCATGTGTCCAGAATTGGACTTATGGATAGGCTAGCTATTGTAGCTAATTTGACTATTCTGAGAATGTTGGTAATGTCTGTTTTAGTATTAGGAGACTGTTGTGTGAGTTGACCGTTTGTGGCTCATTTGAGTGATTGGTAGTATCGATTTCCTCAGCTCAAGACAGCAGACGAGTACATTCTCTGATAGTTTTCATTGTCTTGATATCTACTATATTCGATTCAGTTGTAGTATTTTACTTGATTCTCGACATGGGGTTACACAGACTAGTATACATTGGATCTCGTCCTGAGATGTTATTCCTGGTTTACCTGGTATATGAGTATATTGTTCGATCTTATTTTCTGTACTTGGATAGACATCGATTTGGGAGTGGGTTGGCCCCCTGCTTTTAAATCCCGTGTCATAACGTATCATGGTTGGATCCATTATACTATTCGAAGGATTTGGGGAGTTATTAGATGTTATGTGATCAATACCATCATGTAGCTTATTCATGTGCTAGCTCCACCCTCACTGCACGTAGGGTGTAGCCAGATCCTTTATTTCTTGTGCTCGCTTTCCATGTTGGCCGGCTTGACCCTATATATGCATTTTCTATGATAGCCGGTCAAATAGAAAAGCATGATCCTGACCCAAGCCGATCACATAACGCTCTAATATCTCATGGCACGTTCTTTTATATTTACATCATACCTCAGATTACTTTTCACTGTTTATATTCCAGTTTTACCTTATATCTCACCCTGACATGATATCCAGTCCACTTTGTTGTTTTTAGTTCCAGTTTGACATTTTATCTTGTATTTCATTATAATTTTCTCTTATAGTATTTGTCAATTCATATGGAACTGCTATTGGCATTTGTACTTGCTCATATCCTGACAGGATAACCCCTATTATTTTTTCAGAGGATTAGATGCAGACTGCCCGACCTACTATGCGTTTGGCATAGATGGAATCTATTACCAGGACCTGCATGTGGATCCGGTGCTCGTAGAGGACGCACCGCCTGTAGTGACTTAGTTTAGCTAGATTTTGTCTAGATTATATTCCAACTTGATACTTTGAGACTTATAGTATTTTTTTGGGATCTTGTGTTATGTCTTTAAATTCTGAACATGTGATTGTGACTCAGCACTATTTTAGACTATTTATTTCATCTTTATCTTATCATCGTGCTTATCTTCCTTAGAATTATGTGATTGAGTTGTGATTATATTTCTCTGTACGGAGATGACAGGTTATATTATTGTGTCTTAGATATTATATATTCTAGATGACCCTTACAACGCACTATCGCCGATTCTGCGGCGTAGGGTGGACGTACCCACGTACTTGTGCCCCTAAACAGGGTGCGGGTCGTGACAGGCGGCCAGCGGCGACAGCAGCAGCAAACGCAGCGATAGCAGCAGCAAATGCAGCGGCAGCATTAGTAAACAAAAAAAGGGTTTTAGGAGGAGGAGGAGAAAAGAGGAAGAAGAAGAAGAAGAAGAAGAAGAAGAAGAAGTCACCTGGAAATCAAAAGAGGAGAATGAAAAAAATTATTCATATAAATGATAAGACAAGAAAATGACTAGAATGCCCTTTGGGCTTAGTCATGAGAGGGGAATGACACAAGGCTACTCTCTCATGCATGAATGCTACTTGGATGGGGCATCATGATGCAAAATTATAATTTTTATGAGGACCAAAGTGAAAAGGAGAATTGATTTAAAGAAAAATAATAAAATAAAAAAAATTAAGGGTGAGAATAATTAAATAAAACATAAATAAATAGGCTATGATAGGCCTCATTGACCTAGGCTGTGTCGGACCGGCGTACACTTGGGCAAATGGCCGCAGACCCACGCACCATATCAAAGAACGGCTCGACAGGGCTATGGCAGTAGCAGATTGGTGCAGCGCTTTCTTTCATTCCACGGTATCCATCCTCCCCCGATACAACAGTGACCACTCTCACATCCTTCTCAATACAAACAATCAAGTGCATTGCAAGAGAAGCCCTCTTCGATTCAAGACATACTAGATGGAGAATAATGCTTTCCCTGAGATTTTCGAGTCAAACTGGCAATCAACAAAATTCGAAGGGAACCAATCACTCACACAACATCTCCACGCCACCTTGGTGAGTCTCCACAAGTGGGGTTAAAGCACATTCGGCAACATCAAATTATGCATATCCTCTCTACAAAAGTAGTTGTTGGCTATTCAAGCCGACAACACAAAGACTCGCACACTAGAAGAGGAGAAGGCCATTGCTTCAGAGCTCAATGATCTTCTTCACATCGATGAATCTTACTGGAAGCAATGGGCAAAATACCAGTGGATCATGAATGGCGATAGAAACTCAAAAGTATTTTCATATAAAAGCCACAACAAGGAGAAGGAAGAATAAAATCCGGTCGCTGCAACTGCCCGATGGTAGCTGAACATCCGACTCGAATGAGATTGCTATAATTATTATCCACCACTTCTTAACTCTCTTTGGCATCGACAACTCCACCCTGATGGAGGCCTCTTTCTCTACTTTTCAAAGTCCGATCTCTGAGGGGGAAAACGCCTTATTGGGATCGGTCCCTGAACAAGAAGAGATCGAGCGTACTGTCACTAGCATGGGACCACTCAGAGCACCCGGATCGGATGGTATTCCAGCCATATTCTACCAAAAATATTGGCGTCCAGTCAGGAATGTGTCATGCCCCAGAACCAGAATACTGGAGAGCGGGGGAATGACTCAGCCAGCTACGTATTACGGGTAGATGAATACCGTATAATACGATCAAGGCTGTCTAACAAGACGAGGAGGTGCATACTACATGAAAGTCCCCTTTTGGTCACTTCACATATATTGTCTCAATCATTCAAACAAGAAACAGAAATGGAGAACATGTAAGATAAAGCAGTAAGCCGTCCCAAACGCTCAGTCAAAATGTTCTTGATACCTGGCTTTATCAAAACATAGCCAGAGGATGTAACAAAGTATACACAATTGTTTATCAGCTGCAGCCTGACTTTAGTTATAATTATGCAAAAGTAAGTACAAGACAATCCGACTAACATGTCGGTGCCAAACGGCAAGGTATAAAGTAGATAACAAAACGAGCGGAAAAGTAAGAAACCCACTCGAGTCCTCCTGCGATCATCCCTCTAGTATTGACCATCTTGGAGGTAGAAGTAAGTTGGATCCTCGGGAACCAGCTCTAAATCTGGCCATGCAAAATCAGAGAGGTTAGACCTCTAATAGCAAGTACCGCAAAGAAGCACGATATGAGGAATGAAGCCAGTAATGATAATAGATCTCTGCTATCTACTAGGATTCACATAACATCACGATACTTCGAACCAACCTCCCAACCAAACAAGGACGGAAGTTGGCTCGCCATGTCCTGACATTCTGATCATCTCAGTTAGGTAATAGAGTAGGTACAGTACACAAACAAATCAATTTAAACGGCCATGTAACTACTACGGCTTGCTACTATGAGTTCCAAGTTATCCTGGAATTATGTAATAGGGATTCCTCGGTTCTTACTATGTGCAAGCAAGGCTAGTTTAACCAGTCAATCAATTGCGCTAATCATGAATTATACGAGTCCTAGCGGGACGCCCGTCATCAATATATAATATACAATAAATAATATAACCAGATTTTGCTCCCTGCCCGTGTGGCAGATTTGCAGTATCTGTGGGAACCAGTCGACCTGTCGGGCACTTAATATTCCCAAGAGGACTGCCATGTAAGAACTCGAGAATCCATTCTCTCCATGCAATTAATATTTTATTTAACTTAATAGTCTCTATGTTGAGTAAAATCCCATGCCGTGGGTCATGGTCATTCAGAATGAGTACTTGTGTACGGGGTACGATATGCACGACTCTACAACGATACCCGTGCGGTTAGGTTATAGGTCTTACATAGCGTAATGCAACAATCAAAACTAACCACGAAATAATCATGTCTTGACCATAAAGTGCACATGCTGCTGTTTGTAGAAATAAATAAATTAATTAATTAAAGTCTGCATGTATCTGTATGCCAATATTCGGGATCAGCCAGTCGATTGTAATAGTTCATAGTTAATATGAACGTGTCTCATTCATTCAATTCAATAAGACGACTAGCCAGTCTCTTAGTTCCAACTAGGAACGCATGATTAATTATTATTAAATTAAGATAACAATCCCTGTTTATTAATGTCAAGACAATAATTAATGTTAATAAATGCCAAGTCAATCAATCAATGGTGATAAATATCAATCAATGTAAACCAATGTTAATTTGAAACAAGAATCAGCAAAAAGGCATCATGGCCAGCATTCATGCGGCTGGAAAATTATTGATTCATGCGGCCGGGAATGGCTGGGCAAGGGTGATTCCATGTGGCCGGAACAGAATAGTCTCATGCGGCTAAATTAGCAAAGCCCTATGTGGCTAGCAACAAAAGGGGTCTCATGCGGCTACGGGCAACATACGCCCATGCGGCCGAGGAAAATTCTATGCGGCTGAATAGGTGCAAGCCTATATGCGGTAGATAAGTCTCATGCGGCCAAATTACTATATGCGGCTCGGGCTGGTCTTTATGCGGCAAGCGGCCGATCAAGTCTTTATGCGGCTGACTAAGCCCATGTGGCTAACTAAGCCCATGTGGCTGACTAAGCCCATGCGGCTGACTAAGCCCATGCGGCTGACTAAGCCCATGCGGCTAACTAAGCCCATACGACTAACTAAGCCCATGCGGCTAACTAAGCCCATGCAGCTGACTAAGCCCATGCGGCCAAGGGAGACTTGCCGCATGAAAACTCATGCGGTCAAGAACCGTTATGCGGCCAGGATCTGTTCTTCTTCTCCGAATTTTCTAAGGACAGAATCATGGAAACCTATTGCTTCTAAGCTCTCTAAATCCTTCATTCCAAGCCCAAATCTGAACTTTCATAGGTCAAAATGGGGTAGAACGAAATTCTCTTCAACATGGAACCATCAAAACTTGAAGATAACAAAGTTTACTAGATCAAAACCTAAGAAATCCAAAAATGCATTAAACTTAGATCTACAAGAAATGAACCATGGAAATTAAAAATGCTAAGTACTAAAGAGGCTTAAAATTTAGTAAGGAAGATGATGAAACAATAATAATGGTGATCCATCAAGAAGTAAGTTTGGCACTTGCCTTGGCGACTGGTAGGTGGAGGAGGAGTTATGAGGAAGAAGAAGATTAATGGTGAAGTAATAAAGAGAAAGAAAGGGGTGGGCTTTAAATAGAAGGGGTGGTGGTAGGTGGGGGTTTGTGATGAACCAACATACTTAATCCAATCCAGGCCGAACCCAAAGTATAGCTAAAGCAGAGTATAAAAGCAGGAAATAAAATACAGAAATAAAATTGCAGAAAATTAATTAACATAAAGGGGATTTTAATTACAGAACAATACATGATAAATATCAAATAAATATATGAAAGCAATACATGTATTAAAAATACGTATTCTGGGAACGGGAAGTGACATCTCTACCCTCCTTAGAAAAATTCCGTCCTCGGAATTTCAAATCCAAGCAGGATAGGAATATCAAAACTAAACTAATATAGGTACAAGAAACTGGAGCAAGCAATCATTCTTTAATGTTAACTAGCAGATAACATATCTATATTAACAATCTACGATATCACGTAGTTCTATCCATAGGGTGACAAGCATGAGGGGTCAAGACAATCAAGGTACACGAGAAGAAATATATCTTGTGAGTCAAACAGATGTGGATACCGTGATCGGATATCATCCTCACGTTTCCATGTTGACTCTCCTAATGAGTGATGACCCCAAGCAACCCGGACAAGGCTAATTGTTCGGTTCTTGAGCATCTTTTCTCTTCGGTCTAAAATGGACACCGGCTGCTCCTCGTAAGACAAGTTGGTGCCAACAACCAGCTCAGAATGATCAAAGATATGGCTTGGGTCCGATACATACCTTCGCAGCTGAGATACATAAAATACGTCATGTACCTCTCGTAACGAAGGGGAAAGGGACAAACGATAAGCAACATCGCCTACCCTATCAAGGATAACGAATGGTGTTACGTATCGCGGACTCAACTTCCCGCGAACGCCAAATCTAATGACCCTACGGGTAGGTGAGATCCGTAGGAACACGTGGTCTCCAACAAAAAACTCTAGCGACCTACGATGCTGGTCCGTCCAATGACGATGCCGATCCTGCGCAACTCGAAGTCGCTCTCTAATTCCTTTAACCAATTCAACTGTTTGAACAATCATCTCCGGACATAACATCTTCCTCTCTCCGATATCATCCCAGGCTAGTGGCGACCTACACTTCTTACCATATAGTGCCTCAAATGGCGCCATCTGGATACTGGCTTGATAACTGATGTTATATGAGAATTCGACTAAGTGTAGGTGGCTCTTCCAAGATCCTCCAAAATCTAGGGTGCAAGCTCGCAACATATCTTCCAAAGTCTGAATTGTCCTTTCTGATTGTCCGTCCGTCTGTGGATGGTAAGTCGTGCTAAATCTTAACTTGGTGCCCAGACTATGATGTAAGCTCTTCCAGAAATGTGATATGAAACGGGTATCTCTATCTGACACAATACTGACAGGAACTCCATGCTGCCTGACTATCTGTTGTATATACAACTCTGCCAACTTTTATATAGATTGCCCTACTCTGAAAGGAAGAAAGTGTGCTACCTTTGTAAGCCGGTCCACTATCACCCAAATAGCATCTTTACCACTTGGCGATCTCGGTAACCCAGTTACAAAGTCCATTGTGATGTGCTCCCACTTCCATTCCGGGATAGGAAGCGGTTGCAATAATCCGGCTGGCCTATGTTGCTCTGCCTTCACTTGCTGACATATCAAGCAACGGAAAACAAATCTAGCTATCTCCCTCTTCATTCCATTCCACCAGAAGTGTTGCTTGATATCCTGGTACATCTTAGTCCCTCCAAGATGTATAGAATACTGGGAACTGTGAGCTTCTGCCATAACTTCCTGTCTGATATCTCCACTAGGTACACATAGACGTGATCCAAACCTAAGCGTACCGTCTTCGTAGATTTACATCTCCTTCCTGAGCCCTGACTCACATTCTGTCCTAAGCTTCTGAATCCTTGGGTCCTGTGCCTGAGCTGCCTTGATCCTATCTACCAAGTCAGATTGGACTCGTAGACTTGTCAGAATTCCTACATCACTAGGAAGTATAACTTCTATACCCATCCCCTGAAGGTCTTCTAAAATGTGCTTCTGCGTTGTCAACATAAATGTACCGCCTCTTCTGCTGAGAGCGTCTGCTACCACATTAGCTTTGCCCGGATGATACTGAAGCTCAACGTTGTAATCCTTGATCAGTTCTAGCCATCTTCTCTGCCTCATGTTCAGCTCCTTCTGAGTAAAGATGTACTTCAGACTTTTATGGTCTGTGTACATGTCTACTCGATCACCATATAAGTAATGCCTCCATAGCTTTAAAGCAAATACTACTGCTGCCAACTTCAAATCATGAGTTGGATAATTCTTTTCGTGGTCCCGAAGTTGTCTAGATGCGTATGCTATCACCTTTCCATGTTGCATGAGGACACATCCAAGTCCTTTACCTGACGCATCACAATATACAGTAAAACCTCCGGGTCCAACTGGCAATGTAAGAATAGGTGATGATATCAATTTTTGCTTCAGATTCTCAAATGATGCCTGGCATTCTGCTGACCAAACGAATGGCACATCCTTTCGTGTCAAGCGGGTCATGGGTGCTGAAAGTCTTGCAAAGTCTGATACGAATCGCCTGTAATATCCTGCCAATCCTAAGAAACTTCGCACATCAGCTACGGTCTTGGGTACTGGCCAACCCTCTACTGCTTCTACCTTCTTGGGATCCACTGCTACTCCAGCTCCTGATATGATGTGACCCAAAAATAAAATATGGTCCATCCAGAACTCACACTTGTTGAGCTTGGCATACAACTGGTTCTCTCTCAAAACCTATAACACTTTCCTGAGGTGGTCTTCTTGCTCCTCTTCACCAGCAGAGTATACGACAATGTCGTCAAAAAACACAACAACAAACTGATCTAAGTATGGCATAAAGATGCGGTTCATCAAATCCATAAATATTGCTGGAGCATTGGTCAAACCAAACGGCATTACTAAGAATTCATAATGTCCATACTTCGACCTGAATGCTGTCTTGGGAATATCCTCCTTCCGAACCCTCACTTGATGATAGCCTGACCGAAGATCTATCTTGGAGAAAACTCTAGCTCTGCTCAACTGATCAAATAAGTCGTCGATCCTTGGTAGTGGGTACTTATTCTTTACTGTTGCCGCGTTAAGCTTTCTGTAGTCAATACACAATCTGGATGATCTATCATTCTTCCCCACAAGTACCACTGGTGCTGCCCACGACGATATGCTAGCTTGGATAAACTTATTCTCCTTCAGTTCCTCTATGTGCTGATATAGCTTGGCCTGTTCCGAATCCGCCATTCTGTAAACTCGATCTGATATCGATTTAGTTCCAGGTACCAATTCTATGCTGAACTCAATGTCTCTAACCGGTGGTAGACCTGGAAGTTCTTCGGGAAATACGTCTAGAAATTCATCAACTACCTTCAGAACTTGAACTTCTTCCATTGCCGTTACTACTCCCTGCTCTTGCCGAGTTGCTCTGATCTGACTAAGGTGAATCTCGTCATGCCTGAAATATCAAAAGATACACTCCCTCTACGATAATTTATTGTCGCATGACTGTCTTTCAACCAGTCAATGCCTAAGATAACGTCAAATTTTCCAACAGGAAATTCTATTAACTTGGCGGGTAAAGAATGTCCGCAAACTACTACACTACATGCTAGAATAACTCTACTAACTCCTACGAGCCCATTGCCAGTGAGTATATTCAACTTCCCTGACAATGCCTCGAACTCCATTCCTAGCCGTGTCGCAAATTGTACAGATATAAATGAATGTGATGCTCCCGAATCAAACAATGCTACTGCGGGATACGAGGCAACGAGAATAATACCTTCCACAACATCTCCCGATGCAAATGCCTCTTCTAGGGACAGAGTGAATGCATGCCCTCGACCTTCTTGCTGGTTCCTATGCTGTGGCCTGGCCTGGTGCTGCTGCTGGCCTCTGCCTTGATGATGCTGGGGTGGTCTATGCTGGTGTTGCTGCATCGGCGGTCCCTGCTGCCGAAACATCTGAGCCTGCGGCATTAACAGGCGCTGTGCCAACGGTCTCACTGCTACTGCTGGTCCTCGATACTGTCCTGCCCCTGGTGCTGGCAGAGCAGGAAACTGCTACACTGGTCCTCCTGATCTCGTATTCATGAGACAGGTGGTAACCCGATGATCTGGATTTCTACATATCAAATACAGTCTGTTCAATGCCCGACACACATCTCTAGTGTGCCCTATCTTTTTACAATAAGTGCAGCCCGCTGGGGGTTACTGGTTCTTCCTTGGTTGTTGTTGCTGCTGCCTGGGTGGTGGTGCTGGCCCTCGTATCGCCACATCGTGGATACAAATACCAGGGGACGGTGCTGTTGTTCGGGGCGCTGCTCCCTCTCCTCCTTCAATCTGACTGTGGGATCTCTTCTGACCCCCAGTCCTTGCCGTGATCCTCTGAATGGTAATCTCATGCCTTCGGGTTGCCGTCAATACTTCGTCAAAAGTTTGGTAGTTGTGCCCCTCTATCAATTGCAAGAGTTCAAGATGAAACCCTTGCTGAAACCTCATAGCCCTCTGGCGCTCCGTCGCTACCATCTCTGGGCAAACCTACTCAATCTGTAGAACTCCACTGCATAAGCATCTACCGTCTTGCTGGCCTGCTTGAGGTTGATAAACTTCTGTTGTAGCTCAAACTGTGCCACAACTCCATAGTACTTTGTCTTGAATCTTGCTATGAAATCGTCCCAAGCAATGGAACGTCGGATACCTACTTCCTTTAATTTCCACCAATCACGTGCGAGATCCTGAAGTAACAACTTCACCTGATCCACACGTTCTTCTGCCGGCACCTTAGCCGCTGTCATAATAGCCTCAATATCCTTAAGCCATGCATCTGTCGAAATAGCATCCTCCGTGCCCTCGAAACGGCAGGGGTTGTACTTGCAAAACCTGGTTGATGCTCCTGAATCTGGCCTCGTCCCTCTTTCTAATGCCGTTTGTAATCCTTGGTTGAGTAGTACGTTCTGCTCTTATAACTGAGTATGCATGCGCTGCTGGGCTAACATCTGGTGTTGCTGAGTAGCCATTATCCCTCTCATGATCTCCAGAAGAGCCGGTGTGTCCATTTCCATGGGGGTAGGTGGAACTGTTGGTGGTGGTGGAACCTCTGGATACTGTGATCCAGCTGCTGCTTCCACTATCATTTCTTCCTGGATAGTCTCCTGAGGTAGTACTAGCCCTGGTTGCTGACCAACCTGGTCATGTTATCCATGCTGTCCATGTTGTTGTTGCCCAGCTCTGACAGGTGCGGACGAAGTGCCCCTAAGAAAAGGGACAAGAGAACAATCAAACGACCGGACACGAAGGATCAATAAAGTCAAGGGATACTGGAATGTCAAGCTGGAGTTGAGAATCAACGAATCATGAGATCAAGGGGTAACATGTGTGATTGAGACACCCTATAAATTGAAACACCCCACAAGTCTGAAATCAGACCTGAATGGGCCACCACTAAAACCTTGTCACGTCCCAGAACCAGAATACTGGAGAGCGGGGGAATGACTCAGCCAGCTACGTATTACGGGTAGATGAATACCGTATAATACGATCAATGCTGTCTAACAAGACGAGGGGGTGCATACTACATGAAAGTCCCCCTATGGTTACTTCACATCTATTGTCTCAATCATTCAAACAAGAAATAGAAATGGAGAACATGTAAGATAAAGCAGTAAGGCGTTCCAAACGCTCGGTCAAAATGTTCTTGATACCTGGCTTTATGAAAACATAGCCACAGGATGTAACAAAGTATACACAATTGTTTATCAGCTGCAGCCTGACTTTAGTTACAATTATACAAAAGTAAGTACAAGACAATTCGACTAACATGTCGGTGCCAAACGGCAAGGTATAAAGTAGATAACAAAACGAGTGGGGAAGTAAGAAATCCACTCGAGTCCTCCTGCGATCATCCCTCTAGTATTGACCATCTTAGAGGTAGAAGTAAGTTGGATCCTCGGGAACCGGCTCTAAATCTGGCCATGCAAAACCAGAGAGGTTAGACCTCTAATAGCAAGTACCGCAAGGAAGCACGATATAAGGAATGAAGCCAGTAATGATAATAGATCTCTGCTATCTACTAGGATTCACATAACATCACGACACTTCGAACCAACCTCCCAACCAAACAAGGACAGAAGTTGGCTCGTCATGTCCTGACATTCTGATCATCTCAGTTAGGTAACAGAGTAGGTCCAGTACACAAACAAATCAATTTAAACGGCCATGCAACTACTACGGCTTGCTACTGTGAGTTACAAGTTATCCTAGAATTATGCAATAGGGATTCCTCAGTTCTTACTATGTGCAAGCAAGGCTAGTTTAACCAGTCAATCAATTGCTCCAATCATGAATTAGACGAGTCCTAGCGGGACGCCCGTCATAAATATACAATATACAATAAATAATATAACCAGATTCCGCTCCCTGCCCGTATGGCATATTTGCAGTATCTGTGGGAACCAGCCGACCTGTCGGGCACTTAATAGTCTCGAGAGGGCTGCCATGTAAGAACTCGGGAATCCATTCTCTCCATGCAATAAGTATTTTATTTAACTTAATAGTCTCTATGTTGAGTGAAATCCCATGTCGTGGGTCATGGTCATTCAGAATGAGTACTTGTGTATGGGATACGATATGCACAACTCTACAACGATACCCGTGCGGCTAGATTGTAGGTCTTACATAGCGTAATACAACAATCAAAACTAACCACGGAATAATTATGCCTTGACCATAAAGTACACATGCTGCTGTTTGTAGAAATAAATAAATTGAAGCCTGCATGTATCTGTATGCCAATATTCGGGATCAGCCAGTCGATTACAATAGTTCATAGTTAATATGAATGTGTCTCATTTATTCAATTCAATAAGACGACTAGCCAGTCTCTTAGTTCCAACTAGGAACGCATGATCAATTATTATTAAATTAAGATAACAATCCCTGTTTATTAATGTCAAGACAATAATTAATGTTAATAAATGCCAAGTCAATCAATCAATGGTGATAAATGTCAATCAATGTAAACCAATGTTAATTTGAAACAAGAATCAGCCAAAAGGCATCATGGCCAGCATTCATGCGGCTGGGAAATTATTGATTCATGTGGCCGGGAATGGCTGGGCAAGGGTGATTCCATGCGGCCGAAACAGAATAGTCTCATGCGGCTAAATTAACAAAGTCCTATGTGGCTAGCAACAAAAGGGGTCTCATGCGGCTACGGGCAACATACGCCCATACGGCCAAGGGAAATTCTATGCGGCTGAATAGGTGCAAGCCTATATGCGGCAGATAAGTCTCATGCGGCCAAATTACTCTATACGGTTCGGGCTGGTCTTTATACGGCAAGCGGCCGATCAAGTCTTTATGCGGCTGACTAAGCCCATGCGGCTGACTAAGCCCATGCGGCTGACTAAGCCCATACGACTAACTAAGCCCATGCGGCTGACTAAGCCCATGCGGCTAACTAAGCCCATGCGGCTGACTAAGCCCATGCGACTAACTAAGCCTATGCGGCTAACTAAGTCCATGCGGCTGACTAAGCCCATGCGACCAAGGGAGACTTGCCGCATGAAAACTCATGTTGTTAAGCACCGTTATGCGGCCAGGATCTGTTCTTCTTCTCCAAATTTTCTAAGGACAGAACCACGGAAACTTATTGCTTCCAAGCTCTCTAAATCCTTTATTCCAAGCCCAAATATGAACTTCTATAGGTCAAAATGGGGTAGAACGAAATTCTCTTCAACATGGAACCATCAAAAGTTGAAGATAACAAAGTTTACTAGATCAAAACCTAAGAAATTCGAAAATACATTAAACTTAGATCTACAAGAAATGAACCATGGAAATTGAAAATGCTAAGTACTAAAGAGGCTTAAAATTTAGTAAGGAAGATGATGGAACAATAATAATGGTGATCCATCAAGAAGCAAGTTTGGCACTTGCCTTGGCGGCTGGTAGGTGGGGGAGGAGTTATGAGGAAGAAGAAGATTAATGGTGAAGTAATAAAGAGAAAGAAAGGGATGGGCTTTAAATGGAAGGGGTGGTGGTAGGTGTTTGTAAAAACAAAAGTTGATCGTTATTTCAACAAACTTTGTAAAGAAGATTACAAGAATTCTGGGAAAGTACAACTATAGAAATTCGATCTGAATGACGATCGCTTTATCCCTTGGACGATGTGAACTTTGAAGACGGTAGCCTCTGAAGATTGCATCAGCACTTGGGCAAGAACTCCTGATCTCTGGTGATGATCTCTGATCTCTGTATACGTGTATGATCCCTCTAGGAAGGACTTGAAACTCTATTTATAGAGTTCTGGAAATAACTACTTTTTAGTTATTCTGGACTGCGCAAGTTGGATTGCGCTGCATTGGACCGCGCAGACATCAGACTGTGCTGGCAGTTGTTTGATCGTGGGCCAACTGTATTAGACACATGGTATTATTTGATTGAAATGCGCATAATCGTGTACAGACGGTTACCACGTAATGAGTCATTGATGGCATGAAGGCCACGTGTACTTTGTCAGTTGTATTGATGGAGTGCGCCAACTGAATTGCGCTGGCTTCGGATTATGCTAGGTTGGACCGCACTGGACTGGATTGCGCTGTAGGCAGATTGTGCTGCAAGTACAGCTGTCCTCGAGCGCTGTGCTGTATAATAAACGAACAGTTTCATCGTTCTCCGTGCTGTCAGCTGTCAGAAGATCTGATTCTCTGTCAGATAATGATGACGATGCTACGTCAGCATGCGCACTTGGATGAGTGCGCACTTCAGCCTGCGCAATTGAATTATTACGCAATCTGTCTTCTGCGCAGCTCACTTGAAGGATGTTTAATTTGATTTTCATGACTTTGTTGATAGGTGCAACTTGATTTTTAGGACCTACAAGACCCCCTTCAAAGTTTTTGAAGTTTGAAAATAGTCAAAGCTTCGAAATACTTTGAATTTTGATTTTAAAAATCAAGTTGCGCATATGATGACCTGTCTGCGCAATCGGAGGAAGTAGCTCCTGTTTATCCGGTGCAATCTGAGGAGTCTGTTCATTCTCAAAAACTATAAATAGTTCTTCATTCTCTCTCTGCCATTCTTTACTTGCTTTCGAACTTTCAAAAGAGAAAACTTTCTGAGCTTTCCTGATTCTTCTTCTTCTTCCCGTCGATCTCTATGGCCCCAAAGCTGTAACACCCAGTTTTCCAGATGAGGGTAATTTTGAAATTTTATAATTATGATTATTATTTAATAATATTTATTTTATATTATGATTTTTAGTGATTTTTAAATTATTTTAAACTATTTAAATTTATGACTTGTGGTTTTAACGTTTTGCTAGTGAAACCCTAGAGACTGTTTGACCTAGAGCCTAACCATGTGATTATAATATTTTAATGTCATTTTTGGCCTAAGAATATTTTTGCATTTGACCTCTTTGAATTATTTTGATATCATTTTATTATTTATGATATTGTTTTGGGGTTATTTGAGTCGGGTTCGAATTTTAACTCAATCCGACTTGAAACGGGGACCCGGAGGTAGTTTGACTCTAGTGGGACCCACACACTAGTTAGGCATGGCCCACATGATATTAAATTTAGTCCACATGATAGAAATATTTAGTTAGAGATTAGACTAATTATTATGGATAAGGTTAGTGTGATTAGAGACTTTAGAATGACTAATTTAGCCCCAACCAATTAGCCCTTTCCTAAAACTCATAGAATAGGTTAGTGGGGGCATTTTGGACCTTACCATAATAGGACAAATAGCCCCATACGGCCAGCCACTTTGGGAGAGGATAGGCTCAAGTTCATTTTATTATTCTCATCCACACTCTCTCTCTTGTTCTTCCCCAAATTTCTAGAGGGCAATCCCTAGCAATTTCTCCACCAAATCCTTCCATTTCGCCACCAAATCTTCTTCTTTCCTTCTCCATTCTAGCCAAGGAGGAAGCTACCCAAGTTTGGGAGGATTCGGAGCTCGCTCGTGTCCTTTTGGAATCTCTACGTGTCGGTGTCGCTCCGGAAAGGCTTTTCTTCGATTCGATCTACCGGGAGGTATAAATCCCTTCTCTTTTTCATTTTCTCATGCATATAGGTCTATTTTGAACCCATAGGAATGACCCCCATGGTTGTATCTTCATTTATGTCCATTTCGTGTCTATTTGGAGGTCATAGGAGTGTCCTTTGTGTTATGGTTGTGTCCATGTGGGAAAATCCCAAATTTGGACACACTATGTGTTGTTGTTATGTATGAATGAATTATTACATATTTAATCTCATATTTTTGTATTGGAGATGTGTTCTATAGTGTCTCATATATATATATTAGTGTAGAGAGTGAGTTCTTGATATATTATGTTATATACTTGTGTTCTTTTGTCTCAAACTACCCAAATCCGTCATGATTTTTTTCCACGTTTTTAATTTCAGCCCTAACTTAGAAATATCATAACTTCTAGCTCAAAGCTCGGTTTAATCTCCCGTTTTTTTAAAAGAAGCGTATTGAAGTTAGCTTTCCAAAAACATGTATTAATAGGCCTAATTCTTTCTGTAACTTTCTGGAGAATTATTTGAGTGTCAGTTGTACAAAAGACAAACGCGTTCTCGGTGTTTTTGCGATTCCGGGAGTTTTCGGAAACGAAAACGCGATCCGTTTGAAGTTTCGGAAAGCTAACACATAGATCTATAACATACTTTAATCCTAGATTTTAATTCATGCTAAAATAGTACAGTATTGATTATTAGTAAGAGTTACTATTCGGCATATGCATTTTGTGCACCCTTGTGTGTAATATAATGTTCTATTTGATTTTAACCCATGTTAATGTATATACATTATGTAATTAAATAGAGAATGCAAGCATGAATAAATGTTTAAATAAATGATGTATGAGGTGTAAGTATCCTATCTAATGTAAGCATGTATAAGTATGGCTTGTAATGAATATGTAGGTTCCATAGTATGTAATGTATGGTGCATATAGTGGTGCAAGAGAATAAATGAATGATGAATGAATGCAAGCATGAATGTAATGTAATAATAGATGTAATATATGTAGCCTTGTTAGGAATAAAACTGGAATTTAGTTTTGTTTCACTAAATAAGAGATACATGAGAACTCATATATGTGAATGTTAACTTCCTATTGACACTTTGCTACACAACTGTCATGCCTCACTATCACTCCATACACAATGCACACTACACTATATACCCTCACACCCTCACTCATTGACACTCTCACTCGCACATTGCCTAACACTCATTTCATGATAACACACACATGTTCTTGCGCACTTTCATGACACACACACACCCATGAACACATACACATGCTCTTCTCTCTCTCTCTCTCTATATATATATACTATACATGGCTAAATGTGTTAATGTGGTAAATAGAGTTTTCCTATAGTTATATATACATATATGTGATATAGGGCCTAGTGATGAATTCTCTTTTCATGTACACCTCCATGTTCACACACACACATAGCTTTACATGTTAGCTTCCTTTCTCTTATGTATGATATTGAATGTGATGGCTTGTGTTTGGCTTGTATAGCCTTGTGATTGGTGTGTGATTGCTAGATTAGGCTTGGTTAGGCCAAGTAAGACTTATTAGACTTGTTGGGCTAGGATTTGACCTAGTTGACCTAGTTTGACTAGTCTAGTTGACTGGAGTTGACCAAGTGTTGACTTTAGTCTAGTTTGACCTAGACAACATGCAGATGCATTGTAGATTATATTTATCATTCTCTGTGTACATCTTGACTTGTGTTGCTCTAACTAGGAGTCAGGTACCTCATCTCGGACAGTATATTTACTTCAGACATTCAGATACGAGGCGAGTACATTCTCTGACCGTTTCATACTTGTCTGGATTTATATTCTTGCTCTAGATTACTGTACTTGATGCTGACACGATCATTATCACGGATTGGTACTATACGGATCTTCTTCTGAGATGTTATCTCCTTGTATTCACTAAATACATATTGTGATGTGCGTTTCACTTACATATTGTATTTATTGAATACCCATATCCTTGTATACTCCTTGTGCATATTGTACTCTCAGTATCACATGAGTCCCAGGGATAGACCATTGTACAACTATTGTATAATATTGTACATCTATTGTATAATATTGTACATCCATTGTATAACATTGTACATCTATTGTATAACATTGTACATCTATTGTATAATATTGTACATCTATTGTATAACATTGTACGCTATTGTGCAAGATAACGTAACCGGAGTAGATTCTTGTGTATTGATTTGGGGAGGGGGAGTAGAATTGGTTATGTAATCAAATCCTATTGTACAACATTGTATAACTATTGTATATGTCTATTGTACACCCACGTACAATGGAGTTACCATTGTATTTTCCTAGACCGTTTACATAACCATATTGTACTCTAAATCACAGTAGGCTTACAGTTCTTATTTATCATATTTAGATATTTCCTGTTATCAAATCTCTACTGTTTTTCATATACTTCTTACTTTCAGCGTTTCATGTACCTTACTCTATTGTATGCTTTATATTTTCTAACATGATATGAACTGCGTGAGATGTTTTGTGCTCGCTCCCGTCCTGACTGGACCTATTAAAAATTTTACAGAGGATGATGAGGCACCCTGCACCCTTACTTGGAGTTTGCCTAGTTGATACTCGTGACCTGGACCCTAGGAGAGGTTCAGGCAGCTGCTGAGGACGATACCTTACTTAGTATAGATAGTTTAGACTGTTTTCCTTTTATGTTTAGTTGTTGTTCTTGATTCAGAGTTTGTATATTGTAGAGATGTTGAGACTTGTATTTCATTCCTGTTGTACCTCGGTTGAGGATTCTCTTATCTATTTTATCGTGCCATATTCTATCTCTAGATTGTGATTGAGTTGTACCTCTGTGTTGATCTCCTTATGGAGAGCATTCATATTATGTTAGTTATAGTTCATGACCTAGAACAGCGTTCTACCGCCGACACTGCGGCGTAGGCTGGGCGTTGTTACGCTATCGTACCCTCACAGTGGGTGCGGGTCGTGACACGTTTTTAGTGGTGGCCCATGCAGGTCGAGTTTATATAGTAGTATTCGAACTAGAGTATCACTACAGCCTGCAGCAGGATTAGGATTATTTTTAGAGGTACTCAATCATATTAGAAAAAACTCTTAATCAGATTCCTTTGTCTAAAATTGTTGCTTATTGACTTCCCTTGAATATAAACTGTCCTCCTTTGAATTTTCGCTTCATTCTCAGAAATTGCTCCTTGTTTTGATCTGTTTTCATGATGGTTATGAAGACAGGATCTCATCACTTCGGTTAGGAGGATACTATCGAGAGGCTGGCCACCTCTCGTCCTGTTCATCAGGGCCTCGAGACCGCAGCTCCTGTTGTGCCGACTCAGGTTGGCGTATCTGCTACATTGGAGGTGCACCTCTATCTGTACAGAGATTTTCTCCCGTCATTTCTGATTTCTCTCAGCAGCGGTGATTCATGCAACATCAGCAGCAGACCAGGGGAAACCAGCAGGGCGAGCTATCGTCAGGCCAGTCGAGGATGCACAGACCGTTGGAGATCTTGCAGCAAGTTCCGTTTTTCTCAATTCTATTCCCACAATTGTCTTTTATAATTACCTTGAAATCCGATTCCATCTGTTCCTTGTTGATTGATTAATTTTGTCATGTTACTCTTTTGTTGTGTTTTTTTTTCTTCTGAGAAAATCATATGGGCTAGGTCGCCTAAATCATGGGATCTAGAATCCTCGATAGTCATGTTAGTTGGCATAGTGAGGACATGTAGCCAGATTTCAGATGTATTTCTTGGGTATAGGAATTTAAGGTTTTTGCCGTCGCATGCGACTATACGAAAATTTTAAATACCATGAACCTAGAGGTACGTACCTTAGTCAAGGACTCTGTGATTATCGTAGCCTTGCTCACTAGCATGATGAAGACTCTGGACAACATGATTTTGGACAGACGCATATGATTAGCAGATTGTATCTTGAGAAGGTTTAAAACATCATACCCTTTTTGTTGTTATAAATGACTTAGGAGTAGGGATATTTAGATTGTAGAGCTTGTTCATAGGTAGTTCCTTCATAGTATATAGATATGGTGACTTGTAGAGTGTCTGTACCCTAGAGGTGATAGTTAGCATTGGTGCTAGAATAGTAACCCATTGCAGATAATTCCCTGTTATTATGATACCAACCAGTTACGTATAGGATGTTAGTATGCCATACAACCTTGATGATTATTTATTGTTTTTCTTTACCCTTCCAGTAAGGCACCCAGTAACCAGAGCCTGCCCTTGAGCATAGTTGTAGTTTCACCTAGGACTAAGAGGTCTATATATATAGATGATATACTTAGGATATATGTGATGGGTTGTTGTTCTTGAGCATATATATATATGTGGTATTTGGGATTGGTGTGCTTAGCTTGTGGGTAATTAGTTATAGGTGACTTGATAGGATTTGGAAGTTAAGAGCTAGTCTATTATAGAGTTTTCTTTGCTAATCCCTAGTTGCCAACACTAGGTAGCTAGCATAGGTAAAAGTCCTAAGAAGTTGACCAGCTGATGACCAAGTACTTGGATGTTGAGGAAATTGACTAGTGATTGACCATTGTCTATGTTCGGCCTAGAAAAGGGTGCGATCATCTTAATTTCGAGGACGAAATTTTTATAAGGTGGGTAGGATTGTAACACCCAGTTTTCCAGATGAGGGTAATTTTGAAATTTTATAATTATGATTATTATTTAATAATATTTATTTTATATTATGATTTTTAGTGATTTTTAAATTATTTTAAACTATTTAAATGCATGACTTGTGGTTTTAACGTTTTGCTAGTGAAACCCTAGAGACTGTTTGACCTAGAGCCTAACCATGTGATTATAATATTTTAATGTCATTTTTGGCCTAAGGATATTTTTGCATTTGACATCTTTGAATTATTTTGATATCATTTTATTATTTATGATATTGTTTTGGGGTTATTTGAGTCGGGTTCGAATTTCAACTCAATCCGACTTGAAACGGGGACCCGGGGGTAGTTTGACTCTAGTGGGACCCACACACTAGTTAGGCATGGCCCATATGATATTAAATTTAGTCCACATAATAGAAATATTTTAGTTAGAGATTAGACTAATTATTATGGATAAGGTTAGTGTGATTAGAGACTTTAGAATGATTAATTTAGCCCCAACCAATTAGCCATTTCCTAATACTCATAGAATAGGTTAGTGGGGGCATTTTGGACCTTACCATAATAGGACAAATAGCCCCATACGGCCAGCCACTTTGGGAGAGGATAGGCTCAAGTTCATTTCATTATTCTCATCCACACTCTCTCTCTTGTTCTTCCCCAAATTT
This sequence comes from Iris pallida, assembly GCA_029216955.1. Classification (NCBI taxonomy): domain Eukaryota; kingdom Viridiplantae; phylum Streptophyta; class Magnoliopsida; order Asparagales; family Iridaceae; genus Iris; species Iris pallida. Next base: position 27,723,010 of record JANAVB010021600.1, read on the forward strand.
CTAGAGGGCAATCCCTAGCAATTTCTCCACCAAATCCTTCCATTTCGCCACCAAATCTTCTTCTTTCCTTCTCCATTCTAGCCAAGGAGGAAGCTACCCAAGTTTGGGAGGATTCGGAGCTCGCTCGTGTCCTTTTGGAATCTCTACGTGTCGGTGTCGCTCCGGGAAGGCTTTTCTTCGATTCGATCTACCGGGAGGTATAAATCCCTTCTCCTTTTCATTTTTTCATGCATATAGGTCTATTTTGAACCCATAGGAATGACCCCCATGGTTGTATCTTCATTTGTGTCCATTTCGTGTCTATTTGGAGGTCATAGGAGTGTCCTTTGTGTTGTGGTTGTGTCCATGTGGAAAAATCCCAAATTTGGACACACTATGTGTTGTTGTTATGTATGAATGAATTATTACATGTTTAATCTCATATTTTTGTATTGGAGATGTGTTCTATAGTGTCTCATATATATATATATTAGTGTAGAGAGTGAGTTCTTGATATATTATGTTATATACTTGTGTTCTTTTGTCTCAAACTACCCAAATTCGTCATGATTTTTTTCCACGTTTTTAATTTCAGCCCTAACTTAGAAATATCATAACTTCTAGCTCAAAGCTCGGTTTAATCTCCCATTTTTTTTAAAAGAAGCGTATTGAAGTTAGCTTTCCAAAAACATGTATTAATAGGCCTAATTCTTTCTATAACTTTCTGGAAAATTATTTGAGTGTCAGTTGTACGAAAGACAAATGCGTTCTCGGTGTTTTTGCGATTCCGGGAGTTTCCGAAAACGAAAACGCGATCCGTTTGAAGTTTCGGAAAGCTAACACATAGATCTATAACATACTTTAATCCTAGATTTTAATTCATGCTGAGATGGTACAGTATTGATTATTAGTAGGAGTTACTATTCGGCATATGCATTTTGTGCACCCTTGTGTGTAATATAATATTCTATTTGATTTTAACCCATGTTAATGTATATACATTATGTAATTAAATAAAGAATGCAAGCATGAGTAAATGTTTAAATAAATGATGTATGAGGTGTAAGTATCCTATCTAATATAAGCATGTATAAGTATGGCTTGTAATGAATATGTAGGTTCCATAGTATGTAATGTATGGTGCATATAGTGGTGTAAGAGAATAAATGAATGATGAATGAATGCAAGCATGAATGTAATGTAATAATAGATGTAATATATGTAGCCTTGTTAGGAATAAAACTGGAATTTAGTTTTGTTTCACTAAATAAGAGATACATGAGAACTCATATATGTGAATGTTAACTTCCTATTGACACTTTGCTACACAACTGTCATGCCTCACTATCACTCCACACACAATGCACACTACACTATATAACCCTCACACCCTCACTCATTGACACTCTCACTCGCACATTGCCTAACACTCATTCCATGATAACACACACATGTTCTTGTGCACTTTCATGACACACACACACCCATGAACACATACACATGCTCTTCTCTCTCTCTCTCTCTCTCTCTCTCTCTATATATATATATATATACTATACATGGCTAAATGTGTTAATATGGTAAATAGAGTTTTCCTATAGTTATATATACATATATGTGATATAGGGCCTAGTGATGAATTCTCTTTTCATGTACACCTCCATGTTCACACACACACATAGCTTTACATGTTAGCTTCCTTTCTCTTATGCATGATATTGAATGTGATGGCTTGTGTTTGGCTTGTATAGCCTTGTGATTGGTGTGTGATTGCTAGACTAGGCTTGGTTAGGCCAAGTGAGACTTATTAGACTTGTTGGGCTAGAATTTGACCTAGTTGACCTAGTTTGACTAGTCTAGTTGACTGGAGTTGACCAAGTGTTGACTTTAGTCTAGTTTGACCTAGACAGCATGCAGATGCATTGTAGATTATATTTATCATTCCCTGTGTACATCTTGACTTGTGTTGCTCTAACTAGGAGTCAGGTACCTCATCTCGGACAGTACATTTACTTCAGACATTCAGATACGAGGCGAGTACATTCTCTGACCATTTCATACTTGTCTGGATTTATATTCTTGCTCTAGATTACTGTACTTGATGCTGACACGATCATTATCACGGATTGGTACTATACGGATCTTCTTCTGAGATGTTATCTCCTTGTATTCACTAAATACATATTGTGATGTGCGTTTCACTTATATATTGTATTTATTGAATACCCATATCCTTGTATACTCCTTGTGCATATTGTACTCTCAGTATCACATGAGTCCCAGGGATAGACCATTGTACAACTATTGTATAACATTGTACATCTATTGTATAATATTGTACATCCATTGTATAACATTGTACATCCATTGTATAATATTGTACATCTATTGTATAATATTGTACATCTATTGTATAACATTGTACACTATTGTGCAAGATAACGTAACCGGAGTAGATCCTTGTGTATTGATTTGGAGAGGGGGAGTAGAATTGGTTATGTAATCAAATCCTATTGTACAACATTGTATAACTATTGTATATGTCTATTGTACACCTACTTACAATGGAGTTACCATTGCATTTCCCTAGACCGTTTACATAACCATATTGTACTCTAAATCACAGTAGGCTTACAGTTCTTATTTATCATATTTAGATATTTTCTGTTATCAAATCTCTACTGTTTTTCATATACTTCTTACTTTCAGCGTTTCATGTACCTTACTCTATTGTATGCTTTATATTTCCTAACATGATATGAACTGCATGAGATGTTTTGTGCTCGCTCCCGTCCTGACTGGACCTGTTAAAAATTTTACAGAGGATGATGAGGCACCCTGCACCCTTACTTGGAGTTTGCCTAGTTGACACTCACGACCTGGACCCCAGGGGAGGTTCAGGCAGCTGCTGAGGACGATACCTTACTTAGTATAGATAGTTTAGACTGTTTTCCTTTTATGTTTAGTTGTTGTTCTTGATTCAGAGTTTGTATATTGTAGAGATGTTGAGACTTGTATTTCATTCCTGTTGTACCTCGGTTGAGGATTCTTTTATCTATTTTATCGTGCCATATTCTATCTCTAGATTGTGATTGAGTTGTACCTCTGTGTTGGTCTCCTTATGGAGAGCATTCATATTATGTTAGTTATAGTTCATGACCTAGAACAGCGTACTACCGCCGACACTGCGGCGTAGGCTGGGCGTTGTTACGCTCTCGTACCCTCACAGTGGGTGCGGATCGTGACAAAAGCGATCCGCCGCCGAAAAATAGAAGGCCCCCGCTGAGTCCTCGACTCGTGCTGTATCGTGCCCTTCTCGACACGAAGTGGCACATCCAGCTCTGCAATTAGACGTCCGATCGAAAAACCCTTTTTAGGGTTCTTCCCGTTGTTGCACCTTCAAACCGATCTCTTTTTAGAGATTTGGTTACGTTGTGCCGCCCTGTTTAGGGTTTCGGTTGCACAAAACCAATAATCTTCATTTTTATGAAGATTATTTTCTTGCACAATCGGTTAGAACGCGCTGGTAAAAGTCAGCGCAGTCTGCTGATTTGCACAAGGCTATCCAGCGCAAACTGATACTTTGCACAAGTTATTCAGCACAATCTGATGGCTTGCGCAAGTGGATGAGTTGGCGCCACTGGATAGTTTGCGCATAGAAGCTATTGTTGCGCAATATGATGGTTGCGCAATCTAATGCTTGCGCAATCTGCTGACAGAATCTTTGATTTTTCTTGTACTGAATTCTTCTTTTTCTGTTTGATGCAGTTAACATCAGAGAGGACCCTGATTATGAAATATTTGCAGGGTCCCTTGCTGAGCCAGAATTCAAAGAAGATTTATCCTATATGCTCTTTCCACAATATGCTTTGCCATCCTCCCGCCAAGCTATTTTGATAGCACAGGACAATGAGACTTTGTTAAGTCTGATGAATGGGCAGCCCTTGCAGTCTGCTGATGCCATCACCCACAAGAAACCCTTGTTCTTATTCGGCGAAGCCATCGACAAGAGTTCTCAACCAAGGCCCCGTATTGAGCAGAGAAATTTCCAAAGGAAGGAGAAACTGATCATGTTACCGAACATTGCTATATGCCTCCCTCTAGCACGATATGCTCATACAAGCCATCCCAGGAGGATGGACTGGGACATTACTCCCCTTCAACATGCACGGACAGGAAAGATCTGTGTCAAGAAAGGCTCGAACAATAGAGACATGTTCTATAGCTCTTTTGAGCGACACAGCACTTTACTCAGAGGGTTGAAGCCAGGTTGTATCCCTCCAGAGAACTCGTCTTTGTTACTGCCGGTGAGGACACCAATTTTTGCTAATAAGTATGCAAAGGCTGAGGGCAGATATCCAGATCAGGACATCCGGCTGACCGGTCTGGTGAACCCGGAGAATAGGAGGTGGAACTGTATAGCCAACTGGGCATTGGCTCAGTTTGAAGACAAGCTTAAAGAGATCGAACTTTATAATACGGTATATGCTACCTTGTATGGCTTCCACCCAAACCCTCATCTGTTTCTGGCCCTGGCAGAGAGGTATAACTATAGGACAGGGACCTTTATGACGCCCTGCGGGAAGATGGAATTAGCCCTCCATGAGATGAAGTATATCTCATGCCTACCAACGGGAGACTGCCCTTATGAGGAGTATGTTTCCACAAACGACGAGTTAGATAGACTACGTCGGAAAAATACAGAGATGGTAGCAGTTTTCGACGAACTACTGTGCCATTATAACATATGCTTCATGTACTACAAGAGTGGCTCTTCCGGCACATGTTATTCATCGAAGTGGTTGTCATATCTTTTTCTTAACCATATCATTGAGAAAAAGACCAAAGATCATGACTCATGCAACCCAACTTTCTTTCAATCTCTCAGCCACATTAAAGTAATAAAACTGATGGAAGAGAATAAGAAGATGGATATCAGAGTTACTGATGAACACCAATACCCTCCGCTCAAGCCCGGAGATTTTGTTGAAAGCTTTATAAGAATGGGCTACAGGTCCATGTCACAAGAAGCCCAGCTAGCAGGATTTTTGACATACTGGCTCCGTCGATTTGTTGTACCCAGAGCAAGCGCCGTGGACCGCTTCCACCGCGGCGTACTCTTCGCTGCCGTCCGGTTAGTCTTCGGCTACCGGATGGATTTGCTATCAGCGATGACCTGTAGAATAAATGCAGGTCTTCGTCTGTATGTCGACTCAATGATCAAATGGAAGGGTTATAAGGGAAACTTCCCTCGATTGGAGTTGCCTTACACCTATCTATTCGGATGGTTGCTTCTGTATCATCCATCTTTGATGAACCCCGACATGGGAGCAGTTGGCGGCAGCTTTCTGCGTAGATTCTCCCGAAGCAAGTGGGTGTACGTTAGTCTGAAGGACTGCATACATGCCCTGAACCTTGGCAAGGGATGGAATTTTTATAGCTTTGCCCCTCCAGCTGGTTACGAATTCATGGCAACAAATCTGGTTGACCTTGGAAGGCAACCACTGAGTCGAGCAGCTTTTGACTGGCTGAAGGCGATCAGACCATCGCATTTGGTATACAAATTTGAACAGGAGTGCTATCTAGAACCATATCTACCGAGTCGCTTCGCTCGTCAATTTGGTTACGACCAATTCCATGTAGGCAACACTATAACTTGCCTACAAGGAAAGGGGTATCTAATTGATGGTGCCAGAGCATGGGCCTACTACAATGCTCGAGACACTAAGACAGTGTTCTCGATGCCAAACAAAAATGATAATGGCCCTAGAATGTTATATACATATTCACTGTTTTACACAATTGCCAACACTTTTGCCAAGAATTTTAGTCTGGTGGATAGCTTCGCAACAGCGACGCGTCTGAAGAAAGGAGCAACTGCTGTACTAGCTCCAGCAAATGATGAACAACATGAACCGGTAGATGATCCATTGGAAGCTTCCAGGGAAGCAAACTTCCCTGAGGAAGTAAATCAACCACTGAGAATTTCTCTGAAAGTTGTTAAATCTCCGGCCAGAGAGAGGAAAAGAAGGATTGACGAACGTTCTTCCCCAGCTGCAAAGAAGAAACTTATCCTGGATCAACCAGAGAAAGTTACTACCAGATCACAATCTCGGCAGATGGCCGAGTCAATCCAACGAGAAGAGGCAACCACGCCGACTTCTATTCCAAAGCCGGTTGACGTAGTAGATATGGAGAGCCCAGAAAGGCCTCTTCACAGAAAGAAGCAGGCCATTAGAAAGAGAAAGAAAGCGATCCTATCCTCGGTGGTGATGAATGCTACTGCTGGGATTACTATGTCATCTCCTACTCCTGTCTCTGAGCCTAGTCCAGAGCGGAGAGAGGAGACTGAACAGAGAGAGGAGGCTGCACAGAGAGATGAGGCTGCAGAGCCTAGGAAAGATGAAGCTTTACGATCTCCTTTGCCAGCGGTAGAAACTACTCAGCTTCCTGTCACACCAGGAACAGTCCGCGAAGAGGAGGATCGCCTAATGATTGAGGCATTAAATGATTGCGACTTCGGTCTTCATGAAGATGCCGATCATACCGCTACTACTGCCAGCGAAGAAGCTCCTGAAGATAATAAAAGTGATGAGAGTACATCATCAGAGGCTGTTGATGATACACAGAATCCTGGAGAGGACATTGAAGTCCATATATCTCCCAAAGCAGCTGATGACACCCTGGATCCTGAAAAGGATGTTGAGGTGCAGGTATCTCCCAAAAAGATTACAAATGAGGAAGTGGCCCTGGAGGAAACTCCTACTGTTGATCCCAAAGATATAAAATAAAATTATCAATCTTCTTTTCATAGATTAATAGCTAACATCTCTATCTTTGATCCATGCAGAAATCGAATCTTCTCCAGCTCCTCCAGTGTGCACGGATATAGTACCTGTAACGACGATAGCTAGCAGCAGTCGTCATTTATCAGGTGGCTCCGAGGTAGGCAGTAGTCAGGCAGTAATGTCTGAGGCTACTTCTGCTAGATTAGAATCTGGGCTAGCAGATGGCCAAATCATCACTGAACCAAGCCATGGTAAGACTACTTTTACTTTTGATCTTTTCAATAGCTACAAATGACAGAAAAATGATAAAGTTTATCTGTTTTTGCAGAGGAACAACCGGGAGGAGCAACCAGCTCTACTTTGGCTCCCTTATTTAAAGAGCCTCCCGTCCAAGTGGTTGAACGTCCTACTGCTTCATCATCAACAGTAGTCGCTGCTACTCTTGGTGCTTTAGCCACCAACCAATTTGTCATCAGCTCTTTCACCAACTTTTTCTTTAACTCTTTGGGACCCTTAATAGATAAGGTGATAGAGAAGGAAGAGGCTCCTTTTTCTACAGTTAGAGGTCCAACCTCTTACCTGATTAATGCTATCCGCAGCCAAGGTGATGAAGCTCAGGTTACTTTCCTTGAGCATATATTAGATGAGTTGGAGACTTCAGTTAAGAGCTATAAAGAGCTAAGAAAGGAAGAGGTAGAGCCTCTGGTGAAAGTTGAATTTGAACGGATGTCTCAAGAGGCCGCGGTTGAGAAAGTTAACTTCCAAATTCTTTTGGATACTTTCACTGCCAAGTCCGCTGAGTACAATTCTAAAGTAGAAACAGTGGCATCTGTTGCTGAAGAGAAAGAAAGGAGAGTTGCCGAATTGCAAGCGAAAATTGCCCGTCTTCAGGAAGAATTGAGACTTGCTCAATTAACTCTGGAGGATGAAGCTACTCAACATCAAGCTACAATTCAACAACTTGGTGTTCTGACTCGAGAAAGAGATGAATATGTTGTAGCTCACCAAGCTGAAATTACTCGCAGACTAGTAACCCTACCAACCTTTGATGATAAATCTGGGATGAAAGAAGCTAGGAAACGAGTGATGGAATCTCGTGAAGAGCGACTACAAATTTTGAAGCAGCAGATGACCAATTTGATGACACCACCGGCTGAGTAGAAGGATCTTTTGTATCTTCTTATTTTTTATGATATATGTCTTTGTAACATCTTTCATCTTTGATCAGTAAAAAGACATTTTTGTGGCTCTATTATTTGTTGCATATCTTATCCAGATATAAATAATAGCGATAGAAAATATATTCAGAGGTGCAGGACATGATATATTTCTTGATTCTGGAAAATAATTATATTCAATTATATCTGCTCAGAGGTAATATGGACATAGCAAATATAATTTATTGAATATCATTATTTCAATAGACAACTTAATCAAAGATGACAAGTTACTGATAAGAATGAACTGGATGATTCGTCAAGGTAAATGAACGAAATGAATCGTTGGATGATGAACGGGTGAACCGTCAGATGGATTAAATGAATGGATGAACCGTCAAGTGGATGTGTGAACGGACGAACTGTCAAAGGGACATAATGAATGGATAAACCGTCAAGATGATGTGATGAATGAACGGGTAAACCGTCGGATGAGTGTAATGAACCATCGGATAATGAACGGGCGAACCGTCAGATGAATGTAATGAACGGGCGAACCGTCGGGTGAATGAATATAATAAACGGACGAACCGTCGGGTGAATACGATAAACGGATGAACCGTCAAATGGATATAATGAACGGGTGAACCGTCGGATGAATGTGATGCTTCATAGTCTTACGACTCTCTATCTATAAATAGAACAAAAAATCAGATGGGATGTTCACTTTCACTTTTTAACATAAAGATATCGTCTGGAGATGCATCTAAGAAGGCCGAGGTCGCCCCGAAGGTGGAAGCGGGTACTGAAGAACGTCCAGTCGAACCGGCTCAACCAAAGCAGATGGCAGCGGGCGAAGGTTCGTCTGCTCCCAAACCGCTAAAGGACATCTTGGACTTCCTTCTTGAACCAGGAAAAACTGAAGAAGAAGAAGCCATGAGGATAACTGCTTGCAAGTTCTTAGTGGGTTCCAGCAAGAATGTTCTCGACTCTTTTGCTGATCATGTTTTTGATAAGGATGGTAATGGCCTGCGTCCCAATTTTGAGAAGGATGATAATGACCTTCCTTGATATTATGCACTATCATTCAAGATGAAATAAAACTGAATTTTATTTATGAACTTGTTTGATAATTACAATCAATGTTTGTTACATTTACGCATAATACTTCTTGAGGAATTTGCCATTGATAGGCATCATTGCAACTCGACCGTCTAGCTCTATGAGTTGATAGGCTCTATTTGAGAAGACTTTGCTCACGATGTATGGACCTTCCCACTTCGCATCGAACTTGCCTTTGTTTAAGTAAGTCATAGTCATAGGACGTCTGACTGTTAAAACAAGCTCTCCTTTCTGAAAGGCTCTGACCTTAACTTTGCGGTTGAAAGTCTTTGAGATGCGGGCTTGGTATAACTCAATATGCTGTTGAGCTAATAGCCGCTTCTCATCGAGTGCTTCTAATTCTTGAAGTCGGAGAAGATCGTTGTTCTCTATCGTGAGTTCGTTGGCGATAGCAATCCTCAAAGACGGAATTTGGAGTTCCAGAGGTAGAACTGCTTCACAGCCGTATACCAAAAAAAAGGGTGTACGGCCTGTAGGGTTACGGACCGTAGTACGGTAGGCCCAAAGACATTCTCCAAGCTTTTCACTCCAGTTTCGTTTGTTAGTGGATACAAACTTCTTAAGGAGCTTGATGATAGTCTTGTTAAAAGCTTCAGCTAAGCCATTAGCAGCAGGATTGTAAGCTGTCGAAGCGACGTTGTCAATCCGATGATCGTCACAGAACCTTATAAACTTTTGACTGATAAACTGAGGTCCATTGTCATGAATGATCCTTCGAGGTACACCAAATCTATAGATGACATGGTGTTTGACGAAGTTGATGACGCTACTGGTCTTGACTTCAGCCAATGGTATAGCTTCGGCCCATTTGGAGAAGTAGTCGGTTATTGCTAGTATGAACCGATGTCCCCTAGAAGAAGGAGGATTGATGGGACCAATAATATCCATACCCCAAGCTTCAAAAGGCCAGGAAGCAGCAGTCGGATGAAGGAATTCTGATGGTTGATGAATAAAATCTGCGTGGATTTGACAAGCTCGATATTTCCTTGCATATTCAATGGCATCAAATACCACAGAGGGCTAATAGTAACCCATGCGTCGGATGCGATCCTGTAGCTTAGGACCGGGTTGATGTGCTCCGCAGACACCATCGTGAGCTTCACGTAATACTTGCTTTGCTTCATCACCAGCAAGACAGCGCAAGAGTAGGCCGTCATAAGTTTGCCGATAAAGAGTTTTGGTGGTCTGATTGTAGTAGAATCGTAGAGACCGTCGACGAATACTCGTAGCCTCCTTGGGATCTTCAGGGAGTATGTCATGGACCACGAAGTCGATAAAGGGAGTTCTCCAATCTTCATTAATGACATTGACTTCAGTAAGATTACTGAACTCAATATTACGATTGTTTTTAACGTATAACAATTTCCGATTAGAGATGACCACCACCTGCTATCTTTTGATAGGGATGGCTAGGACTGCTGTAAGATTGGCCAAAGCATCTGCCTCAATATTGCAAGCTCGTCGTACATATTCAATGAAGAAGGCTTTGAATGATGTAGCCATGTTGATTGCCGCTTCAAAGTAGGGCACTAGATCTTGATGGCGAACTTCATAAGTCCCTCTAACCTGATTAATAACCAGCTTAGAGTCACCATAGACTTCGAGATACTCGACGTCAAGTTGTTTGGCTAGATGAAGACCGATGAATAGAGCATTGTACTCTGCCACGTTGTTGGAGCAAGGCTCATCTAAGGAATATGCTCTTTGAATAGCTGACCCGTCTGGAGAAATAAGGACAACTCCAACTCCTGCGATAATGACACCATTGGGTCCAATCTTGGATGCACTGTCAAAGAATAGGCGCCAATTAGAAAGTTCTTCAGAGATTGTATTAGATTCCAAAGTCTCGTCTAGAATTTCGTCATAGAGTTTGGACGTCTCTGGAACAGGATGAGCTGCTAAGAAATCCGCCAGTACTTGGCCTTTGACAGACTTTTGAGGAACATATACCATGTCATATTGGGCTAACAGAATGGCCCATACAGCCAGTCGAGAATTGAGTATGCTAGGCTTCTTCATCAGTACCCGAAGAGGATTAACTCAGGATATGACATGAATAGTTTGGCCAATGATATAATGTCGAGTCTTTTGAACAGCAAACATAAGAGCTAGGCATTCTTTTTCGACCGAACTATAACGGTGTTCAGCACCAATCATAGTACGACTGAGATAGTAGATGGCTTGTTCGTGTCCTTTTTTGTTCTTTTGGGCAAGTAAAGCACCCAATGAATGATCCATAGCACGGACATACATTAAAAATGGTATGCCAGAGATTGGTGGCACCAAAACTGGTGGATTCACGAGATATTGCTTTATGTCGTCAAATACTTGTTGACATTCTTCGGTCCAAACGAAAGATACACCCTTCTTCATTAGTTGAGTAAATGGTCTGCAGCGTCCAGACAGATTCGAAATGAATCTTCTGATGTACGCAAATCGACCTTGGAATCCTCGTAGCTCTTTTAGGTTGCGTGGAGGACGCATCTCTTAAATGGCTTTGATCTTCTCGGGATCTATGTGTATACCCTTAGAGGTAATGACGAAGCCGAGAAATTTGCCACTAGAGACACCCAAGAATGACTTGGTGGGATTCATTTTGAGTTGATGTTGGCGCATGAGATTGAAGATAGTTCTCAAGTCTTGGATGTGATCTTCCTTTAGACGATTTTTGACAGCGATATCGTTGACATAGCATTCGACAGTCTTGCGCAGATGATCCCAAAAAATGGTACTCATGACTATCGGTATGTTGCACCAGCGTTCTTGAGACCAAATGGCATGACAGTATAGCAGTAGACTCCGCGAGGAGTGCGAAAAGAAGTATGCTTTTCGTTTTCAGGATTTATCCGAATCTGATTGTGTCCAGAGAACCCGTCCATGAAAGATATTCTTTCGAACCCACATGTGTTATCAATCATAACGTCCGTGATAGGGAGAGGAAATTCATCTTTTGGACATGCTTCATTAAGATCTCGAAAGTCGATGTAGACTCGAACTTTGCCGATTTTTTTAGAACTGGGACGACATTGGCTACCCAATCAGGATGTTGCTCTTCTCGAATAAAGCCACAAGCGATGAGCTTCTTGACTTCATCGTCGATTGCATCCATTATTTCTGGCTTGAAATACCGTTGTTGTTGTTTGACCGATTTTACATTCGGCAAGATGTTCAGTTTATGAGTAGCAACTTTAGGATCTAGACCTGGCATATCTTCATAACTTCAGGCAAGGACATCTATGTATTCTTGAATAAGAAGAATTAATTTTTGCTTATCTGCCTCTGGAAGGTTCTTGCTGATGAATATTGGACGAGGTGACCCGCTCTCTCCTACATCAATTTGAACTAATTGATCTTCAGTAGGAGGTTCCCTTTGTTCAAATCGGAGTTTCTATTAGGTATCTATTCGTTGAGCCCAAGGATATGTTTCGGGATTTTCTTCAATATCCTCGTCATAGCCTTCTGGAAGTTCAACGGAGACTATGTTAGAAGATACAGTCAATCGATGAACTTGACCGATGCTGGTATCAGAATCCCATGATCTGGAATCAGAAGAGTTAGAGTGCTCTTCACTATCGGATTCAGAGCCTGCTGGGGATAATACTGGAGGTGAAGCATATTCGAGACCTCTTTTGGTCCTGCTGTAGTACATCTCTGACTTCCCTTTCGGAACAATTGTACGGATAGGAGTTCTTCTTCCTTTATCATAGTTGAGGCCACTTTTGAAGTCATAACCCATCTTTCGAATGATGTCTTTTGATTGTTGACTGTAACGACGGAGTTGGAGATGCCCCATATCATTACTTTTGCTATCATCCGTATAGCTGAATTATTGTTCCGGTCCTTTACTAAAAAGTATTGGACTCTCGCCTTTCTTACGAGCAGGAACAATACGATATGAATCTTTTGGAAGTTCAAGTGAGACTTCTGTTTGAAGAGACTGTACAACTCCATCGTAAATGATTGATAGCTATCTAACATATCCAAATAGCATTTAGCATGATAAATAACATCAGTATACTGGAAAGTAGATGCTTTTTCATTGATTTGTACATTTGTATTTACAGCAGGACCTTTAGCCTTAGCAGGCTTAGTCAGATTAATTACAAGAGGGGAAGAAGAAGAACGTGGAGGAGGATTGGCTTTGTTACGACGAAGGTCGATAACAAGCGGCTCAGAGGAGGTGAGCTCCCTTTTTTCTTGTTATGAGATAAATCAATAACAAGTAGCTCAGAAGAGATGAGCTGTCTTTTTTCCTTGTTACGACGTAAGTCAATTACAAGTGGCTCAGAAGAGGTGAGCTCCCTTTGATCCTGATCATCATCAGTTGGTTGTTTCTGAACTGGCAAGTGAATAGCCAGTGGCTTGGAAGGCTGTGGACGAGAAACACGTCCTTTGACAGGTATGATAAGGGTGTCATTAGGCACTGTTTCTTGTTCTTCTTCAGTGTCCAGAGACAGGACAACCTTCATGAATTCATCCTTGTACATACGAGCATCGTTGCAATATGCTTCGACGCCTTTGAAAGGATAGAGATCAGCAACCTCCTTTTGCACCTCTCCATTGTCATCAACATATTTAAAACATTGATGGAGAGTCGAAGGGACAATGTTATGCTCGTGTAGAAACGGTCTCCCCAACAGAGCATTGTAAGAACAACCATGATTGTCAATGATGTAGAAGGTAACCTTTGTGCGAAGATTACCTATTTGAAGTTTTAGGCGAATCTTGCCCAGAGGCTCACTCCTTCCCTGGTTGAACCCGAGAATGGTGGTGATTGTACTGGAAAGACTATGTACTGGGATCTTCAGCGCATCCAACATTGTCTTTGGCATAATGCTGAGAGCAGATCCAGGATCTATCAGAATACGATCGACTTTCATCGAGTCGACATATCCTGTATAGTAGAGAGGACGGTCGTGCCTGATGTCTTCATCAGCATGTTATCCTGTGTGAAAGTTATGTTTGGAATTAACTCCAGCACACTATGACAATGGAGGCAAGAGACTGGCTCTGCTTTCGGCTTCTTCAGAAGGGATAGACAAGTTTCAGCTTGCATGAGAGCCTCACTTAGAGTTTCTCGAGTCTCTTTAGAGAGGCACAAGAGCTCGAAGATTGACAACCGGGCCGGTGTATTGGCTAGTTGGGCCAAGATATCAAAGTTGTAAGGCTTTTCAAGTCCTGTGGGAGATGACTTCTTCAACGGTTTGTCGAAGCAGACTTGTTGTTTGCTTTTGTCGACGACCGTCGGCTTGGGAAGAGTAGACTCTACAACTGGTAAAGATGCAGTAGGAATATCCTCAGTAGAAGCAGGCTGTACTGGAGCAGGCTCAGAAGAAGAAGCAGGATTCTCTTGAGCTTCAGGGTAATCCTTTAGATAGGCTTTCCCTGATCTGGTGCCCAGCAGGATTTCTTCATCAACTATGGGGTCAAAATACACCATATTGCAAGTCTTTGTCTTGCCCTTGGAGCGGTCTTTCTTCTTGGAGGAAGAGGGAAGTTCGAACTCCGAGGCTAGATCCGGATGAATCCACATAATCTTGCCATTGTCAAAAGACAAGGGGACGAGACCTTCACTTCGTGGAGGAGGGAGATTCTCAATCTCAAGAGTAGCTTTGGGGATAGGAATGACACCATGCTGTACCATCTGGGGCGGGAAGTCACCGAATTGAACTGAGACCATGTTTGCGGTAACAGTCTTCTCGTCTTGCTGCAAAGTGACAACACCAGCGTTGACCAGCTCTTAAATTTTGCCTTTGAGCACATAACATGCTCGAGTGGGATGCCCAATGAACCTGTGATATACACAGTACTTAGGATGATCAGTCTTATCGACTTCATCGGGCTTCTTGGGATCTGGGAGCTGGAGCTTATTGCTTTTGATCAAGCAATCAAAGATGCTCATTGTGTCATTCTCGTCAAAAGAGTACTCTACTTTCGGACGAGGTTCTCTTGGTGGAGGTGCTGAAGGAGTAGAAGTGGACGTAGGGGGAGCTACGTTGACCGCCAGAGATTCTTTGTTCTTGTTCAAATTGATATTCAAAGTTTCTTTTCCTTTGCGATTGTTCTGGCGATTGCCACCACCCGATGTCTGGTGTTCATCCTGGTCGGGGTTAGACATTTGTACTCCTAGCTGCTTGAATTTGTCGATGCTAACTTCAGCTACTTTAGCGTTGACAATGAAGGATGGCCAGTCTTGGAATTGAGTAGACCCCGTCTACATGCTGATGATAGGCAACAGATTTGCCTTGCAGGTGTCTATGTGACAGCAGCCGAAGTTCCAGAAGGCATTTTCAAGGCTTCCCGACGGAACCTTTCAATGAAACTCTCAGCAGTTTCATTATGCCTTTGTTTGATTTTATTGAGGGCTGACATAGTCATGTCGTTGATCCCCTCATAGAATCGTTCCAAGAAGATTTGCTTTACGCCAGAGAAGGAGGTGATACAACCATCGGACAAGCTTCTGTACCAATCGTATGCTACGTCGGCTAAACAGCCAACGAATACTCTGGTAAGAAGAGCGTCATTTGGTTGAAGTTTGACAGTCATAACCTCAAAGTGGTTAATAAACTGACTGGGAGAAGTGCTACCATCGAACAGCAAGATTGTCGAGATTTTGTACTTAGGGGGAAATGGGACTTCCTTCCATTCAACTGGATAGGGTTGCTTGATCCCCAACCTCTGCAAGTTATCCTTTTCTTTGAAGGCCTCGAACTGAGTACGTAAGAGTTTGACAGCTTCATTGGCATCTTCTACTAATGTAGAAGGAGCAGGCTGAGTCACAGTGCTAGGGGGAGGAACAGCGTGATATGCACTACCCCCAGCACCTGATTGACTGGGTGTAGGTTGGACCTGTACAGGAGGTACTTGAAGAGATGCTACCCCCAGCCCTGTATTGACAGGCACCGACGATGCTATGATTTCAGGATTTGCGGAAGGTATGGTCGGTGGTACTGTATGCTGGGCCACAATGATGGAATGCATACTTGCGACCATCTCGGCCATGGTCTTCAGCTTGTCTTCTAGCGCAGCTATTCTTTGTTCTTGGCTGGCCGAATTGGAAGCATCTGGGTCTTCATTGACAACATAACTTCTCTGGGTACAGTGGAGGACACTGTCTGTTCTGAGCTTTCACTGTATGCATCATAGTCGGAGAAAGAATCATCTCCTGAGTGAGAAAGAGGAAGATGACCGGAAGGATCTTGAAGATTCCTTTGACCGATTGTATCTCGGCTTCGGGATCGGGTATGTTGGAATACTCCTTCAGAGGATTCTTGGAGTAGATCCAAATACCGCTGACTTGGCTTGCGAGGCTTACCGTGCTTGGAGCACTTCCTACCCCCGGTGTTTCTGGAAGTCATGTTGACAGAAGCGTACAAAACTTCATCTTTATCTTCCGACATAGGTTCAGAGTTTAAAAAGTTCAGACGATCGAAGACAGATCGTCTTGTTGTCTGACAACAACACTTGATGACAACCTTATGATTGTAATGGTGTCCAAGTGGTTGCACTGGGAATGTTGAGATGTTGTCCCATTTTTGCTTGTGGTGTTCTCGGAGATCGGGAACAGCAACGGGACGAGCAGAAGTTCGAGGGATGTGTTCTTTGATAACATTTGAAACATGGTTCCGGTTCTTCAAATGTGTTGTCCCCTGAGTGTACAGGGAAGTGCTCATTTCATTGGCATAGGTGTCTGGATTTTTGATCCTGGAAGTTTGCTTCTGATGATGGTTGGTCTTCGGCATTGGCTGTTTACGTTTCACCGAAGTTGGTCGATTGAGATAAGTTCTTAGATCAGCAAACTCACCCCCAGGGGTTTCTGTCTGAGATACCAATAATTTTCTCTGTCTTGAACGGGAGATCTGGAGAGTTGGGAGGTCTTGGTACTCTGCTACCGGAGTAGGCAGAATACCTCTCTGATCAGTACACTTCCCTTTGGCAAGGAGGGAAGAAGAATCCTTGTGAGAAAGGGTTCTTGTACTGACTAGTGCCGGAGTACATTCAAATTGATCTTCTACGGTAAAAACCGAGGAAGACTGAGAAAAGACCAAAGGGCCTTTTCCTTTATTTTATGAAGAAGGGTGAGCTAAAGAGCGTTTCCCTCTGTTGTCTTCCAAGTCATGGGACGAGGAAGTTTGAGAAAAGACCAAAGGGCCTTTTTCTTTGTTCTGGGGAGGAGGAGGAATAGCCAAAAGACTACCCCCTGTAGATTGTGCAGGAGCAACAGGGTGCTTGAGAGGAGGAGCAGAGCTTTTCCTCTTGTTGTGAGAAGAGGAGAGATTAGCCAAAGGGCTATCTCTCTTGGATTGTGCAGGCATAGCTTGCGCAAGGACTGATGGCGCATTAGCAGATTGCGCATGAGTAACTCTGGCAGAAAGTCTTCTGGCCTCAGTCACAGTGGTTTGTGCAGTAGGAGCCTTGTTGCCAGAGTGTTTGAGTTGCACTCTGGTTGCTGGAGTAGTAGACTGCGCAGGAAAAGTTGCAGCCAACTGCGCCAGAGGAACAGGAGTCTTGCACTTCGACATGGCAGAATATGAAGTGGTTTGTGCACTGGCAATAGCAGACTGCGCATGAGTAGTAGAGGCAGTCTGTGCAACAACAGAGACAACAGATTGTGCAACAGTCTTAGCAGCAGAGACTTTAGACTGCGCAGCAGTCTTGGTGGCAGAATCAACAGACTGCGCAGCAGTCTTGGAGACCCATACTGGGAGCACTTTGCTCGTGGCAGAAGTTGTTGCAGTGCGAGGGGTGGTCCTGGAGTTGATCATGGCTTCGTAGGCCGTCTGGTTGACCTTCACAACCAGCGTCTTATGCGTCTTTTGGATAGACGCAACGTCACATTGAGTTGTCACTTCCTCGTCGGAGGAGAAAGTCGTCCCCAGCAGAGTCGCCATTTTGTTTGCAAAAACAAAAAGTTGATCTTTATTTCAACAAACTTTGTAAAGAAGATTACAAGAATTCTGGAAAAGTACAACTATAGGAATCCGATCTGAATGACGATCGCTTTATCCCTTGAACGATGTGAACTTTGAAGACGATAGCCTCTGAAGATTGCAGCAGCACTTTGGCAAGAACTCCTGATCTCTGGTGATGATCTCTGATCTCTGTATGCGTGTATGATCTCTCTAGGAAGGACTTGAAACTCTATTTATAGAGTTCTGGAAATAACTACTTTTTAGTTATTCTGGACTGCGCAAGTTGGATTGCGCTGCATTGGACCGTGCAGACATCAGACTGCACTGGCAGTTGTTTGATCGTGGGCCAACTATATTGGACACATGGCATTATTTGATTGAAATACGCATGATCGTGTACAGACGGTTACCACGTAATGAGTTATTGACGGCATGAAGGCCACGTGTACTTTGTCAGTTGTATTGATGGAGTGCGCCAACTGAATTGTGCTGGCTTCGGATTGCGCTAGGTTGGACCGCGCTGGGCTGGATTGCGCTGTAGGCAGATTGTGCTGCATGTACAGCTGTCCTCGAGCGCTGTGCTGCACGATAAACGAACAGTTTCCTCGTTCTCTGTGCTGTCAGCTGTCAGAAGATCTGATTCTCTGTCAGGTAATGATGACGATGCCATGTCAGCATGTGCACTTGGATGAGTGCGCACTTCAGCCTGCGCAATCGAATTATTGTGCAATCTGTCTTCTGCGCAGTTCACTTGAAGGATGTTTAATTTGATTTTCATGACTTTGTTGATGGATGCAACTTGATTTTTAGGACCTACAGTAGGTGGGGGTTTGTGATGAACCAACATACTTAATCCAATCCAGGCCGAACCCAAAGTATAGCTAAAGCAGAGTATAAAAGTAGGAAATAAAATGCAGAAATAAAATTGTAGAAAACTAATTAACATGAAGGGGGTTTTAATTACAAAACAATACATGATAAATATCAAATAAATATATTAAAGCAATACATGTATTAAAAATATGTATTCTGGAAACGGGAAGTGACAGAACGAAATCACCAAATCGGTTCAAGACTTCTTCTTCGGCGAGCAGTTAGGCCCCTACCTGAACCACACACAGATCGCCCTCATACCAAAGAAGAAATCCTCGGCAAGTCACAAACTGTAAAACCCCTAAATTTTCTACTATTTGTTTTTATTTTTTTATATATTAAATTTGGTACTGATTTAAAATTTTGTATTGTACGTCGCGTAGTCGTATTATATGTCGCACACGAAATTTTATTTTTCGAATTTGTTCGACGAGTGCGATTATGTGCAAGCGTACATATTTTTGAAAAATATTTTTTTCTATTTATATAGTTTCAAAATAATATACATAATAATTATTTTGTTATCGTTCCAAAATTCCAAAGTTTGTTATTTTATTTATAAAGCCTTTCATTTCTCACAATTATTAATAAATAAATAATATTTTTATTGTATACTAGAAAAGCATAATTATAAGAACGTTATTTGTGCATACATATATATTTGTAATTATTTATTAGTTTATTTTAAATAATAATATAATTTTCAAAATTATTATTGTTAGTATTTTTGGAAAATATACTTCAAAATTATTGTGGCGATTTAAATCTTGATTTAAATTTATAGATTTATTTATATAGTTAAATATTTAAAATTTGGTTTATCCCATTTGATCACTTCTTGATCATGACAGGTATAGAATCCTGCACATCGTCAAAAGTGATAGTAGGAATCGTAATTGATTCCTTCTCAAAGACAATGATCCAAACTTTATTTCTCCTCCAAACTCAACATCCTCAAAAATTATTACACTTCTCGTCTCAAAAAAAAAATTTCTTAGTGTGGGATTGTATAATTATCAACCCCTTGATCTGTAGCATAACCAATAAAGTAGCTGCTTATAATTTAACTTTGGTCTGTCTTTCCATTACACATTCAATATAAACATTAAAGTCTATAAAGTCAATAGAATCCAAATCTCATCAGACATAAATTGTTCAACTCTATTTCTAGAGAAGTGACCTAATGCTTATGTCATAATGAAGCTAAAAAAATATTGTTAATTTTGCGTTTAGTACCACATGACTTCACTTGCAAGGTTTTATTATAAGATGCAATAGTTTCAACTGAATATAGGTTATCATAAACCTTAAGGGAACCGTTACCAATAATATTTAAATTTAAAGATAGACTAAACTTATTGTTTCCAAATGAACAATAATAACCAGATTTGTCCATTAAGGAAACTGAAACTGAATTTCGTCTAAAAGACGGTACAATAAAAGTATCTATCAAATCCAAATAATAATCGGTTCCTAAAAATACCTAAAATATCCTATTGCTTTCACTTCTACCGAATTGTCGTCACCCACATAGATGTATCTTTCACCATCAATTGACTTTCGGTAACTCAGACAACCTTGCCTAGAACATTAATGTGAGTAGTCCCACCAGAATCTAACTACCATGAGTTTCTTGGTACTAAATCTAAATTAACCTCAGAACAGATCAAATTTAGAAATGTACTTTTTTTATACGCCATGCGTGGTACTTTGTACATTTCTTCCTTATGTGTCATGTCTTATCACAAAAGAACAACCCTTAGTTTTATATTGTTGTTTCTTTTGATCTGGACCCTTAGCAGCTACTGTATTCATTTCTTTTTGCCCTTAAAGTTTATCCTATTAAACATGAAAATTAAAATCTTATTGGCAGATATTTTAACAACATTAACTGTAAAGAGAACAAAGCAACAAAAAAACAAACATGCTCTAACAAATAACCAAAGCATAAAATATAGTCAAACAAATTCAAGTAATGGTGAACCCCATCTCAAGATAACTAGTACATCATTAATATCAAGTCTTTGGACAGTGATATTGACTGCAAGTGGTATTCTTGGTGTAATGATCAAACGCTGACAATAAGTCATGTCAAATAATAAGCATATCTTTGGATCGGGTTATTATTCACATGTAAATCGTATAATTGTCACACATTTATCACCACAAGTATGTGTGCAATTCGGCTAACTATTAACCTTCCTTTGGGCCGGCTAATACTCGCATGAATTTACACACACAAACATCTAACATCCCTCATAGACTATCTACGCAAGAGAGGTCACTTTGGCGACATCTTGTTTCAATGGGTCTATTTAGAATATTAGACGACTATTGCTAGTCACAAAAGACACCCAAAAAAAATTGAATGTTGACTAAATTTTATAAAACCGAATCATGTCCAAAATTTTATGTACATGCATAATTAAAATATTACAACTCAAATAAGATAATCATAAGCATGTGAATCTCTTTACATGATTCAAACAAATATTCTTAATTTGACTAACTGAGCATTGTCAACATAATAAAATTCACGTAATATTTTACTGAAGACATGGACCAATAGATTGCTTCAAATAACCCATAAAGATTATATTAAAATAATTTGCTGAAGATATATACGTCAAGAGATTACATCAAATATATGACTTAGAACATAAATTTATCGGAAACTAAATTTATGCCAAACATAAAATTGTCTATATTTGATTCCAATTTGTCCTCCAATGATCAACTTAGATTGGAAAATACTCTAAATTGAGTAACACCAAATATCTATCAGCATGAGTAATTGGAATCTAACCGACATTCCATATTATCACATGTCCAGCAATAAGCATATTCATGCATATTTAATATAATGGAGAATTTCTACGGTCATTATCACATACGTCCATATCTAATATTTAAGCATGAACTGAGAGATCATTTTTGTACATAAATTATGAATTCTATCAAGATTTTCTTAATATGGCGATCAAATCAACGAAGGATTGACAGCAAATCAATGTACTTGTAAGCAATGGAGAACCATGTATGCAAAAAATAAAATAAATAAATTATGATGTGCAAACATGTTGGAACAGTTGTTTATGTACGAAAACAACTCAGAAGTAGAAGACAAGATCCCAATAGTTGTTCTCTTTATTTAGCCATCTAGTACAACACTAAGAAAATATATAAATTATATTCCACCATAAATTATAACCCACCATGTGTATTACTGCCAACAATTTTGATCAAACAACACAAACATAAGTGCCATCCTAGTCCATTAATTATGGATGTATCGTTTGGATACATGTCCAGCATGATCTGGCCGGAACAAAATTTTATTCGTGTATCAAGAAATCAGTTATTAAGAAACTGTAGATCTAATATTCGTGTATCATAAATATTATTTTATGGACCATTGGAACCCTAAATTAAAATTAGAATAAAGGATCTATGATTTCTGAACAATAACAAAAAATTGATTCTGAAACTTCAATCTCATAAATCAAACATGAAGGCCCTGATACCACTTGTTAGAAATTTTATTGTGCCCTGTCGATTCATGAGATGAAGAACATAAATTAAATTGCGGAAGCTTACCTGAATCCATTGTTAGACTTGATGGATCTTGAAGCGAACGTCTCTTTATTGGGTTTGATCTTCCAACTTGCTACGACCCTTAATGACAAAGAAGAATCCGAATCCTTTGTCCCTCTCTTTCTGTTGATGGGGATGTAGAAGAAAAAAAGAGAAAACATCTCTTTTGGTGGCCGTATAAGTTAGGGACCATAACCCTAATGAACACATATATTTATATGTTTTGACATTTCTAATTTGGTCCCTCATCAAATTAGAATTATCTCCGGTATCTACACATTAATTCCATGACAATTATACCCTTAAGCCAATTTCCAAATAGACCACTTTAATTTGGCTTAATTATTTAGATAGCCTAAACACAATTAATTTTACATATGTGGCCCCTTAATTATTGAATAATTCCAACAGATAGTACATGAGATGAACCGGCTGCAAAATTCATTAATGAAAAAAGATGATATGAAAA
The DNA here is from genome assembly GCA_029216955.1 of Iris pallida. Classification (NCBI taxonomy): domain Eukaryota; kingdom Viridiplantae; phylum Streptophyta; class Magnoliopsida; order Asparagales; family Iridaceae; genus Iris; species Iris pallida. Next base: position 27,745,904 of record JANAVB010021600.1, read on the forward strand.
TAATGTAAGAAATTTGGATGGAAAAGTGGTTGGCATAATGAGCGGTGGAATGCAACCTTTTATAAAAAAAAATTTAGTGAGATTAGAGAGAATAATTAAAAAAGTTAGTACAAAATTTTATGTATAATAATATAAATTACTATAAAATAATATATATAATTATATTAAAATAATTATGAAGAAATAAATTTATGTATAGATAAATAATAGTTGTTTATTATTTGCGTATTGATGGATTTGTAAAATTTTGACAATAGAATAATAATGAAATATTTCATTTGTAGTCCTAAAATTGATGGAAAATTTGAGGATGGATTTGACATGGGCCTATTTTTTCGGAAAAGATCCGCAAGTGAACAACAAAAGAAAAATGTTCTAGACCTGGACCCAAAGTAATATAAATTCTGATCCAGATCCGGATCGAGTCCGATAGGAAAAAAAGAGGTCGGATCTGGATGACGAACGGGTCGGATCCTATTCCTGAACATAATTAAACATTCTCCATTTCTCTCCCCCTCCCACAATCAGTCTCCATTCACAGAAAAAAAAAAAAAAGGTTGCCACTATTGCTTGATACATATTTTTTTTTGTTCTGATTATTGATCAATCAAATTTATTATTCGTTAGGGTTTCCATGTTCCTCGCAAATTTTAGTTTTTTGTTTACTTATTCTTCTTTAGATTAAGATGCTGATGCTGTTGATGTAAGCCCTAGATCTTTGAATCATAAATTGATTTTTTTTTATGTCTGATATATAATATATATTGAAATTGAAATATATATGTTCTTGATTTAAGAATATAGTGTGTTATAGTGACACTGTCACTACGAAAATAGGTGTCGTGTCCGTGTCGCGATATGCTGGATAAGTAAGAGACGTGATACGAACACCCCAAAATACACTAGGGCACACGTAGATCAATATCATGTATGTACAGTATTTGCACATGCGGAGTTTTCTGGTGGTCAGCAGAGGAGTTGCTTTTTGGGGAATGTATGCTATTTTGTTTTGTTGAATTTGTAACTAGGAATGCGAATAGCGTGGCACTCCAAAGTACACGGGCATGTCAAAATCAATACCGTGTCGCTATGATCATATTCGTGTCCGTGCACAAGTGGATTTTTTTGGCGATCAATTGATGGGAATATGACTGTGCATTTCTGTTGCCAACACTGAATTGTTTTTTGTGTGTGTGTGTTTGTAGGTTCCGGCTGTAATAACATTAAACCTCTTATCAGGTTTTTACAGTCACAATGTGAGTATGATCTCTCTATATATAGTTTTTTCCCCCTCAGATTAGTATAATTTATTTCAAATACCAAGACACAGAATAATACAATGGGAAACGTGCATTTATTGATGTTGGTGTTTACTATTTACATATCTGATGATATCTCACTTTCTTCTTGTGTTCATATATGTTCTTTCTTAGTTTTTGGTTGTAGAATATCAATATGCATTTAATAGTAAATTGGAGAAAGCTATTACAGCTTTCAAGGAAAAACAAAGACGAATTCCAACTATATGGACATTAATAGAGAAGTTCCACGGCTAACTCGATTGCTTTTTAACAGAAGTTTTACTTCCAACCTCAATCTATATGCGAAAAGTTGACTTCTTTGTTTAAAGTTAGTAGAAAGGTTTACCTCTTGCCCCCTTTAAATCACTCGTCCTATGCCAGTATTATTCTGTTTCTCTTTGTGGAGTAATAACAAACATACATATAGAAACTATAAGTCTATAATCAGTGGCAAAGATGAAAAATTGCATGATTATACTAATGTAGATGCATATGGCTTGAGTGTAACATGTTTCTAAAAGGCGGCCGTCTAGGCGGCGCCTGGTGCCCGCCTAGTCTCCTCCGACGCCTGACTATACATGTTTTGGGATTTTATGGACTTTTTCTCAAGGTTCACAGTATCGGTATCGGAATCGGTATCGGACTATTCCTATGAGTATTGGTATCGGCGATATCGGTAGTATCGGCGGTTTCGGATCGTAGTATCGGATTTTTTGGTATCGGAAAACAAATAATTATTAATAAATTATTTAAATTTAAAAACATATATTTTATACATTTAGGCATAATTTTAAGTATTTTCAGTGTTATTTCTTAAATGTTTTGAAATTAAATGAAATAATAGTCACCCTTACCGATTGGTTTACATAGAATAGATTGATTTTTTTTCTTTTACATACTTTTACAACATTATTATGCTTTAAATCCTTGCTGATTTGCCTTTTTCGTTTAATTTTTTGTGCTACTGGAAAAGAGACCCCCAACGTCGGTATCGGTCAGTAACGGGTATCGGTCGGTATCGGATCGGGACATGCCAAACTGTATCGGTATCGGCCTTATCGGATCGGTATCGGCCGATACTTTAAACCATGCTTTTTCTGCAATTTTCTCCAAGTTTTTTATATTAATTTTTTTTTGAACCGCCTAGATCTAGACGGGCTAGGCGCTAGGCGGCGAGTGCCTGCCTGACTAGCGCCTAGCGCTTTTCACAACATTGGTATGTGCATACGTGCACACCTTGGTAAATAGCATAAACTATCCTCTTTGTGCCTATGAGAGAAAATCGTCTTAGTTTGGTTTTGACATCTGTAGTGTAGAGTTTGTAGACCTCCTCTAGTAAGTAGTAGTAAATCGAGCAATAAGAAAGTAGTTGGAGCCGATAGGACTAGAGGTAGGCCAAACTACATGGATTATAGTTTTAAAAATGGATATGGTATTTTTTATTGTTACAAAGGACATGCCCCTTAATAGAACTGAATGGAGAAATGGATTGAAACAGCCGACCTCAAAAATTTGGGATAAAAGCTTTGTTGTTCTTCTTCTTGTATCTTCTTTGTGCCTGCTGTTATTCCCAGATTCGTAAGTGCAGGAAATGTTTAGTAATGTTTATGTCTATTGCAGAGGAATATATAAGTTCTTCTACAAGAACTGTTAATATGAAAATCCTACAAAATACAACAATGTATTTCACAACGATTATTTATATTTTCTATCACATTTTAACATAGTTTGGTCTATCCCTTTTTCTCTCTTTTGCGTGCCGAGGATCTTGATAGATGTCTATTCAAGTACGTTTATTCCTACTTCTGCTGTAAAATCTAGTGGCAAATTGGAAGCCCCAGACTGCTAATAGGAACTGTCAGATGCCCTCTACCCTATGCTGCTTAAATACATATACACTTAATACAAGACCATTCAAATCAGGTTTATATTTTATTATCAAAGGTTAATTCTTTTGAACCCATCCCCCCAAGGAACCGAACATGATCATTTTTCATGATCTGGCTTGAGCAACAATAAAAGGAACGACATACATAGATTCCTAATTAAATCCATCTTTCGTACATATCCTCTCATGTATGACCGTGTAAGAAAGATTTCCTCATATCCCATTTCATGAGTTGCATCAATCTAACATATAAATGCACAATATCCAAGTAGCTTTATTTTGATCGTACCGAAGTACTTTTTTACGAAAAATCTGAACCTTCCATCCAAATCAGTCGGTTGCAAGAAGTTTATTTTCATATTTCACCATTTTCTACCCGGTTTTGTGTTTGTATTCATGCAACATTGATGACTATATTAAACCTATCTTTTAAAAATGTCCATATCCCGCATTGGTACCATGTTCTTATCCATATCCAACACACCATTAATATAAGACCTCTCTTTCTTGAAAATTTTGTTCTACTGAAATTGCCAATCTTACCATGGAATTTAATAATAATTACAATGTAAAGGTATTGCATTACCTATATTATAGAATCGAGGGATCCTTGTACTTACTATTATTTGTTTCTTTTCCATAAACGATGATGGCCGCCTAATCCATTATCATTTACTGATATCATACGTTCGAAATCCTATCATATCGATTTATGTATTATTTAATGTTTTTTTCTGTATATTTATGGTGTTTTCTAATTGCTGCAGTAATGGGAGACTTGTGATTCTGGATGATGAAATTTTGTTCTAGTGGTTTAGCTTTAATTCTTATACAATTAGGGTAGAAATTTATGCACCTTTTGACTCTTTCATGAACTGTTTTGTCGATTTTTACACAAGCAACTCCTGATTTATTCTATTGGTCAGCACCTAATATCTTTGCCCTATAACTAGTAAGCACAAACACTCCAAAAATATCGGCAGTGTTCGCGTCCATGCAACATAGTTCTATAATGAGTGTAGTGGTAAAGTACCGTAAAAGTTTAGGAAGCATCACATAGTAGAAGTTACTTTATGCATGATTGCATATTTCTTTAATCTTGTAATTTCATGCACCTTTGCTTATGCTAATATATTGGCTAGCGTCAAATTTTTATGTGTTTATGTTATCCAAGCTAATAATGAATTTGGACGGTTTTAGCTTTGTGGTGGATATGATATGTTGTTACATTATCTATTTATATTCAGGGAAGATGAGGAAGTTGTTGATCCGAAGAAATACCTTGAGGATTCATGCAAGCCAAAATGTGTAAGGTCTTTACGCACATATCAGGTATAATTGATTTACTAAACAGAAAGTGATTACTTTCAACTATTTTTTTAATTTTTAATTGTTTATCTTGTAGTTACATTACAACCATTATTATTTCATCTTTTAAAGAGATTGATAGATCCGAGGTTCATCTCTTAATTTGTCATACAAGACTGTCGTTTATCGATCTTGATTGAGCCTCGTATTCGATCCTATTAAATTGGACATTCTACACACTATTTGAGTTTCATTATCTTTTGGACACCCATGCATGTGAGTCAACCTATCTTTTGGCTTATAGTGTATTTTTGAGATAAATCTACTTGATATTTGGTGGAACTTGTGATCTTCTGTTGCGTGCTTCTTCTTGCTTGGTGAAGGCACGCGTAACTGGACGATGGACCGAAGACGATGAAGAAGAAGCCGTCTGGTCTTGTGACCTGCCGGCCTTGGTGTTGCGCCTTATCACATGCAGGAACGCTTCTCAGATTGGGAAAGTACTGCCTATTTCTTTGGTTAAACTTTTTCTTTGATAATCTTCTCAAGAGAATTCTCACCTCTATATATAGATAGAGGATGGCGACAATTGCTAACCATAATTTGTTGGAAAGGAAACTAATTAATTACTAATAATATTTTTCCTTGAAAGGGAAGATATTCATTAGCAATATCTTCTTTGAAAGGAAACTAATTATTAATTACTAATAATATCCTTCCTTGAAAGGGAAAATATTATTAGCAATATCTTCTTTGAAAGGAAACTAATTATTGCTAATGTTATTAATAGTATTGCCAAGTAGTGTCACCGACTAGATCTGCGCAACCCTAGCCGTGTTTTGTGTTTCTTTCTTCTTGGCCGGTCCATGTGAGTAATGGGTAAAGGTTCGCCCGAACCGACCCGTAACAATACTCCCTCCCTTCAAACCCAGCGCGTCCTCGCGCTGGAAGTCGGGATGAAGGCGCTCGAGGGTGTCGTGTTGGACCCATGTAGTATCGTCAGCGGTTTCTTCTGTCCAGCGAACCAAGTACTCGTATTTGTCAGCAACCATCCGAGTATCAAGTATCTCCGCCGGGACTAGATGTTCGCTTGGTGTGAGGTCGGCAGGTAAGGCTGGTACTACCGTCGGTAGTGGACCACGAAATGGCTTCAGCAAGAAGACATGGAAGACGTTGTGGAGGCGGATCTGGAGAGGTGGTTTGTCGCTGGTATGGATGGCCGTGACCGTGAGGAGCTGACATCGTGACGGGAGAGGCCCGATAGCAGGATGTCGCGGTCCTAGAAGGTGAAGTGCATGGTGAGGTGTCGGAAGTCCCACCCGATCTCGTCCAGTGTCTTGAGCCATTCAACGTCTAGAACGACGTCAAAATGATCGAGAGGGATAACCATGAAGGGGGCTGCGAAGGCATAGTCTGCCACTGTAAAGGTTAGTATGCCGAGCTCCCCGAAGCAAGGCAGCTCCTTTTCGTTTGCAATCCGGACCGTTCTTGCTGCACTTGGTGTCGTACGCAAGCCAAGTCGTTGCGCAGCATAACAACTAACAAAGTTGTGAGTGCTGCTCGAATCAACTACGCAAAGAAGTATCACCCCGTGGATCTAAATGAGAAACCGCATCGTCCCCCCTTTATGGTCATGGACGACTAAGGCGGAGATTGACGGTCGGCCGTCCTCGTCGAACTCTTCTTCCGAGAAATCGGCCTCTTCGGCTTTCGGTACCTCTAGATAAAAAAGATACTTACACGGTGCCTGGGGAGAAGGTCTTGTCGCAGTTGAAGCAGAGTCCCTTTGCCGACGAGCCAGCGGAAGTGGCCTGGACGGCCGTCCCGAGGGTGCCGGCCGACCCTGCCGTGGAGAGCCCTGGAGCATGGGACCCGTCGCTAGAGGCCGGTCTCTGCTGGGGTGCCGTGTAGCACGCGAACGGGAATCGCTCACCGTATATAAGGCTTCCGGAAACGCCTGGGGTGCCGCCTTTCGTCCACCTATTCCCCGCCTCGCACGCGCACCGCATGGCCTGTGCGAGGGTTAATGGCCAGTCGCGGTGCACATCCTGGCCCATGGTTATCGTCAAGTCGGAGATGTAGATGTCGATCTCCTCGTCGCTGGACATGCGCGGAACTCGAGACAACATGGATTGAAATTCTCGGTTGAAGTCCGCGACCGTGCCCGTCTGCTTGAGGGATATGAGATCCCCCAAATCCTCCGCGATGCGTGAGAATGCTGAATTGGATGAGAAGCTCGTCATAGAACTGCCCCCAGTCGATCCAGTCTATCCGTCGTTGCCACCCGTCGAGCTAAGACTGAGCCTCGCCTTCAAGTTTGAGACCCACCATCTGGACTCGCTCATCCTCAGGAATGTGGTGGAGTTCGCAGACCGCTCGCAATGACGCACCCAAAGTAAAGGATCGCCAGCGCCGTCGTAAGGTTGCAAGTTGAGTCGTGGAAAGCGTGGTAGCCAGCGTTCGTCACCGATATCGCCTCGGTCTCCACGATGCTCGCCCCTCCCCCTTAGAAGTGGCAAGGGTGGGGCAGACGACGGTATCTTTCGTTTTCGCGGAAGGGGTCGCGATAGTAGTCGTAGCGGAAAGGAGCCCCGCGCAGGGGTTCGCCGGAATGAACTTCTCCTCGCGGGGGGGGGGGGGAATAGGGGGGTCGTGGTGGGGTAGAGGGAGGAACCGGGGGGGGGGGGGGTCTGTCGAAGTAGGGGAGGACCCCGGGGGCCTGTCAGAGCGGTGGAGGGCCCGCGGGGGCTGTCAGGCCCACGGGGGGGCCTGTCGTCGACGTGCGGTTGTCCCCGCCGTGGGTTGCCACTGCTGTGTGGGCCCTGCAGGGGGGTGGGGTACCGCGGCCGGTTATGGTGGTTGTCGAGTTCGCGAGCAATGCGTTGATTTTTGCGACGAGGTCGGCGATTGAGGTGTTGATGGAGGCGTGGGTTGCCGCGGTACTTTCGGGCTGGGCGTCGAGACGACTGCAGATGCCGTCGACAGTGACCTCGAGTCGAAGGAGGCGTTCGTCGTTGGATGGTGGTATAGGCGCCATGAGGTCGGGAGGATCGACCGGCTCTGATACCAACTTGTTACGTGTTTCTTCTTACTTGGCGAAGGCACGCGTAACTGGACGATGGAGCGAGACGATGAAGAAGAAGCCGTCTAGTCTTGTGACCTGTCGGCCTTGGTGTTGCGCCTTATCACAGGCGCGGACGCTTCTCATATCGGGAGAAGTACCGCCTATTTCTTTGGTTAAACTTTTTCTTTGATAATTTTCTCAAGAGAATTTCCACCTCTATATATAGATAGAGGATGGCTACAATTGCTAACCATAATTTGTTGGAAAGGAAACTAATTAATTACTAATAATATCTTTCTTGAAAGGGAAGATATTTATTAGCAATATATTCTTTGAAAGGAATCTAATTATTAATTATTAATAATATCCTTCCTTGAAAGGGAAGATATTATTAGCAATATCTTTTTTGAAAGAAAACTAATTATTGCTAATGTTATTAATAATATTTTCAAGTAGTGCCACCGGCTAGGTCTGGGCAACTCTAGCCGTGTCTTGTGTGTCTTTCTTCTTGGCCGGTCCATGTGAGTAACGGGTAAAGATTCGCCCGAACCGAACCGAACCGAACCGTAACATCTTCCACCCTATAGGGGATTGTTTTGTGGTTGTTCCATTGTTGCACAAAATTGTATTGTGTATCCTCAAGCTAAGGTCTCTGTGTCACTGTGTTTGTATTTTTTTTTTCTTATAGTTGGCTCTTCTATGATCTCTCTCAACCCTTTTAGTGAAGAATGAAAAAAAAATGCAGACTAAAGAAGCTGCTTGACCACTTCCGTTAACATTGCACTTGGGAAGTAGATCCAAGTGGTTTATGCCTGGGGATAGCCAAGTTTGGCCGACCTTATTTGTTGTAAGTTGACGAAATGGTCTTAACACTTTTGCCTTTTTGGAGTGTCGGCTGCTTAGATTACTACCTTATAGCAGATCCATTTGGATAGAAGTCAATTAGACCATCCTCGAAGCATTCTCAGTAATGCCAATTGATAATTAATTCTCAGTAATATGTAGTATATTATCTGCACATAAGAGGTGACAAGTGCTTATTATAATATATTGAGAAATTTTGAGTGGCACCCCATTTTATTTTACCATATTTAAGGTGCACTCCACAAGTTTGCACAAATGTAAGTTACCTCCCACTTTTGACGGATTCCGTCCTTCTTTAACGGTCAACTCCTTTGACCCTTTTTTTTTGACGAAAATGCCCTCTTCTCTACCCCGAGCCCCCTCTCCATGACATCCCCGCTGCGCGCGTGCCTCCGCCGGTAGTCCCCACCCCCGCGCCCCCTCCACCTTCCCGCCCCCCCCCCCCCCCCCCCCCCCGCCGCCGCCGCCGCCGCCGTCGCTGGAGGCGGGGGGGTGGGGGGGTGGGGGGGGGGGAGGGCGGGCGGAGGCCAGGAGGGGGGGGGGAGCGGGGGCGGTTGCCGGGGGGGGTGGAGGGGGGAAGAGGAAAGAGGAAGGAGCAAGGACATTTTGGTCTAAGAAAATTTTTTTTGACGGTTACCGTCCAAAGTGGGGGGTAACTTACATTTGTGCAAACTTGTGGGGTGCACCTTAAATATGGTAAAATAAAGTGGGGTGCCACTCAAAATTTGTCTAATATATTTCATTTTTCATACATGAACAGGGAACATAAAGCTTCTATTTGTGCATGCACTTTTATTCAGGTTGCATCTTGATTCAGAAACTTTTATTTTCTACATATGAAAGTATTTGGAGTTCGGGTGCTCAATTAGGTTGAGGTTGTCTATTTTGGTCCAACAAGAACTACATTTTTTTTGAAATAAACTATAATGCTGCTGAGTTTGAGAGCTTTTGTTTAATAATCATTTACATTCATGATGTTCCTCAAGTTAACTTTAGGACTGTGGAAACATGAGACCAATCAGTCGCCCATGGCATTAGAAAATCAAGACCATATGCTCAAGATATAGTCTTTCTCTCACCTATTTATTGCTTGTCAATTCACAAGAAATGCGAACTCAATTTTTTTTTCTCAAATCCTTTTTAGATCATAAGTTTTTGGAAGGAGATGTCAAGATTAGGATGGTTTTGATTTAGCCTATTGATTACCACTTTGTGGAAGGAAAACATAAATTACATCTAAATCTAACTGTAAGAGATATATTTACTTCCACCAAATTTGCACCTGGAAAGGACCTAACAGGTTTCCAGACTCTATAGTTCCTCAGCTTGATTTCACTCCCTATCTGACTAAATCATCCTATAGAAGAGCAATAAATCCACATTGAGGTGTGTGCTATGAAGGTTAGGTTGGAATGGTCTTTCATAAGATAAAGGTTACGTTCTGTGTTAAGGATTGGGAGCTTGATAGCCTATTGGAATCTTCGTGATAAGGTGAGAGATCCCTCTTTTTGCAGAATCCTTGGCACTCGATTTTGTTTTCATGAGTTTTTGCCTACTGCTTGGGTTTGCTTAAAGTGAGGACTGCTTTCTGCATGTTTTGAGGGAGAGGGTGCACCAATCGAATGGAAAGACTTTATAGTTATTGATGCATAACCAAGATAGCTTCTTATGTCTAACATGACAGACCATCCTAGCAGTAGCAGATGATCCAGCCATTCATCGTGATTTACACATTAATACCTGCATGGGAAAATAATCAGATAGGACCACTCCTTCCACAAACATGGTGACTGGCAGATAGGTTCTTACGTCTAACATGACAGACCATCCTAGCAGTAGCAGATGATCCAGCCATTCATCGTGATTTACACATTAATACCTGCATGGGAAAATAATCAGATAGGACCACTCCTTCCACAAACATGGTGACTGGCAAAGATATTGCTGTTGGACGATTAGCATTTGCCCCAATCTACATTTCTTAAATATTTAGGATTAACAATAATAATCTTAGTTAGATACCAAATCTTTTATACATGAAGATGTTCAATATAAATAACAGCATATGAGACCACTTGGTTTGTTGCTTGAGAGTGTTCATCGACTGTTTAGCTCTGGACATAGACTTGGTAGAATTAGGGATACCTAATTTAGCAACATCTATAATGCAACACCAAAGTTTCCAATCAGCCGTATCCACAAATCTGTCTAAAAGCAGAAGTCACATGCTTTTAAGATTTTATGCTCCTAGTGTTTATAGGATAGAAATAGAATACACAGTTTATTGGTTGGGGCGTCCCTGTGTATCGACTAGTGACGTGTTGCATCGTTCTCATCTGGTGCGATGATAAGTTGTTGTAGTGTTTATAAATAGGATAAGCAGCTTCTACATCAGATATGCTTATTTGGGTTTAAAAGCACCCAAATTCTATGGTTTTTTTTAATATGTTTAAAATTTATTGAGTTTCATGCTGTGTAGTGTTGACTAACCATCAATTGGTTGACAACATGGTCATATGTAGGACAATTCGATCAATACTTCTTTACTTATAGGTGTACATATGATATGCTTTTATGAATAAGTATTAGTTTTGTGCTCGTCTTCATTCTGGGTTGTCCTGCAATTTTTAGACGAGTACTGTCACTCAAGCATCATACTACTTGAAAACTATTCAGGTATGTAGAAGTGTATGCATATTTGTAAACCAAAAATACACATCTTTATTTTTAGATTTAAAATTTGGGATAGAGGCTTGTTGTTGTTGTTGTTGTTGTTATCTATAATTTTAGATTTGAGATATGCATCATACATCTTTCGGTGGCATGCTAGATTAATATACCTCTACACTTAAACCAGAACTGTCCTCTCTATTCAAAGCATACACCAATAAACTCCCAAAAGCAATTAGAGTAATACTTTTTGCAGGCATGTGTTGAGAGGATCAAACGAGATGAGAGTGATCACAAGCATTGTACTGGACAATACTTTGATTACTGGTCTTGCATTGATGAATGTGTAAGTGTTCAAAGTTTTTTGTTTCCTTTGTGATCACTAATTCACGCGCTAATTTGAATTGCTTTGTGACAACAGGTTGCACCAAAGCTTTTTGGCAGACTGAAGTGATCCAACCCCTGGTGGTTTAGATACCTTTAGGTTTCCCTATTGCGAGCTGTGTGTCAGTATTGTTGGTCTGGCTGCCCCTTTTTTTATTCCCTTTAGATTTACCAGGTTTGTTTTCTGAACTAGAGCAATAAAGAACAACTTATGGCTCGTTATCGTGTTTCACTGTAAGGTGTCTATCAGTATCACGATTTATGGGATGAGAAGATAGCTGATTTATCGAATTATCTATCGTGTTGAAAGCGTAGAAACTGCCACCAATCTTATGGTCAGTATGTTAACTACCAGGAAACATTGATGTCATTCCTTTTAAATATTTGGCTTAATGTGTCCTCGACGAATGCAAATTCCTATAGCAAATTGTGAATCGAACTCGAGTCTTACTCCTTGGTTAGATCTTAAATTGCACAGGCAAATGGTAGTTACCTACTCCATCAACTGGCTTTCTATCTAGGTTTACTGCATGGCCATGTCATGCTCATAATTGTTGGGTAACAACTTTGGTACCAACCTGGAGAGTTGATGTCAAGTTGGCAAAAATTCTTCTGGGTTTTGTTTTGCTCTATAAACGAGGCTATTCTGATGGGAGAATATTTGTACGACGACGTGCATATTGTGCTAACGAGGCTATTCTGATGGGTTTGTTTTGCTCTATAAACGAGGCTATTCTGATGGGATAATTTCATATTTGTGTAGATAACTTCGTGCATATTGTGATGTTTGATCCTTGCACTGTTGCAGAGTCTGTTGCTTTCTTTATATGTACAAAGTTCATGATGTTGATCTGGAATGCTTAAGCTAATTAGATTAGGTTAACTTGGATTACTTTGACTGTGCAAGTAGAATTCATGCAATCACAAGAATATTATCGGTAATATATATATATATATATATATATATATATATATATATATATATATATATATAAACTTTGAGGTGGAGTCCACTTGTCATACGGTGGCTGTATCAAATTTGATACAGTCATCTATATCAAAGTTTTACTCAACTTGGACCATTGCGAAGGGGAAACTATATATAAGAGCAAGTCTTCTCCAAAGCTAATCCAAGGAACTGGCCTTCTTTGTGTTCTTGGGGCGTTGCCATCTCTTTGAGCTTAAATTTTATCATTTATTCATTTATAAAGAACGAACAAGACCTTAGGGCCATCTCCAATGGAGATTTCTGAAATCAAGTTTCTATCCTATCCTACATTGTACTTTAAGAAAATGGGTAAATATCACTTTTGGTCACCCAATGTTTCAAAAGTTCAACTTTTAGTCATTCCATGACCAAAAATATATATGGATAGTGACTAAAACTTAAACATTTGAAACATTCGGTGACAAAAAATGACGTTTACCCTTAAGAAAATTTATATCATAGTTGCTATAGTTTCTATCTAGAAATTATACACACACAAAAATACACTCCAATGTGGCAAAATAAATGATCAATTCAATGATGTAGGGTCCAATATTAATTGTTATGAGAGATGAAGAATCTCTATAAGGTCTCGTTTGGTTTGCGGAATCATCGGTTGGGAAAGGAAAGTGATTACTTTCCTATATTTGGATGTCAAAGGCATTGAGGAGGAAAGAAAAGTGATTTCCAATGGAAGAAAAATTAGGAAAAAAAAGTGATTCCATCATGGATCTACTACCAGAAATTCAATGCGTAATCTCAGCATTCAATGTGTATTTCTGAATAATCTCATTTTTCAATTATTAAGCAAGAAATAAATTTTCCACATTGAAGTATTTACTTTCCTTTCTAAAAAATTTGGCATTTCCAACATCGGAAAGAAAAATAAATAAAAATTATAATTTTCCAAAGGAAAGTAATGTCAAGGAATTGATTTCCTTTCGAGGCCTAAGAGTATAGAAACCCTCATAAAAAAAAAATTTATCCTACATCACCGCCACATAGAATAGAAATTGTTATAGAAATCTCCATTGACCTAAGAAGAATTTCCAATACCATATGGGGAGCTAGAAACCCCCAATTGGAGATGACCTTAGTTGTTTGAGCCGAACTTACCATTTATAAAGAAATCGAATATATAAGGGATAATTTAGCAATGCCCCCATTCTAAATGTTGAAATTAGCATATACCCCCACTATTTTATTTATCTAACAAATACCCCCATTTTTTGATATAAAATAAAAAATTTAAGATATACCCCCACTCTTTTACATAGGAGTGGGGGTATTTGCTAAATAAATAAATAGTGGGGGTATATGCTAGTTTTAACATTTGGAATGGGGGTATTTGCTAAATTATCCCATATATAATGATGAACACTTCCAAGTAAAAAGTACAACGAACGTTTGGATGGAGGTTTTATAATTCTAGGATTCTATTTCTTGTTTCTTTTCCATGGAAAAGGAATTTAACATTTCCATATCTATGTCCGGTTAGATTGAAAATATGTAATCCAAAAAACTATTTTCTTATTTTTTCCATATTTGGTTTAGGAATCTCAACTTGTTTAATTTTTCATAAATACTCTTTCCATGTTTGGGTTATGTTTTACTTTCCCACATATGTGAAAATCTAAAGCCCTCATATCCCCTCTCAATTTCTAATCTAAAGGAATCCAAAACTCATTTCCACACATCTAAAACTTGAACCAAACCGCCCCTAACTTAATAAATCTCACACTTATTTAAACTCTTTAAAGTGTTCAACACTATAAATTACAAAAACTAAACATGCTCTTAATCTCACAAGTATATATATATATATTTATATATATATATATATATATATATATAATATATATATATATATCCGTCCCCCATCCCCTGCCCTCTATCCGATGGTACCTACTTTACTTTGGCAGGGCTCTCACGACGGAACTTTTGATCCGAATATATATATATATAATATATAATATATTATATATATAGAGGCTTGGTTGCTCACTTGCTCCTATATGACAAGTAAGCTTTCCGATGATCACGACACCTATCACCCTCAAGCACATGAACACGCATGGGGCCATTCTAAATGTTGGTTGAGCTTGGGATTAAATTCGTCCCTTGTCCAATACCTACACCTGCCAACCTAAGATTGCCTACTCCCAACACAGAAAAGTTGATCCTGAGTAAAAATACCTGCACCCACAGGGCCACATGAACTTCATTTGAACGCTCGGAACAAGCGGTCAATAAATCCTACATTTCATGAACTATATTCATCATTTTAATACTTGCAACAATAGGTGAAAATTTTCCAAAATCAACCTTGGCAACAACTTAAAAATGAAAGAGAGCCAATTATAAGCTCGCTAATTGAATTTTCTTAATATCCCGATACAGATTCATTGTATGGGAAGTCAGAATTCTGCTGTGGTGGTGGCGGTGGAGGTCTTGGCCTCGCATACTCCGCAAAGATAACCCATCCATCAAGAAACTGCAAAAATACAAATTAGTAAAATTAGATGTTCTCTTGAGGTGGAAAGTATCACTAGTAGACAATAATAAGTTGCACTATTGGGTTCACAAAAGTATTTACAAAAAATTAGTTTCAAGGAACAACAGCAACTAAAGCTATTCCTAACCTTGCCATCCATGCCCTTTATTCCTTCTGCTGCATCTTCCAGAGTGGCATATTTCACGAATCCGAATCCCTTGGAGTACCCAGAAACACGGTCGGTTACAACTCTAGCTGTCAAATTCAAAGATAATGGGAATTATCGTTTGTAGTTCTCGTGTGTTTTGGGAAATATTCAGTTCACAGAAGGCAACAGATTTGTTTTTAAAGGTTCAAGCAAAACATTAACCAACCGTGGACTACTTCTCCAAACTTTGCAAAAGCTTCCCTTAATCCCTCAGTCGTAGTCCTCTTGCTAAGTCCTGCAAATTCCTGAGAATCATCAAACTGGGATCTGGAAGTTTGAAAATAAAGATATCTAATTCTAACACGAGTCTCTATAGTATCCACCGAAGGAACAACTTTGAGACATAAGTATATTATTTCTGATCATATCTTTATAGCTTGGACAAGGAAAGAATACTTAAACATGGTATAATTGGATCAAATGTAAGATGCCAGCCACTTGTCACACACGTAATTTTTTGCTCCCTGAGAGTGCTTTGCATAACCCCCCTCCAGACTGGGGTTAAGTTGGAGTTAAGTTGGAATGCTCTTAAGTTGGAATGCTCTAGAATTTCCGAGTGTGGTGGAGTCCTCTTGAACTCTCACGAGACTTTCCTATTTCTTATCATGTATTATTTTATTAACAAGGTTTGCAAATATTTCAGGCCTAGAAGCTTCCAACCGTTGTATGTTGCACAAGCACAACCATGGCCACACTTGTAAGGCCCTTGAGTCAATAAATAGAATGAGTCTCATTTGCTCCTAACCACCAAAACCTTGTAAGCTTTCTTTCATATAGTGAAGTTCTCTTAAGTTTCCAATCTTTGCTCCACTCCTCTCCTCTTTTTAGCACGATAGTCGAGTCCGTTCGAGGGAGACTTGCACAAAGCTTCGAGGAGGAAGAATGTGCGCCGCACGGGTGATGTGTAGGCAAAAACACTAAGTCCGGACTAAAAAGTTATGAGTCACTAAGCTCACTAATTAGTTGTGTTATAAATTGGATCTGGTGCAAGAACAAACTCATTCACAAAATGTAATATCGCAGTCACTAATGAAAAATTCAAACTAAGAAAACATAACAAGGCAACTCAGATTATAGGAAACCATATTAACATTTACATAGCATCAGTCTACTGACTTTGACAAGGCAATAGAAAACTGCAAAAGTAAGCCTAATATTATATCAGATTCCCCGTCAAAATTCTAAATTATTTTTCTTGACCAGTGCTTTCTAGCCGTGTAATGTTCCTGTGGAGCCTATAAACCTAAAACAGCTTTCTAAGAGGTTGCCATATTAACAAGGCTTTTCCAGAGAGAATGCTACATCACAATGACTTTGGAATTTCACTTTAACAGATCTGAAATAGGATTCAAAATATTAGTTGCTGCAGTTCAATCTTTTCTTTCATATTAGACGTATGAAACTTTTTTATTCCCCCCCTCCAAGATCAAATGCGGCAATCAGAGCACATTTTTTCTCCTTCACCACAGCCTACAACCCCTTAACTATAAACTAAGCCTTACCATCATCATCATCCCAATTAGTTCCATCCAAAGTCTGATCTTGTGTGTTTTTGTTCGAGACCACATCCTACAACCCTTTAACTATAACCCTAAGCCTTGCCATCATCATCATCCCTATTAGTTCATCCCAAAGTCTGATCTCGTCTGTTGTGTTCGAGCCAAGCAAAGTCATCAGACATAAAAAACCACTTCTAAAACATCTAAAACTCTCCCAAACCTTTTCTATCTTAAGCCACATATTGAAGATGCATTGCAACTATTATCACAACTTCTAGTTCATTTTAGTTAGAACCATGGTTTCCACCTAAACTAAGTTTTAAGTTTTTAACCTTGAGGCAACTCATAGACAAGAACTCTCCAAGTAGAAAAACTTTAACCTATAAACTTAAATAGTGATCAAATTTCAATTATAGGCCAAATTAAACATACTTTAACCTATAAACTTAAATAGTGATCAAATTTCAATTATAGGCCAAATTAAACATACAAATAAGTGTTTAGTTCATAGACGTGATGTCCCACACTAGTCTGTCTAATTAAATAACAAACGTAACAATGTTTACTGTTTCTTTTTCTGGTCACATCAAAGAGCGAAAGTTTCCATTTTGGGGATGGGGTAGACTTCTGCAGAAAATTTTACTTTCATGTTATTTAACTTCGTTGTTGCTATTAGAAAACGAGTTGCAATATTCATAAAATTACCCTATAAGCATGCTTGAAAACCATAGGAGAATACTAAAACTTCAATTGAGTAAGAATTTAATCAGAAAATTGTTGTTATTAAAAAGTACTATTCACAAAAAAAAAAAAAAAGGAATCCTAACTTGAGTCTAGTTGGAAACTGTTATCAATCCATTATTGGAGAAGAGTTCCTAACTTTTGAGAACGAATGGTAGCCTAAATAATAACGACAGAAAATGAAAAATAGAACTTCCTAACCCATCTCCATAACTATGAATGTAATATACAATATTCTTACACATCCCTAATGGGGTTAGTCACCTAATTTCATTTATTTCGTTTCTTCTTCTACAAAAAGACCATGCTATAGTTCCACTACGAGATTACATATAATGTCCAGGTAGCTCATCACACCTAAACAAGAGCCGAGGGCAGCTTCAGACTGCATCTGCTAGGGAAAAAATTCATAATGAATCCTATTATCCTAGAATGACTTGCTCATGTATGCTTCATTTCAACAAGTTGTTTTTGTAATGCCCCGCTCCGCGCGAGACATTTGGTTGGCTTGTCGATGGGATCAGAATGTTGGACCATGACTTATGTTGAATAAGGAAATTGAGACTGATGCAGTCTCTCTTAGCTGGCTAGACGGAAAGGGTTTTGGAACGTGGCTCGCTGGTGGAGCTACGCTTAGTGGAATTGTGTGTGATCAGAACAGGAAGACTCTTTTATGCAAGTGAGTGGAACTGTCCCCTTCCACTCCTTACTCCTTCATACTTAATAAAATGAAGTATTGGAATGCTATAATTGTCCCTAAATGTCCCATGTGTTAGTCGCTGATTAATAGAGATGCTTATGCTGAGAATTATTGAAATGTACAACATTGAACTGCTAATGTGATTTGATGCCTGAGAATGAATTGATAACATTGTCCCTTATGTTTAATGCTGCTGAAATAAATAAAATACTTGAATAATGAGATGCGATGTGATTGATACATGAGAAAGAACTGGCTATGCTATTAACACAATGAACTAAATGAGACTCTTGAATCATGCACTCTCTGTATAACTGTGCAAGGAAATGAGATGTGCTGTTTTCGTGTAAGCAATAAATGAATAATAATTGTCCCAATAAAACGAATGAAAAGTTGTTTGTCCTATGGAATGAATGAAATGTCATTGGTTCCTCATTGAGAGTGCTATGAGAAATGTGCAATGAATCAATGAATGAGGAATGATGAGGCTTGGGATTATGGAGATCACCAAGTAGAACGATGGTAATGATTAGTCGTTGAACACGGCTCGGGATTGAGATGAGATGTTGAACTGTTGGCTCTGCTTACTTTCAGTTGCTTTACCATGCATTTGTGTTATCAGTCGACACGCATTCGCATGGTCATGGACGTACTTGTACAAGTCTGAGTAAGTTTCCTCGAACGGTACCTGGGCACCGGACCGATTCGACCCGGGAGGAAACATTGGTCGTGTATGGTGGCACGAGGTATTACGGACATTCGGCTAGGCTTGCAACCTACCCTGGAATGGTGCGTCGTAATACCCGTTGGAAATCCTTTATGGTGCAGTTTCACCAACGACCATGTAGTCAGGATGCATGCTAATGAATGTTTTGTGCAGACATAGTAAGTATATCATATTATCCTGTATTTTTATGCAGGTACGAGGAGTTGGCTATCGGTAAAAATCACTTAAATGTGATATACTCAATATATGTGTTGAGTTAAATTGCGTCTTAACGTGCCAAGTAAATGATGCTATGTGTAGTCTTTCAATATGAGAACCTGCTTAACATGTTAAATTCAGTATGCTAGAAAGATGCCTTGCTATAAACGCTGCTCAAACATAACATACATGCTAATGGATGCTTGAAGTGAGAATTGTCATAACATGTTTAAGATGTTAATGTTAACGATGCCTCAATGATGTCATTGCATGATAACACCAAGAATGCTAATGATACGTCCACATGAATATTGCTAAGAATAAGTTTACATGCTTCACTATGATTTTACATGAACTGTAAACTGCTGCAGGCCCCAAGTAGAAAGATCATTCTATTAATTGCTTGTAAAATTGACCAGTTAGTGTTGGTTTAGGCGAGTGGGTTGGATTCTGCTCGCCAATACATAGTGATGCTGACCACGTTTTTGTGGGCAGGTGCTCGTGCTTGAGATGTTCTGTACGAAGATTGGCTTGACCGGTCCCGCAGCATCGAAGATTTGTTGGGCATGCAGAACCTCTCCTTGTACAAGATGATGTCTTTGTTATAAAGGGCATGATGTATGGAACATTGTATCAGTTGTACCAGTGAGTTGTAAGCCAAGTCGGCATATCGAGTTGTAATCCAACGTATCCAAGTATCAAAAGCGAGGTATAGCATTGTCAGTTGGCTTTCAATGTAAAGTGAGATTGGTTGTAAGTATTGTATTTCAATACAAGTCTTGTACTCTTCTTCAATTATCAATAAAGAGAATAAAAAGAATAAAGTTCTATATATCTGTGTGACTTCAAGTTATCCTTTTATCTCCGCTGCTATAAAAAGTGATGTATTTCTATACAATGAGAAAGATTGTCCCATTAACTTCAATTTATCTGCTTCTGCCGCTGCGATGTGTTCCTATTTGAAGATAATCAATTATGTACCATCTTAGCCTTGTACAAGTACAATACCAGACTTGTACGGCATCACGCCCAAGCGAGGACGATCTATTCCAAGATAAAATATGTGAATAAATGACTCTACGAATCGGGACGTGACAAATTGGTATCAGAGACTTTACGTCCTTGGTCTCTTCTTTGATTCGTTTCAAATCAAAGTTGCATCGACGATTAACCAAAGTTGCTTCCGCGATCACTCAACGTTGCTTCCACGATTAAATCAAAGATTGCTTCCGCGATTGTACTGTTGTTGTTCGGTAATCATCCTATGTTGTTTGTGTCTGAAAGTTCGTTGACCCTCTTGGCTGCTCTGGATGTTCCATACAATAAGTCTAAATACAATATGATGCCCCTGAATAATGATTGTGTTGTTGGTTTGGACACAGATAACCCAACAATGACTCGATGCCATAGTATTATAGTGTGAATGCTGTTTGGAATGTGGAAATAAAGAAAAGTGGCTATGTATGCTGTAACAAGTTGAGAATTGCATGTGATGTTGGAAAGAATTGGGAATGAAATTCTATGGATGAGTTCAACAGAACGGATGAGTTGATTCATGGGAGATGGCTAGTACTTTTGAGACCCTAAGAATGTTGGCTTGTGATATTGAGACCCGAGATGTTGGCTAAGTGTTGTGATCATTATAGATCACGAATGTCCGGAATAGAATTGGGTTGGTATCGTTTAAGGATGGCTTCGTTTCTGAGTATATATTGCCTCTACCACCTCAGAACGAGATGTATGTTGACCCTTTCATAGATAGCAATGAGACTATCTGTGGGTACTGGGTAGTGCCGAACTTAGCTGGAGTCTGTATTGTTGCTAGATGACTCGAGTGTCCCTTGACGGTAATGTTATATTGGGTAGCGAGATTGTCAAAATTGTAATCGGTGGCTTGGTTAGAAATTGTTTAGTCGAGTGATGACTCAGACTAGTAAAGACAGTATGCTATGGGTAAATGATTTGGCTAGAAATGTTGTGGCTTAAAACATCTGAATGTTGACTTCGATTGGTTGGATGCAAATCATATTGGCTAATACAAAGTTGGTTGCTAAGCTAAAAGTTTTGAAATATTGTCGGTAAACCAAAGGAATATTAGAAATATGTGCCCTGACCCTAAGGTGTAGCAGATGTTAATCCATCTTGATCACCAAAGGATAGTCATTCCATATGTGCATGTATGCTGAGGAATTGAATTATATTAGAAAAGTAACAAGTAGCAACCATGAATATTTGTGTTGCATAGAGGATGGTTAATTGATACATAAATTGTCGGATTGAATGGAATGAATACTCGACCCTTGAGGTAGGGAATTTTAAGAATGTCCGTATGAGATTTTGACGGCTGAAAAAAGAATGAGATTTAAGAATGCCCGTAGATAGTTTGATAATTGAGAAACGAATGGGATTGAGGAATTGAAACGTGTTGGATAATGTCGGTATATGTGATTGTAGAGGGATATAGATTGTTGGCTTATAACTTAGTGGTGTGACTCTGTCATACGGACCGAATAGTATGGTTCCATAGTCCTGTTGAGACTAACGGAATCGATGACCCTTGAATAGTTAGCCTTGGCCTATGGGTTGTGGGTACAAAGGAATTGGAATAGAAATTAAATCGTTGGAATTTACTTGGAGTATTAGAACAATGAGAATTGTATGTCGGTTTGGGATTGACCGTAATGTTGATGGATCGATCTTAAGTCGATCGTTGGGTTAGTCTAAGAATGAGCCTCGTGGGAATTATTTCCTTGAGGAGACCCTAGATAGATAGACTTGACCCTAACGACCAGTTGATGACTTACCAATTGTTGGCATAGCCGACAATGACGATTAGCATTCAGACTGAGTGATACCCATGGGTTTGGGTAGAGTTCCTTAGAACTGTCAGTTGCTTGTTGGCCCTAAGAATAAGGACTAGTATAACCCTAGTAGTCGTCCACTCTAGGGAAGTCACCTGAATGATTAAGTTTAGCTGCCAGTATAGCTAACCTTAGAGATTGACTAAATAATAGGTGATCATTGGAGACCCTAGAATGACCTTGTGGCATTGTACGAGAGATGGTGAAGATGAGTATTGAACAAGGAATTGTATGCTTCAACTTGTGCCTTGGAAACGTTTGACCGGTATCTATAGTCAGGTAGCTGGGTTAACCTTGACTGTGCATAGAATTATACCCTGACTCGGGTAATCGATAGGGGTGATGTCGGATTGTATCTTTTAGAAAGATGAATTGCCTCGGTGAGAAATATTGTTGGAATTGGAAAGGAATATGATTGCATGTTGTGAACTTTTGATATGATTGGCTCTAAGTTAGACCCTTGGCCGAATGTTAGAAATATTATGCTTGATAGAGAGCTTGACCGAGTTGTCCTTGATGATAAGTGTTGTGGCCTGGAAGATAGTGATTGTGGCAAGTGAATAAAGTGATAAGTCAATTGAAAGGATGCAAGTCGGATTTGGAAAAGAGAGTTATATCGTGGCTGATCGAATCGTACTTACATGGAAGTTGGCTGAAGTACATATGTTTTGGGGACGCCTAAAATATGTGTATGGATCCAGCCGAAGTGATAGGTTGCGACTGAGATAACATTATGGGAAGAAAATTATCGCACTAGCGCGGACTTTGGCTGAAATGCATATATTTTGGGGACGCCTAAAATATGTGTATGGATCCAAACGAAGTGATACGTTGCGACCAAGATAGAAATGCATGAAATATTGGTGAATCAATGAGAAGTTACAAGTAATTGAAAAGAGAAGGACAGATCGAATCGTTGATGGATTTAAAATGGTACAGTTGGATAGGTATTTTGAGATGACCGAGTGTGCTAAATGAATATTGAATTGAAGCTGAAAGAGTAACTTGTTGTGACTAAGTAAATTAGTAAGATGAGTGGTTCTCTTAAGTTTCGAGGACGAAACTTTTTCTGAGTGGTATAATATGTAATGTCCCGCTCCGCGCGAGACATTTGGTTGGCTTGTTGGATGGGAACAGGATGTTGGACCATGACTTATGTTGGGAATAAGGAGAATTGAGACTGATGCAGTCTCTCTTAGCTGGCTAGACGGAATAAATTTTGGAACATGGCTCGTTGGTGGAGCTACGCTTAGGAATTGTGTGTGATCAGAACAGGAAGACTCTTTTATGCAAGTGAGTGGAACTGTCCTTCCTCCTCCTTACTCCTTCATACTTAATAAAATGAAGTATTGGAATGCTATGAATTGTCCCTAAATGTCCCATGTGTTAGTCGCTGATTAATAGAGATGCTTATGCTGAAATTATTGAAATGTACAACATATTGAACTGCTAATGTGATTTGATGCCTGAGAATGAATTGATAACATTGTCCCTTATGTTTAATGCTGCTGAAATAAATAAATACTTGAATAATGAGATGCGGTGTGATTGATACATGAGAAAGAACTGGCCATGCTATTAACCAATGAACTAAATGAGACTCTTGAATCATGTACTCTCTGTATAACTGTTGCAAGGAATGAGATGATGCATGTTTTCGTGTAAGCAATGAAATGAAATAATTGTCCCAATAAAACGAATGAAAAGTTGTTTGTCCCTTTGGAATGAATGAAATGTTATTGGTTCCTCATTGAGAGGAATGATATGAGAAATGTGCAATGAATCAATGAACGAGGAATGATGAGGCTTGGGATTATGGAGATCACCAAGTAGAATGATGGTAATGATTAGTCGTTTAACACGACTCAGGATTGAGATAAGACGTTGAACTGTTGGCTCTGCTTACTTTCAGTTGCTTTACCATGCATTTGTGTTATCGAGTCGACACGCATTCGCATGGTCATGGACGTACTTGTACAAGTCTAAGTTTCTTCGAACGGTACCTGGGACACCGGGACGGATTCGTCCCGAAAGGAAACATTGGTCGTGCTATGGTGGCACGAGGTATTATGGGACATTCGGCTAGGCTTGCAACCTACCCTGGAATGGTGCGTCGTAATACCCGTGGAAAGTCCTTTATGGTGCAGTTTCACCAACGACCATGTAGTCAGGATGCATGCTAATGAATGTTTTGTGCAGACATAGTAAGTTATCATATTATCCTGTATTTTTATGCAGGTACGAGGAAGTTGGCTATCGGTAAGAAATCACTTAAATGTGATATACTCAATATATGTGTTGAGTTAAATTGCGTGCTTAACGTGCCAAGTAATGATGCTATGTGTAGTCTTTCAATATGAGAACCTGTAACATGTTAAATTCAGTATGCTAGAAAGATGCCTTGCTATAAACGATGCTCAAACATAACATACATGCTAATGGATGCTTGAAGTGAGAATTGTCATAACATGTTTAAGATGTTAATGTTAACGATGCCTCAATGACGTCATTGCATGATAAACCAGAATGCTATGATACGTCCACATGAATATTGCTAAGAAAAGTTTACGTGCTTCACTATGATTATTGTCCATGAACTGTAACTGCTACTAGGCCCCAAGTAGAAAGATCATTCTTAATTGCTTGCTAAAATTGACCAGTTAGTGTTGGTTTAGGCGAGTGGGTTGGATTCTGCTTGCCAGTACATAGATGATGTGCTGACCCACGTTTTGTGGGCAGGTGCTCGTGCTTGAGATGTTCTGTACACGAAGATTGGCTTGACCGGTCCCGCGGCATCGAAGATTTGTTGGGCATACAGAAGCTCTCCTTGTACAAGATGATGTCTTCTGTTTATAAAGGACATGATGATGGAACATTGTATCAGTTGTACCAGTGAGTTGTAAGCCAAGTCGGCATATCGAGTTGTAATCCAACGTATCCAAGTATCAAAGTGAGCTGTATAACATTGTTCAGTTGGCTTTCAATGTAAAGTGAGATTGGTTGTAAGCATTGTATTTCAATACAAGTCTTGTACTCTTCTTCAATTATCAACAAAGAGAATAAAGAGAATAAAGTTCTATATCTCTGTGTGACTTCAAGTTATCCTTTTATCTCCGCTGCTATAAAGAAGTGATGTATTTCTATGCAATGAGAATATTGTCCCCATTAACTTCAATTTATCTGCTTCTGCCGCTGCGATGTGTTCCTATTTGAAGATAATCAATTATGTATCATCTTTGTCTTGTACAAGTGCAATACCAGACTTGTACGATATCACGCCCAAGCGAGGACGATCGATTCCAAGAGATAAAATATGTGAATAAATGACTCTACGAATCGGGGCGTGACAGTTTTATTCTTTTCTATTATCGTTTGATTGATACACTATTTGATCTTCGTAATTTAAGCTCCGGATCACGAGGATCACCACTTTTGGTGATCTGTATTGGGACCCATCGCATTAGAGTAGAGGGGTCTGAATGTGGTTCCATGAGTAGTGTGATCACAGTAACTATGCACCCTATGATAATGAGAATTGAAAATGAGCAATGGTTTTCATGTGCTGCTACAAAAGCACCTATATAAGGCGCAAAAGCCATTATAAAGGGATGATAGTAAGATTTAGGGGGTCAGTAGAGACTGGAGAGTACACATGCAAGTTCTTATATAATTTAGTCTATTTAAAGCCCTCCAAAAACCACCGTAAGACGAATAAATCTCAAAAGTTTCCACAAATCTTTAGCTAGGGCTTAGACAACAAACTGATTTTCTCTCCTGATAAAATAAATTCAGAAAAGAAACCCTAGATTTATAAATAAAACTCTAACCCATCAATCTTTGTCCTGATGGACTTCCACTTCGCATTTAGCTCCTTTTGTATTTAAGTATTCAACGATATAGCACAGAAAAAGCAACACAGTTGGTAAAATAAGAGACAAGTGACATGTTTAAGAAAAAAAAAAACTTTCCAAAACCATAGCTAGGGTTTTGACAACAATCGAGTGCCTCTCCTAATAAAAGAAGTTTCTCAAAAAGAAACTCTACGTTTAGAAGTAAAACCCTTGTTCATCGATCTTTGCACTAACGGATGAGGGCTTTATATTTCTCATTTAGTCCCACTGTAACTACTTATTTGCTCGATGGATCGCAAATAACGGTACAATTAGGGGTTTAAGCTAAAAAAGGTCTTCATAATCCTCATTTTGTTTAGAAACCATGTATTTAGACAGGGATGGCCCAGGGTAAGCCATACAAGACTGACTTCAGGCTTGCGCAACCTCCAGTGTTCTAAAAAATCGGCCTAGGCGGCCGCCTAGGCGGCGCCTAGGCGCTAGGCGGCCGCCGGCCGCACCGAAAAGGCCCTAGGCGGCCGGCCTAGGCGCTGGGCGGGCCTAGGGGCCCTAGTCGGACCTAGGCGGTCCTAATCGGCCCTAGGGTTAGGGTTAGGGTTAATTTTTTTTGAAATTTTGAAAAAAAAAGTCAAAAAAAAAAGAAAAAAAATTCATATGACAAAATTAAATACTAACCTGCCTCGCCGCCGCCGTCGCCGTCGTCGCCGCCGCCGCCGTCGCCGCCGCCGTCGTCGCCGCCGTCGTCGTCGCCGCCGCCGTCGTCGTCGTCGCTGCCGCCGTCGTCGTCGCCTGCTGCTGTTGTTGCTGCTGCTGCTGTAGTAGTAGGGGAGGAGGAGGGAAGAGGGGAGCGGAGGGGAGGAGGAGAGGGGGGAGCGGAGAGGGGGGGAGGACGAGAGAGAGGAGCGGAGGGGAGGAGAGAGGGGAGAGGGGAGGGGAGCGGAGGGGAGGAGGAGAGGAGTCTGTGACTGCACTCTCTCTTCTCCTCCCCATTTATAAGTGTGTTTTTTTTTTCCTAAGTAAAAAAAAAAAATTTGAAACAACACACACATAGGATTTGAACCCATAACCTTATGTAAAGGTTTAAACATAGCTACACTAGCCATAAAAGCCCAATAACTTTTATGTTTATAAGTAACATACATATTATTATATATACTCATGAACAAAAGTTAAAAAAAAAAAAAAAAAAAAAAAAAAAAAAAAAAAAAAAAAAATCGGCCGCCTAGGCGGGCGCCTAGGCGCTAGGCGGGCACTCGGCACACCGATTCCGCCTAGCGAAATCTACAACATTGGCAACCTCCCTCCATAGTTTTGCTTAGGGCAACCCCAAGGCCCCATACTCTTTCGGGCCATTTCAACATTTGTTTAAAAAACAAGTAATTTCATAGGGGGGTGAAGTTTACTGTATTTATAGGAAAGAGAACATTTTTACGAATTTACAGAAAGAGGGGTGAGGCGACATCAGAGATGGCGCCAGAGGCCCCCCCCCCCCCCCCCGGCGCCATCTACGATGTCGCCGGACCATCCCCCCTTTTTTCTCCTTCCCTCTTTCAAATGCTAATTATCCTTCCCCCCTTTATTTGTCCATATCCTCTTTCTCTTCCCCAATACTTACTTTCTCTCCCCCTATGTACTTTTCTCCCATGTCATTATTTGTTTTCCTAGATTCCTTACGGGTTGTTGGAGTGCAAGTAGATGTATATAAGAGGATAAGAGTGGGAGAACATGATACATTCACATAGAGCACCAAGAACCGAAGAGCTAAGAGTGGGAGAAGATGAATGCTGGAAACGATGGTCGTATTTCCGGCGGACCGACGACTGAAAGAAAGGAACAAGAACGAAAAAATCACATATCTCGATTGGTGTTTACCGGAGAGGTAATTTTCCAAAAGTTCATATTTATTCGTTATTTTATTGTATATTAAATTAGAGTTAATTTGTGTCATTCGTTTTATTTGTAGTTATTTGATTATAAGCCGGATATACGGTTGCGTGAACTTGGACAATGGTGTAGCGCTACAAACTACGCCACATGGAAAATAAATACATATCAAAAGTGCTTAGTTAACGTATTTGGTTTTGGATATGTAGATGAGCTTCGATTCTTGTTGCACGACAGAGATTTAATATTTTCTCTAGTGGAACGTTGGTGGGCCCCAACGCAACACTTTTCAATTGCCGGTAGGAGAGATGACGTAACTCTACTGGATGTAGCCAACATTTTAGGGTTACCTATTACAGGTAAAATAATTGTTAAATATTAATTTGGGACAAAATTTTATATAAAAATCTAATTTAAAATTACATGTGAGCCTATATTTTTTGATAATCAACCAAGCGCTGCTACTACAATTAGACGTTATCTCGGTATTAATCGCCCGAAGATACAAACACAAGATCCGACGTCACTATAAACTGGTTGCGCGGAAACTTCATGGATCTAGACCGTACAATTGACGGTCCAGTTAACGTAAACGAAGAGCAGTTATTTAACTTCACTTATTTATTAATGTATTTATATTGAGAATATGGAACTCATAGTACCGTACGTTTACAGATTATTTATTGCACAAGGGCATACTCGCTCTATGTGGTTCAGTTCTTTTCCGAACGCAACTGGATGTCGGATTATGTTCGACTTCTTCTTTTCTTGAAAACAGATAATTTCATAGGGGGTGAAGTTTACTGTATTTATAGGAAAGATGACACTTTTACGAAATTACAGGAAGAGGGGTGAGACGACATCAGAGATGGCGCCAGAGGCCACCCCCCCCCCCCCCCCCCCCCCCGACATCTCTGATGGCGCCAGAGGGCCCCCCCCCCCGCGACATCTATGATGTCGCTGGGCATCCCCTCCTTCCAACGTTCCACTTTACTGTATAACGTTCATATTCTAACCGTTGGAGATTGCATCTATATAAACGGGGTGAATGTGAGAGAGTTTCATTCCCACTTCACTCTTTCTATTCTTCCTCCCACTTTCTATTAGCAGCGCTCTACATTCTTCAATATTTTCTACAGATTAGAAGTTGTCCATTTTTCGATATGGATCAGAGCCTAAGAATATTGTGCTCACATGGAGGTTCAGTAAATGGGCTATCATACGAAAGCGTTTTACGCAACTTCTTTTAACCGATCGTATTAGTACATTAGATAGTCTACGAACTCTGATTATTAACTTTTTTCTATTCGATATGAATTTATTTTAAGACATGTTTTCGTTTCTCATTGTTTGTTAATAGATTCTGATCAAGCATGAAATTTTGTTCTTGAAGTTAATTTGCAATCGCCATTTATAAGTATTTTTGTTACTCAAGTTTCTCCACCACTTGAAATGTTTCATCCACGTGCTTCTAATTATGAAGTGGGTGCTAGTTCTTCTCGACCACTTCCAACTCATGAAGAAGAAGAACCAGTAGATCTACCTAGTAATGATGATTTTGATGATTTTCAAACTATTGAAAATAGTGATAATTTAATTGAAAATATAGATGATGATTTTGATGATACTTTTAGTAGTGGTACCACTCATGAATTATTTGTCGGACAACAATTTGCTACACGGCTTGAGTTTAGAAATTTTATAAGTAATGTAGCAATTGAACATAACTTTACATGTTCAACCGGTAGTATGAACAATTCTAGGAAATTATTTATACTTGTGATCAACCAGCTTGTAATTGGAGAGTATATGCTAGACCCCTTGGCACAGGACAAATATTTCTCATTAGTACATTAGAAAGTCGACATTCTTGTTTAAGTGGACTAACAAGAGGATGCCATCCATTAGCTACTGCTAAGTGGATTAAAAATAAGATTATTGATATAATTAGGGATAATCAGTCTTATAGTCCATCGCAAGTAGTAAAGGATATCCGTAGAGAACATCGGATACAAATTTCTTATGCCAAAGCTTGGAGAGCTCGAGAGATGGCATTAGCTGAAATAAATGGTAGTTATGCTGATGCCTATGCTAGTCTTGAAGAGTATGGTTTAAGAATTATGGAGACAAATCCAGGCAGTAGAGTCTATATAAAAGCCACTTAAGACAATGGCTTTGAAAGAATTTTTATTTGTTTCAAAACATGTATTGATGGTTTTTTAGCAGGTTGTTTACCAGTTATTAGTATTGATGGTACATTTCTTTCATCTAGATACCAAGGTACATTATTTATTGCTTGTGCTCATGATCCTAACTATCAGTTATATCCAATTGCTTATGTTGTTGCTGAAGGTGAGAATACTGATTCATGGACATAGTTTCTAAACTGTTAAAGAAATACTTTTGAAAGATATTTAGATCACTGGAGTAGATTTTCATTTATATCTGATAAACAAAAGGGACATATAAATGCTATGCGTACTATTTTTCCAGAATTACCACACTTCTTTTGTATTCAACATTTTAAACAGAATTTAAATCTGTCACCCGGATTACAAAATTTCATCGAATATTAGACTCTCTTGCTAGATCGTATAATAAAACGGATGCTGACTATAGATTTGAAATAATCAAAGCCGAAAACATTGACATGTTTAACTGGCTTATTAGGGTGAATGATAAAAATCGTAGTTTTGAACACTGGATAGCTGCTTATTCTTCTCATGCTAGATTATATATTCACACTTCTAATCTTGCAGAATGTTTCAATAGCTGGGTTAAGAATCTACGTGACAAACCGATAACAATGCTACTTGATGGAATTAGAGCAAAGATTACAACGCTTCAGGAGAAGAATAGACTCCATGCTGAAAACCTAGAAATAGGATTTTGTCCAAGAATGATGAAATCAATGGCAAGTATAAATATACAAAAATATTACTTACAAATGTTACGCATTGATAGTTGCTTATTTGAAATGTTAGATTGTAAAACCAGCCGAACCTATGTATTACGCTTGAACGAGAGCTATTGTTCTTGTTTAAGATGGTTTCATACACTTATGCCATGTATACATGCATGTTATGCTTGTAAGTCTTCCAACTACAATATTGAAATGTTTATTCTTTAATATTTTCTACTGACAAGTTGAAAAGTGTGCATATGTCGCATATGGAACCAATTCTAGTACCGTACGAGCTTGAAGCTACTATGACGCGAGGACCAATTGGAGTACCAGATATTAGACGCAAAGCTGGAAGACCGAAGAAGAAGCGCATCCCTTCAAGCAATGAATCTACAAGAGATTTGCGTTGTAGTAATTGTCATGGAGTTGGACACAACAGAAGAAAATGTACTAGTCAACCTATGTAGTAACTGATGCATTCAAGTTGATAAACAAAGATGTAATCAAATGACAAAAAGAAATATGATTTATATTTTACATATTGAACACGAAAATAAATTTCGCTATTTTCTACCCAAATGTTTCCAAAGAGTTTTTCTAATACTTGTTCTACGCCTTGGACGCTCCGGTTCTGGGGCAACCACCGGTTCAGGGGAATCCTCCGGTTCAGGGGAATCCTCCTGAGCTGGCCTTGGAGTCACAATCGCTTGGGATATCTGACTTGGCCTTGGAGTCACAATCCGCTGGGTCTTTTGAGTTGGCCTAAGAGCGCTTGGAGTCAACAACAACTGTGTATATTGTTTCATCTTCGCAAACCAATTGGTAAAACTAGGTTGGGAGCTGCTCTCGCCGGCATAACCAGATGTTCCCTCGCCAGTAGGTTGGTAAGATGCCCCCTCTCCATAAGGCGCCTCATCTGCAGAATGATAAAATGTCTCCTCCGGAGGATGATAGGGTGCCTCCTCGCCAGGATGATAAGACGACTTACGGCTCTGTCTCTGACTAATATTGCCAGTTGGATAATCTGAGGAATATATACAGGAGGCATATGAGACGCAGGACCATACTTAAGATCTCGTTCCATACCCTCCAAAATACGTTGTACTAGATTGAAAGTGCTAGCATAATCTCTATCGATAATCGCTTGAACCATTTCTGGACGCTAAATTTGAAAATATGTAATAAATGATAACTAACACAACGTTGTTCAAATAAATAATACTTACCAATTGACTTATGTTATCTATAAATCGTCGCATACTGCAGTCATCCACGGCTCTATTAGTGAACCGTATCTCTTCAAATGTGTATGTTCTGTTACCTATACGTGGTGCTCCATACCAACGTCTGTATGTAATATCACATAACCCTGAATCGTTTGAACCTGACATATAAGTCGACAATTACAAACTTGAAATTAAATAAGATATTAAATTTGAACTTACAATCTTCAGCGGATTAAACAGGTCGTGACATGTTCAATATATTATATCGATCGGATCTCGTGTTCCATTCATGGAGATAACGTTGAATTCTAGAAAGCCGTCCACTTTTGCTGTGGCTTATATTGGCGGGCGCATTAGGAATAATTTGTACGAGACCAAACTGGCGAAGAACACGATCAGCAGGGTGGTACATGGTCCGATAATCATATAAGATGACCAAGTTATAATGACTATTGGAATACGACATCCTTTGGATGTCGGGAGCATCGGCACGTATAATATACGGCATCCACGTAACCTATATGAGATATTGTCAAGTCAATACATAAGCAGAATTAAACACAAATGTAATATTAATTTTTACCTCGTCATGTATTAGAGAGTCAAATTCGGTTCGATAAATCGAAACAACCGGATGTCCACAATGTGCCTGGTCCACCACATCAGTAGTCCAACGTCTACCTACTAGAAAGACACCTAATTCGCAGCTAATGCTAGTCACCGGTCTACCGATCGCAAAATGCTCATATGTCCAGATCTAAGTACAAACAATAATACAAAATTAGATTCTATTAAGTAACGTCAATACTCTCTAAAATGATAAAATATCTGTAGAAGTGACATGCATCCAGTTAAATTTTTGTTCATACCTTGTAAAGAGGTCGCAGTCACAAACTCTGTCAGAGAAGCATACAAGCCAAGACTGCGGCTCCCCATGCATAGCGTGTCGGTTGAACAAAATTTTCAAGAAAAGAAAAAAGTCGAACAGTAATCCAACATCCAGTTGCGTTCGGAAAGAGAACTGAACCACAGAGCGAGTAGATACGCCCTTGTGCAACAAATAATCTGTAAACGTACGGTACTATGATTTCCATATTCTCAATATAAATACATTAATAAATAAGTGAAGTTAAATACCCGCTCTTCGTTTACGTTAACTGGACCGTCAATTGTACGGTCTAGATCCATGAAGTTTTCGCACAACCAGTTTATAGTGACGTCGGATCTTGTGTTTGTATCTTCGGACGGATCAATACCGAGATAACGTCTAATTGTAGTAGCAGCGCTTGGTTGATTATCAAAAAATATAGACTCATCTGTAATTTTAAATTAGATTTCTATATAAAATTTCGTCCCAAATTAATATTTAACAATTATTTTACATGTAATAGGTAACCCTAAAATGTTGGCTACATCCAGTAGAGTTACGGTCATCTCTCCTACCGGCAATTGAAAAGTGTTGCGTTAGGGCCACCAACGTTCCACTAAAAAAAA
This sequence comes from Iris pallida, assembly GCA_029216955.1. Taxonomy (NCBI): domain Eukaryota; kingdom Viridiplantae; phylum Streptophyta; class Magnoliopsida; order Asparagales; family Iridaceae; genus Iris; species Iris pallida. Next base: position 27,779,159 of record JANAVB010021600.1, read on the forward strand.
TATTAAATCTCTGTCGTGCAACAAGAATCGAAGCTCATCTACATATCCAAAACCAAATACGTTAACTAAGCCCTTTTGATATGTATTTATCTCCCATATGGCGTAGTTTGTAGCACTATGTCATTGTCCACGTTCACGCAACCGTACATCCGGCTTATAATCAAATAACTACAAATGAAACGAATGACAAAAATTAACTCTAATTTAATATATAATAAAATAACGAATAAATATGAACTTTTGAAAAATTACCTCTCTGGTAAACACCAATCGAGATATGTGATTTTTTCCGTTCTTGTTCCTCTCTTTCAGTCGTCGGTCCGCCGGAAATACGACCATCGTTTCCAGCATTCATCTTCTCCCACTCTTAGCTCTTCGGTTCTTGTTCCTCTATGTGAATGTATCATGTTCTTCCACTCTTACCCTCTTATATACATCTATTTGCACTCCAACGACCTGTGAGAATCTAGGAAAACAAATAATGACATGGAAAAAAAAGTACATAGGGGGGAGAGAGAGTAAGTATTGGAGGAAGAGAAAGAGGATATGGACAAATAAAGGGGGAGGATAATTAGCATTTGAAAGAGGGAAGGAGAAAAAGGGAGGGATGCCCGACGACATCATAGATGGCGCCAAGGGGGGGCCTCTGGCGCCATCTCTGATGTCGCCTCACCCCTCTTTCTGTAAATTCGTAAAAAATGTCCTCCCCCCTATGAAATTACCTGTTTAAAAAATGACACGTGAAAACTCTCTCACACACTCATATTAGATCACACACACACACAAACACACACTTAGATAACTGACGTTTCTTATTCCAATCCCACCTTCACCAACGACACAGAGCAACAACCCCACACACACACTTAAAAAACTGACTGCTCTTATTCCCAATCCCACTTTTCTTAACCATATCTCTCGACTTTTCTTAATCTCTCTTACTCTCAAACTCAGATTCCACATCACAAATCTTTCCTTTTAGTAAAGCCACTTACCAACGATGGCAACGGCAACCAGCCGGCCACTACCAATAAGAATAAGGTTAATTTTTTCTTCTTCAGCAGATTATATATGCGCGTTTTCTTATAGTATTCCTAATTTTTATTCATGATTGATTCAATCCATTTAGCGTTAATGACTCAATTGAATAATTGATCATCTCAACAAATACTTAACAATTGAATATGTTTTATATAATTACTCAAAAAAAATCCTAATAGTATTATATTAAAATTGAAAAACCATAATAGTATTGTATTTAAAATTTTAAAACCCTTACGATATTTTATTTAAACGAAGCGACTTAAATCATTGTTTTCACGGGAAGTTACTACTTAGCTTAGTAATTGTGGTTTGAAATAGAACTGCTACTTTGTCTCAATGTCGCAATTTTGCCACTGCTGGTGGCTGTTCTGTTCGTAATGCCCTATTAGTAGGGAGTTACTGAGTTATTCCTTGTTATGTTGTCCAGGTCTTTAGTGGACAGTACCACTTTCAAGGGATTGTTTCCCTATCTAAGTTGTTGCTCCAACACTTAGGCCCCGTTTGGTTTGCGGAATCATCGGGTTGGGAAAGGAAAGTGATTACTTTCCTATGTTTGGGTGCCAAAGGAATTGAGGAGGAAAGGAAAGTGGTTCCCAATGGAAAGGAAATTAGGGGGGAAAGTGATTCCATCCATCCAAACAAGGAATCACTTTCCCACATTGAAGTATTCACTTTCCTTTCCAAATTCCTTCGCATTTCCAAACACCGGAAAGGAAAATCAATGGGAATGGCAATTTCCCATAGGAAAGGAAATGCCAAGGAATTGATTTCCTTTCCCTTCCATTCCGCGAACCAAACGAGGCCGTGTTCTTTCAGCTGAGAAAACAGAGAAAAAAAGAGAATCCTCTAAAGGCAACCGAGTGTTTTTGTTCCAAGTGTCATTCTTCTGCACATCAGTGCTCTGTCCAAGTGAAGGGTGGTGACCTACGAGTGTTCTAGAATTTTCATAGAACTTGATGGTTCCTGGGAACGGATCGACGACGGAGACAATCGAATCTCGCTTTAAGCAATGGAGATCTCCATCGCCCCAGCAGATGGCTTTTGCTAATTTATTAGCAATTTTCAGCAATTATTTACTGCTATTAGAGTTTTGCTCTAATCAGAAACTTAGTTGTTTTTCAGCAGATTATTTTCCTATCAGTCTTTACAGACTTGTACGAATTAACTCTGGGAAATCAACAACAGAAACCCTAATTTCTCATTTAACTCGCCTCCGGAATTATTTATTTAAACAAGAAAAAATAAATAAATAAATATCCTTCGGTTGGTAAACCCTAACCCTAACCGTAACCCCAAGCTAGGGTTTGTCATTTGTAAGAGAGAGAGGATGGCATACCAGAGACGAAGAGGTTGGTGTTGGGGTCCGCCGGCGGCTTGGGAACGGCTGGAGGCGGAGGAGCGAAGGCCGAGATCGAGAGCATCCGCCGGAACCCATTCCTCACCACCGCAACCGCCGCCATTACTCTCTCTCTCTCTCTCTCTCTCCTCTCTCTCTCTCTCTCTGCAGTTCTTTCTGACTGGATGGAAAGAGAAACGACTGGAAGCTGTACTCTTTTTATGGGAAGCGAAAGATTTTCCTTCTCCTCCTCCTACTATTTGCACGGAATTTACGGAAATGCCCCTAATTCTATGGGGTTTATTAAGGGTGTGGAGTAAAGACGAATATACCAGGGGTTTATGAATGGACTAGGCTTGGGCTTTGATTATCCTATTGCTAAATGACTCAAAATTATAATGTTGATTATTATAAGTCTTAGCCGAATAAAAAGCTTGATCGTAGGCATTAAAAGTAATTTCTTACTTTGTCACGGTTGAATTTCTTATCAAGCATTTTTTTTCAAAAAATAACTTTCGAACATACTTTTGGGTAAATAGTGATAATGTACCCAACAATATTTTATTTTAAATTGATATTTTACCTTTGTTGTAACTCATATGGCTTTTTACTTTTCATCTCATTGTAACCTACATGACCTTTGGCCCTTCATTTCTTCATAACCCCCAACCTCTCTCCCTATATAAAGAGAGGTTGGGATAGCTTGTAAGATGCACTTGTGTGGTTGATAATATACGAGAAAGCTTCGTCTCCGTGTGTTTGAGCTTTTGCCTTACGACACGTTATCAGCACCTTGCTCGTGCAACGCCGGAGACCCGACGTACCGATCGTTTTCTCACTTTCTTCCACCATAAGGTAAGAAAGGTAAATTATTTTTGTTAATATACTATTAGACCTCTTACCATTAGTGATGCAAACATTGTTCTTAGTTCAGGCTACATGTTGTTATATATCTGCTGATATATTCGTATCAATCACTGATCACCTAAGTGATATCTCAGTCATATGTCGACCTAACAACATATAATATACATTTTTTATAGTGATATATCAGCAGTTCTTTCTATATACTAGTAAGTAGCCATTCGGGGAGAATAGTCATATGTAGTTCTGTTCTTTTATAGTCATATGAAAATTTTATTTTTCATCCGAATCACTATTGTTACTACTTTTTCTGATTAGAAATGTGAATGCATTGATCTTATACCATGAATTTTGTCATATATTTCTTTAGTTGATGCTAATATAAATGGGGACAAGAGCTTATGTTTAGCTGCATTTTCTAGAATCGGTAGCATGACAAACACAGAATATCAAATGCACGTTTACACTGTCATGCATATTTTTTCTTTAAGAAGAAGATTTTCTTGAGAGATGTAGCAGATCATAAGTTAGAAGCTTTCGTAATATATACTCAGAAAAAAAATTTTGAAAAATATATACGAGAAATTTCTTTTATCAAATATATTTTGTTACAGCAATATATTTTGTTACAGAAATTTTGTTACGAAAATATACTTTGGTAAAACACAATATTTTGTTCAAAATTTTTTCTATACTTTGACGTGTTTATCAAATAGTCTGCTGTATATATTTTGGTAAAAGATATTTTTCTGCAATTTTTTAAACTGCCAATTTCAGAAATTTTTTTTGTTTAAATAGTACTTATCCCAACAAAATATTTGTTAGTTTTTTTTTCTGAAAAAATAAATTTTTTTCATGATTGACGAAGAATTTAAATGCTAACATTTTTTTTTGGTAATGATGGATTTGGAGAGCCCCGGCGAGCACCTCAGTGCCATCTGCGCCCTGCCGAGCGCCTCAGTAGCAATTTCTTTATGTTACTCAGTGAATTATTGTAACAGATGGGCAGTAAAAATTGTATTTTTTTCTCACTATTTTTTTGGCGTCGCTTCATTAGACGTCGGAAAAATAGTTGATATTTTTTTTGGTGCCGCTTGCTTAGGCACCAATTCTTTTGTGTGTTGTTGCCTACTTATGTTGTACGTTTTTTTTAGCGTAATGGCGTGAAAATTGAAAAATTGTCTTGGCTACATAAACAAATTCTGGCACCGCCAAATTTGGGCCTCCCAAAAATAACCTTTTTGGTTAATAATTTTTCAAAGGCAACGCTCATTTTGAGCACGTACTAAATTGTCACATATTTTGCACAGTTCGCAAATAGCGTGAATTTCTCGAAAAATCTTATTTATTCTTACATTTGAAAAAAAAAAAATTACGAAGTCTCTCCGAATAGGCTCACCTATTTGGGTATGATGTCAGAAAGAACTTGGGGCTTGGTTCTTAAGAGGTCCCTGGTGACCCTCCTCCCTCATTTTCTCGCCTGGTCATATTCACGTAGAGCTACTGAAAGGGGTTGACCGAATATTATTTTTTGCTCAAATTGTATTTATAATTATGCATTTTTGCAAGAAACTTATTGACCTCTCTATATCGGCCCGTCGATCGATATAAGATAATTTTTAGACAAAAATCGTTTTTTCAAAACCGTTGTTTTTATTTACGATTGTTTGTTGTTGCTTATACAAACCAAATCCATATAAACCTGTCGTTTTATATGTTGATTGATCAAGATTTTTTCTCCTGTTGTAGAAAAATGTCGATCAAGATTAATTTTTCCATCCTTGAAGCATCTGGCAAGAACTACTTGGACTGGACGCAAGACATCCAGAACCATCTAGATGCGCAGGGCCTCTTGGACGTCATCTATAACGAGGAAGAGCGTGAAGTGGAAGTCACTCGCTCAATGAATGCCAAAGCGATGATTCTATTCCGCAGGCATTTATCTGACGCCATGAAGTCGGAGTTCATTGAAATCTCCTCGCCGAAGACGCTATGGGACTCTCTGAAAGAGCGCTTCGACCACCAGAAGACCATATGGCTACCTGAAGCACGTCATGACTGGTTGAACCTGTGCTTCCAAGACTTTAAGAGTGTAACTGATTACAACAATGAAGTCTGCAGGATTCGATCACTTCTCCAATACTGCGGTGAGAGATTAACCGACAGTGATCTATTGGAGAAAACATACACCACATTTCCTTCCACTGACAACTTGCTTCAAAAGCAATACCATCAATCTAAGTTCACCAAGTTTCTCGAGCTCATCACCCAGCTTTTACTAGACGAGAAGAACAGTCTCATTTTAATGAGAAACAACAATTCTCGTCCTGCTGGAACAAAGGCAATTCCAATGCCTGATGCAAACGCTCTCCGTGGACCAAATCCACGATGGAAACGAGACAAGGGCCAGTCGTCCCAGCCAAGGAACAGAGGCGAGTTTAAGTCTCGCCACCCAAAGCGAGGTTCTAACAAGAACCAAGGACCTTTGACTCCTAGGCAGTCTCATGGTAAGAACCAACGGGCCAGGCGTCCCAAAGCGAGAGTGGAAGGCCAAGCGCCTACTCTCTGCTACAAATGTGTTGCTTATGGTCATATGCAACGGACTTGCAGGACGACCCCCCAAGAAGTTAATAACTATCACAAGGGGCGCCGGGCCGAAGCAAATCTGGTCAACGAGTGCGAAAATCTAAATCTTGAGACCTCCGATTTTGTAGCAGAAATGGAAGAATGAATCTCCATTTTCTCTCTATATTTGATTTAAGTCATGAAACTTTTGGTGGTTTGCATTTTCTGTTTTCCTCGATAAATTAAAGTTCTATTTCGAGCACTTTCCTCAAACGCGTGACAAACTTTAATTTTTTTTTACTTATAGGCATGGACCACGGGGCAGTGGATTGTCTGGTTGATAGTGGAACGACTCACACTATCTTGAGAGATAAATCATACTTTATCTCCTATACGCCTAAAGTAACCTCAGTGACAACCATTTCGGGACCCTCAATCCTTGTTCAAGGTTTTGGCAAAGCCCGTTTTTCGTTGTCCAATGGTACTCCCGTTGAAGTATCAGAGGCCTTATATTCTCCAAGGTCCAGTCGTACCTTACTGAGTTTTAAGGATATTCGAGAAAACGAATTTCATGTTGAAACTGCTCGAGAACATGACTTCGAGTATCTTTTCATTACCTCCACTCAATACGGCCAAAAGCGTATCTTGGAGAAGTTGAAATGTCTTTCAAGTGGTTTGTATCTCACTACGATACAACACATCGAGAGTAATCTCATCATTCGCCGAGCGCCAGTTGATGAGAGGACTTTTATGCTATGGCATGATCGTCTGGGTCATCCGGGTCAAAATACGATGCTTCGCACTATGAATGCATCGCATGGGCATCCTCTTGGAGGAAAGAATTTCGTTATAAATCCGAAAAGCCTATGTCAAGCTTGCTCGATTGGGAAGACGAATCTCAAGCCACTCCATGTGAAACCTACGAGATTGGTTTTCCAATTCCTTGAGAGAATTCATGAAGATATTTGTGGACCAATCCAACCAACATGCGGACCATTTAAATACTTCATGGTTTTGGTTGATGCATCGACTAGATGGTCACACGTAGTGTTGTTGTCCACCCGAAACGCAGCGTTTCCTAAACTCCTCGTCCAGATCATTAAGTTAAGGGCTCACCATCCGGATTATCCGATAAAGTCTATTAGACTTGATAATGCCGCGGAGTTTACATCGAAGACTTTCGATGACTATTGCATGACTTTAGAAATAAATCTTGAACATCCTGTTGCGTATGTTCATACCCAAAATGGCCTAGCAGAAGCTTTTATAAAGCAACTGCAAGTGATAGCGCGGACCTTGGTTATGCGCACCAAACTCCCACTATCTGCATGGGGCTATGTAATTTTGCACGCTGCAAATTTGGTCCGTCTGAGGCCCATGGCCACCCAACCACTTTCCGCGTACCAGCTGGTTACTGGATGTGAGCCTGACATCTCACATTTACGCGTGTTTGGGTGCCTAGTCAATGTTCCAATTGAGCCGATAAGGCGTTCAAAATTTGGACCTCAGAAGCGACGGGAAATATATGTCGGTTATAACTCCCCGTCCATCATTCGCTATTTAGAGCCCTTGACATGCGATCTCTTTACCGCGAGACACGCGGATTGTGACTTTGATGAGGCAATCTTCCCGTCGTTAGGGGGAGAAATGCACGCTAACGTTGATGAGGAACGACGTGAATTAGCGTGGCATGTGCCCGCTGTTGCTCATCATGATCCTCCCTCTGCACATAGTGATAAGGAAGTGCAGAGGATTCTAGGTCTGCAAGATATTGCAAATCAAATGCCAGACGCATTTAGCAACCTAGCAAAAGAGATCAATTATATCTGCTGCAAATGTGCCTGCAAGGATAGACGTCCCTGAGAGACGCCATGTTCCTGTGAAACATGTTGCTCCGGTCGAACCCGCCGAGCAAAGGACGCTGCCATCGGCCGTCCAGTCCGTCGCTATTCCCAAGAAGAAGGGAAGACCGGTTGGTTCCAAAGATGTTCTGCCCCGGAAGCGGAGAAATCTTGTTAAAAACGTTTTGCCACACGAGATCATTAAGGATCACGGCGATGTATTAGAAGAGCGCGTTCCAGATGAAACGCCTATTCCTAATCATGCCGATAACCTCGAAATATCCGTCGAGTATGCTAGCTTAGACGATATTTTGAAGCAAAATGAAACTGTCATCGATGATGTGTTCATATACTCAGTGGCCACTGACATTATGAATAATGATGACATGGAACCTCGTAGTGTTGCCGAGTGTCAACGACGAACGGACTGGTCACAATGGAAACAAGCAATCCATGCTGAACTAGACTCCTTAGCGAAAAGAAGTGTGTTTGGACCCGTTGCTCCAACACCATCCAATGTTAAACCAGTTGGTCACAAATGGATTTTCCTAAGGAAGCGTAATGAGAGAAATGAGATTGTGCGATACAAGGCTCACCTTGTGGCGCAAGGCTTCTCACAACGCCTTGGAATTGATTACGAGGAGACGTATTCTCCCGTAATGGACGTCATAACGTTCCGCTACTTAATCAGTTTAGTAGTTTCTAAAAAACTGAATATGCAGCTCATGGATGTGGTCACAGCCTATCTCTACGGGGATCTGGACACAGAGATATACATGAGAGTCCCTGAAGGACTAAAGATGCCTGAATCAAGTAGTTCCCGACCACGGAACGCGTTCTCGATTAGACTGAGGCGTTCGCTATATGGATTGAAACAATCCGGACGAATGTGGTATAACTGCCTAAGCGAATACTTGATCGATTTGGGATACGTTAATAACGAACTTTGCCCATGCGTGTTCATAAAGAAATCCACTTCAGGATACGCAATCATCGCGGTCTATGTAGATGACATGAATCTCATAGGAACCGAAAAAGACTTGTCAGAAACTGCTGATATCCTGAAGAGGAAATTCGAGATGAAGGATCTTGGGAAGACACGGTTTTGCCTCGGCCTGCAGATCGAGCACCGTAAAGATGGAATTCTTGTCCATCAAGCGAACTACACCCAAAAGGTGTTGAGACGCTTTAGTCATTTTGATGTTAAGCCGTCCGCTACTCCCATGATCGTCCGCTCTCTAGACATTACTAAGGACCCATTCCGTCCAAAGGAGGACGACGAAGAGATATTGAGTCTTGAGTGCTCTTATCTGGGTGCAATAGGTGCTTTATTGTACTTGGCCCAATGTACTAGACCGGACATCTCGTTTGCTGTGAATTGTCTAGCTCGACACAGCACCGCGCCAATACGCCGCCATTGGAATGGCATAAAAGATATTTTCCGCTACCTTAAGGGTACTACGGACTTGGGCTTGTTCTATCCCTACGCGGTTTTGAGTGAGTCCAACGCTCTTGGCACTCGAAGCAACGCGACCCTTGTTGGCTACGCCGATGCGGGATACTTATCTGATCCGCACAAGGGGCGTTCCCAATCTGGTTATGTCTTTACCATTGGGAACACGGCGATTTCTTGGAGGTCTCGCAAACAGACCTTAGTGGCTACTTCAACGAACCACTCTGAGCTACTCGCGCTTTATGAGGCGACTAGAGAGTGTGTATGGCTTCGAACTGTTATTGGCCATATTCGAAGTACATGTGATCTTCCATATGACCCAGATGAACCTGTTGTCGTCTATGAGGACAATACCGCTGTTATTGATCAAGCGAAACATGGTTACATCAAAGGGGATGCTACCAAGCACATATCGCACAAGTTGTTCTTTACACATGAACAACAAGCGCTTCAGAAGATTGAAGTGCAACACATTGGATCGGAGAATAACCGTGCAGACTTGTTCACCAAGTCACTGCCAAAACACTCGTTCCAGAAACATGTCAGAGCGATTGGACTTAGGAAGCTTTCAGAGCTAGCCTAAGTGAAACATGTTTCCCGCACCCTGTTGTGTGCATGTGAGGGGGAGCGCCCCAACGAGCGCCTCCAAACGCCCTGTTGTGCGTATATCCTGCGCCCTGTCAAGTGCGAGTGAAAATGGGAGCATCCTGATGTATGCTTGTGTACTCTTTTTTCCTTAGACCAAGTTTTTTCCCATTGGATTTTCCTTGGCAAGGTTTTTAACGAGACACATTTTAAATCTCTTATTCACTAAGGACTATTGTGATCAGGGGGAGTATCCAGTGTATACTTCTAAACCATCGTGTACTCTTTTGTCCTTCGATCAACGGTTTTTCCCACTGGGTTTTCCCTGACAAGGTTTTGACGAGGCACCTTTGCAATGGTTAAGTTTACCCCCATCGCACTGACATGTGTGTACTCTTTTGTCCTTCGACCAAAGTTTTTCTTCACTGGGTTTTCTTTGGCAAGGTTTTGACGAGGCACAAGTAGATGGTCAAAATTGAAGATGCAAGCTACAGACAGACGAAGAAACTCAGAGATGTTTACAAGCAAAATTTCTGGAGAGCCAAGGGGGAGTGTTGTAACTCATATGGCTTTTCACCTTTCATCTCCTTGTAACCTACATGACCTTTGGCCCTTCATTTCTTCATAACCCCCAACCTCTCTCCCTATATAAAGAGAGGTTGGGATAGCTTGTAAGATGCACTTGTGTGGTTGATAATATATGAGAAAGCTTCGTCTCTGTGTGTTTGAGCTTTTGCCTTACGACAACCTTTAATTTGTACCAACATACTTTTGGGTAAATTGTGATAATGCCGGGTCGACCAAATTGGGAGGCAGGACTCGGTTCAGACTGAGTTTTTGGACCGGACCGAGTCTTCAAGTCACCACAGTAAACCTAATTCAAATTCGAGACTCTAGCAGGTCGGTTCGTGTCGATCCGTTGATCAGGTCCAAGTTGACCGGTCCGAACTTCACCTTGTTTGTTGAACTATAATTGCATCTAACTATCACAATACCAAAACTATACATTTTTTTCTCATTTTAGGATTGTTGTAGAGTCAACCAAGTTACCACTTAGTCGGATCAAATTATGCTCAAATTTTATTGTTAGTACTTGATGTATTTATTTTATAATCTTTCTTAGCATTTTGAGCAATATTTACACACAAAAATTAAAATATTTTTGAAATTAAACTGAACTAAATTTAGAATTACAGAAATAATAATATAATTATCAATTTAATTTAATTTTTTAGACTTAAGGAAAATTTAAAAGAAAGGAACTAGACTTGACTCAATAAAATGATGTTGCAATAAATAATATCATAAAATAGTAAGTAGTTTCGTATTTTTATAATTAAATTCAACTATAGTTCAACAACTACTGTTATGAAGCCCTGGAAGAGAACACAAAGATGACACCGAATGCAAAGATGAAAATTTCAGATGGGAACCGAAATCCAAAAATAAAATGAAACATAAAAAATAAAAATAAAAGCAAAAGCAAAAAATCAATCTGACAATCTACAACACTTATGTCAGTTTCCCAGGCCAATTTGCATCAAAATTCCCAACAAAATATACATTCCATCGGCATAACTTTCGGTTGAAAGAGATCAAATATATTCATAGCATTATAGATCATTATACATTCAATTGGCATCCAAAGCAAACAGTGCAGCCGTGACTTTGAAGGGCTGATGATTGATTGTTCTTCCAAACTGTTCATCACAAAATGAAATCTCATGCCACCTTCAAAATTATAGGAGTTCTCATGACAGCAACAAAATGATCAGCACGGGTTTGCCCCCATCATCTCAATAGTATTATCATCATCTCATGAAGGAGTAATACTAACAGAATATTTGCCAATATTAACTAGCAAGAAATATGACTTTGCGGGGAGCATGTAGTACTTGGTCAAAATATAACTGGATGATGAAATTCAATATGCTGACAAAATATTGCCCAAAAAAACAGAACAAACAATGAAGCAACAGACTAATGTCCCCTTTTCTTCCCCTTCTTTCCTTTCCCTTTTCCTTTTCCCTTCCCTTTGCCTTTTCCCTTGTGTTTCCCCTTGCCACCAGTCTTCATGTGAGAACCACCATCATCACCATTGCTCCTAGATGGAGCTCCTCCTAAGAGATGCTTAACATTCAATACACCCTTGCTAAAATGACCCTCGCTTGCCCTCAGCACTCTGTCCTCTGGTTTGCGCTTCTCAACTCTAGGCCTACCGGCGCGCTTTATAAATCCCCCAAGAATCCTCTCCTATAAGAGACAAACAACAATTCAGAAGACACGAACGAGATCAAATCCAAAACTTCTCTGCAATGCTGGAAGAAAATAGATTAGAATAGCATGAAAACATTATTATCACCTCTTCAATCTTCTTTTGTTCCCTCTGCTTCTGCCTTTTCATGGGAACTTTTGCTACACTCAAAGGCACCCGATGCTTCTTAGGAGGCTGTCGACGATGGAACATTGAGTTTGTTAAAAGAAGAAAGAGATGATTGGTGGATAGTGGAATTCAGCTGAAGGTAAAAGGAGAAGAAACTTACCTTTCCACCCAAAGCAACCACCCTTTGGTTTTCCATCTTCTTCCTCTCTTTCCATGTCATATTTGAGGAACCTAATTGAAGAGATATAAATTAATATAGGATAAACACTTCCTTCAAAAAAAAAATATAGGATAAACACAAAAACAAATTTCCTCTGCAATTTAAATAGACCATTTCAGGATTTGCAAGAAATATAAAAATTCAATCAATTTAACATTCTTAGGAATAAGATTATTTACACAGACAAGGACATTAGAACAACATTGCATAATGGCACGGACATGGCATGAAAATGGAACCAATTTTGGTGTATCCGTGATATTTTGCATGTTTGCCATGTCTGCTATGTTCCAATACGAGCAAAACACCTATTGTGGGGTACCCTGGCTTCATTGCTATTGAGCATGTATAACTAATCATCAACACTGTGACTGATAATGATTTACTAATGCAAGCATTAGTTGTATCATCCGTCTTCCAGTGTTTAGTAACCCGTTGCCCAATCTATTATTTTCTAACAGCTACGTTACACGGGAAAATGGTGTCTGTATCCATATCGTGTTCGTACTAGTAGGTGATACTTGTACTGATTTGAAAATGTCTATACCCAGTATCTGCATCATGTACTCTGTTGTTTTTGGTTAACCACCGTGTGAGGTGGGGGCTGGGCCCATGCATCGTATGCTTATTCGTACAACATAGTCTAGTAATATCTGGCCTGAAGTATTAAAGCAGTAACCTCTTTTACAAAACAAAGGCATCGTAATATTATGATGTAATCAGGGTAGCTGCATCAGTTCCAAAGTGAAGATGGAGACACAGGAAGAATTCAATAAGATTAAAAAGATGTTCCTTAATTTCTCATCAAACAAAAGTATCTTACAAATTTTGTGAAATTCTCACATCCTGACAAGTAAAATAAATTTCCTATTTTGCAACTCCTTGTGGAACTCCAGTAAGTGATTGGTCCATGTAGGACTAAACTTTAGGAAAGATGACAGCTTGTACTAACTTTAAACTCTCCTAAATTTAGACCCACGAGGACCAATCACAATGGACTTGCAAACTAAGAGAGGCATTATATCATTTCTCATATTTTAAACATATTCTTGGTTATAAACGAAAACACTTGTTTCAACAAAAGGACCAACATGTCAAATGAGTTTTCTCATAAGTTCACTGAGAATTTAACAGATTGGTTAGGCAAGAGAAATATGATAAATCTGTCAAAACATGAATTATATAAAGGGATTACAAATTGAGCAATATGAAGTTAAGATGGTGGCATTTACCCAAGTACTGGATATCCTCCAATATCTTGTTCATGTCGTACTTCTCTTTCTCACTGTCCTCTTGCTTTGCAACATTTGTGGTTTTATGTTTCCGTTCTCGATCTGTGTGATTTGAAGACTGCAAGAATAAACAATTTTACTATTAAAATTTCAAATTAATAAAACAATCCCATAGCCAGTCTATCAGTTAAGTCTCGTGGCAAGAAAAAGTAAACAATTTTGAGGCAAAAAGTACACAATTAGTCCACCTGTATCAATAAAATAACACCATTAGCCAGACAATCTGCACTACCATACTCAACTCTGGTCATAAATAAATTTAATAAGATACTCAAGGATGGACAGTCAACATTCTGGAGAATAGTAACGACAATAATGGGATATGTCTAAACATTTGCTTATAGATACTAAAAAAGCGGTTTCTAATTTGGATTTCCAGTTTCATAGCTGATGTATTTTTAATGTTTGATGTATAGCATATATAGGAAGATGGGCAAATATTGTCATCGTTTAAGCATAAAAAGCACACAACAATTTCTCTGTCAGTTAGATAAAAAATTAGTGAAAAGAGCCTCAACATTCACAACAAAATATTGAAGGGAATTCAGAATATTCGTAGCTAGTGTCACTTGCTAACGGAGAAGCCAAGTAGTAATCAATAATATGAGGGCAACCAAGCACCCGGGTATGGATCATTTACACAGCTACTCTCTTTTAAATCCACTTTTCATTCAACAAAATAGATGTTTCCTCAAACGAAAAAAGTAGGCCAGTAGTTCGTGAAAGGAGTTATATATTTGAGTTTATTACAACTCAAGGGAACTGAAAACTTCAAAATATGCAAGCTTATACATTTGCAAAGACCTTAATCTCAATGATATATCAGATGAGCAAGTACATGTTGCTATTCGTGATGCAAGGAAACAGGAAAGTTGTGTTTTTATCCATATCTTGTCCTCGCCATTATCCATGTCTCTATCCATGCAACATAGGTTACTACAAAATGTTTGTATCCCGTATCTATATCATGGCGAGATAAATTGCTTTGAGGTAGGTCTTGGCAACCCAAGAAGTCACTATTGGTGCTTCATTATTACCTTAGATAGTGCAAATATTTATCACTAAAAGTGAAATTTAAAGTTTAAATAGGAGGAAATTTTGTACGGCACCCTCCAACTTTCCGAAACCTGGTAGTCTTGTTGACAAGTCTTTATGTTTAAACCCAAATATATAACTATTATGCCCTTCTGTTCAAAACTTAAGTTATGGGCCCTCTCATTCTCTCTCATGTGCATCTTTTCATTAAATATATTTGTGGAATTATATATTTAATCTCTCTTCAACTTAAAAAAGATTTTATGGGCCCTCTCATTCACTCTCTCATGTGCATCTGTTAATTAAATATATTTGTGGAATTATATATTTAATTTCTCTCTCTTCAACTAAAAAAGACCCATTGTAACCAGTTAAAATTCTTTTTTTTATAATCATTGTAACCATTTAGAACTATGTATAACAAACTTGTAGCAATTATAACCATCTAAACCAAATTGTCCTAATTATAAATAACTAAATTTCTCTCTTTCTGGCGTCCCTTTCTCTTTTCTATCTCTTGTATCACTCTCTTTTGTCATCTCACTCTCTATACATCACAACTTCTCTTTCTCTCAAACTATTTAACTAAATGTATTTTAAAAATTAAATATTTAGTTTCTATCTCCAACCAAAATAGGCCAACTATAATCATTTGGAATTACTTATAACTGGTTAGAACTTAGAACTAATTACAAAGGATAGAACACAATTATAACCATTTGTATCAATTATAACAAGCTATAACAAAGTGTGGAAAAACTATTTTGTGAAAAAAAGTTGGTTATAATTGCTATAGATGATTATAGTAATATTCGATTTGTTATAATTAGTTAAAATGATTATAATTAGTTCTAAGTGGCCATAAATAGTTATAAATGGTTATAGTCGGTCTATTTTAGTTGGAAAAATAGAATTAAATATTATAAAAACTAAAGATGAATGCAGGTTAAATGGATTGGGTTGCGGATTGAAAATAGTAGGTCATGGTATGTGAAGGCTGAACATAAGGGGGAGAGGGAGATGATAGAGTCGAGCTATAGGAGGGAAAAAAAAAGTTCTGGAGAGAGATGAGCAAGAAGGGGTTTTGAGGAGAGAGGAGAGGAGAAAGAGATTTGGATAAGAGAGAGGGGAGAAGTTCTCTCATCCAAGAGGGAGGAGAGAGACAGGGAAACATTTTGGAGAGGAGAGAAAGACGTGGAGAGGAGAGAAAGAGGAAGGAAGAGAGGGAGAGGGGGGTACAACAAGTCAACAACACATTCAGAAAGATAAGTCCATTTTTAATTTTAAAAGAAAGGGTATAAAGTTTATTCCAGTTTGTTATTCTTTAAAAGTTGAATTATCAAATGAAGTTGGAGGGGAGAGGGTTTAAACTTTAAACACAAAGACTTCTCAACAAGGTGCTCAGCTTGAATTCGGAAAGTTAAAGGAGGTAGTACAAAATTTCCCCTTTAAATAATAATAAGATGAGAAGGACACATTATACCCCTCACAACAACAACAAAAAATCATATAATTTTTTATATAGGTGTATATAAATTAGAATAAGATAGAAGAAAGAAGGAAGATGTGAGACGCTAGAGAAGGGGAAAAACGGACTAACTTTTTTTTAGAGATAAACGTGAGAAAATTCACCATGCAGTCCATTAACGATAATTAACGAACAAAGACTAAAACTTAAGAATTATAAATGACATAAGATGCGGTCTCATGGTCATGCATCCACAAACACATAGTTAGTCAAATATCACATGTGCAACATGAAAGAAGGATCGAGGAAAAACTGCAATTAGGAGTTAGTCCAAGGGGAGATTACACTGCATCATCCAGAACTAATTGGCCGGTTGAGGAACAAATTGCAAGACTAACAACAAATCATAATTAGAACTATCGAATATTGATACAAGTGATGAATGTGGTGGAGAACGGCTTTCCTTGAGGTTAAGCTAAATCTATTGACATATGAAATGATAAGCACATAGAAGAGAAAAAATCTCAGACCTATAAGTTGTGCAGGAAGCTACATCTGATATAATTTCAAAGCAGGAACTGAGACGAGCATATCAACGTAGTGACGCTCCACAACCATAAGATTTGTTGCAACAAATCTGTCTAATTATAGTAGTTAGAAGTGGAGCAGCCGAGACTTCGCGAAAATGCAAACTTTTAAAATGTGGTATGTTGTTTAGCAGCAAGCAGAACTTTTCAACGCAAAGTCAGTCTCAATCTGTTGTGACACCAAGGCTGTGAACCAATGCATGTCGGGCTTCCTATGGCAGGGGCCATCGGCGCAAGTTTCTGCCAGCGACACAGTTGCTCGCTGCTCGCTAGGACTGCAAACATGTCATGCTACATCCTGTGGATAATACTTAAAAAGTACACAATACAAACTGAACTCGACCTAAGTAGCACTGGCACGAATATAATACGATTCGGATACGACGACACCGGATATGACACCGCCACCGCTTTTTGGAGCGCGTCCGTCGGTGCTTCCTAGATATTATACGTGCATCACAAGTAACATTGCAACACGAAGCAAATTGCAAAAATTCATTGTAGGAAACAAATTGAGAATGCAAATATCATAAAATCGTCATCAAAACATAACAATTCTAACAACAAATAGTACCGAAAAATCGTTGCGGCGCTCCGAGGAGGACGGACCGTCACTAGATTTGCGGAAGAAGCCAGCGGAGGGATCGTAGTACGTAATTTCAGGTTCAGGATTAGGTCTCACCATCTTCGCGTCTCCGAATCAAACAAATTCTCTTCTGAACAGAAGTAGTTAAAAAAAAAAGTAAATTTTAGGGTTTTGAGTACTCGAATTAGGGTTTCGACTTGTCCAAGAAATAGAAGACTCACCGGCTCCTCTTTCTACAGCAGATCGCCGCCGCCGGAATTGGCCGGAGCTCGGAAGCGGCTGTGGTTTAGGGATTTTAGGGTTTTGTTTTGGATATTTTGGTTTCTGAAAAGAGTGTTCTATCGGACCTTCGGTTCAGAATTTAGGGGTTAGCATTACGCGGGTCTGTTGTGGCTAATTAAAATAGCCCAATTGAACGAATCGAATCAGTTATTGGTTCAATTTTAGTTGTGGCTAATTTTGATTCGATTCAATTTTAGATTTTTAGAAGTTCGATTTATTCGATTTTGATTATTTTGATTCAATTGAATCAGAATAAACCGAACGTTCACCCATGTTTAGATCACCCGGTTAGTATACAACTTTGCATTTATGTGCTGAGCTTTTTCCAATTCTCAAGTGTCACGACCCGCTACCCAAATTGTTGGGCCGGGTCGAGTCATGTCCAGCCTGCGCTTGAGATAAAGCGCAGTAAGCTGTTCTAGAGATAACAAGATAAGACTAAATGTGCTAACAATTCTATAAGTAAATAAAAGTCATAAATGCTCCAAACACAAAAGTCGTCTCATAGAATAGTGAGTCCAAGTACAAGTCTGAAATGTAAAACTGGATACATGTCCAGTTACAAAATATGTAGTCTAATACATGACTACACTAAATATCCCCAAGCAACTACGCAAACTAGGCGAGTTTCCCCGCAAGTACATCCTCGTAAGGCAAAGCCTGGTCCTCGACAGTAACTTCATAGTATGAGTCACAGAGCAACTCCTCCTCAGTAAGAATACCTACAACGTTATCCTGTCAGGACGGGAGCAGGTACTGATTATAGCAAACTAACATATGAAACATGGAAATGAACATAAGAGGAATAAACTGGAAACATGGCATCACAGAATCTATCATGACAAGGACCCATATGTCATAGAGACAGATGTATATGTAATGTTTAAAATTGTAGCAGGTACGTGATCGTCAATAGGTGTACAATGTACTGTGGTACATGTAAATAAAATGTACATACGTACAAGTCTACAAGCATAGGTGTACCTCCGTACAGAAATGCCGGATAATGGCCTACGGCGCAGTGACATGTAAAATGAAACTTTGCTCGGTACGTATAAGGGGGGCATGATCACGTACTCTACTATCAGTTTCCCCATAACCCATATTCTAATCATGTGAGAGATACATAAAGACTGGTCTAAGCATGGTAGTGACTGAAAGTACAACATGTGAAGATTTAACTTGCTACCCCAAGGATCAGCATTTAACATGGTTGGATTTGCAGTTCATCGTTGTAACAGTATGTAAAATTTGTAGAAAGTACTTGCCTCTAGCAAAGCAAAGCAAAGCAGCGATAAAATGCTATAGATGCCTGGTAACTCGTCACTGTAGAATAAATACATAAACTTAGTTTTTATACTAAGTTAAACACTAAGACACTTAGTGGTGCAACACGACTTTCTGGTTGGACACCTAGCCAATTTGTGACTTTAGCATAGGAGACCAATGTGGGGTGACACAATACTTAAACTAACTTTCTAGGGTCTTTACACTAGTGCGGGGTGAGGTTCAATACAGCTATAACTCAAAACAACACAAAAAGTTGCAAGTCGTAATTATTCAATAAATAAATCAACTGTACATTGTGTTCCAATAATTTTTGAGATAGACAAAAAGCTCAATTTTACATAAAATAAAGTACCAAAATGATCCTTGTTAATTATAGAAATTTATTATAATTTTTCTGGAATTTATTAACCAGTACATGTATTTTATAAAAATCAGTTTTCATAAGCACACAGAAAGTGAGTTCTGGTTTCATATGCCAAAACAGTGGCAAAACTGTAAATTAAATACTGTAAAAATTATGATAAATTATCTAAATTAACATAGTATCTAAATACTATTTTTCCAGAATTTTAACAGCAATTAAAGTATTTTTAGAAATTCAAAAACAGCATGGTACACAATCTGAAATTAAATAATTAATTATCTGCGTATTTTGTCCATGTACATAATTTGAACCAGAGTTCAAATACAGGACCCAAGGCCATGAATCAAGTCCAATATAACTTGTACAGGTCTTGAATGTGTGAAAACACATTGGAGCCCAAAAATCCATGCTAGACTTGGACACCAAATGGTTGCAGTAATAAAATACAGGATTTTAAATAATAATAATATATATATAATAAATATACATACATATATATAAGAAGTATTAAATATAAACTATATACATATATATACAAAT
Source organism: Iris pallida (assembly GCA_029216955.1). Lineage (NCBI taxonomy): Eukaryota > Viridiplantae > Streptophyta > Magnoliopsida > Asparagales > Iridaceae > Iris > Iris pallida. The sequence goes on from JANAVB010021600.1 coordinate 27,798,894, forward strand.
ACTGTATACATATATATAATAGTATATATATATATAAACACATATACACACACACACATATATATATATATATATATATATATATATATATATATATATATATATATATATATATATATATATATATATATATATATATATATATATATATATACAAATACTGTATACAACAGTATATATATATATATATAATAATATATATACAAAAAAATACATATATACATATATATATAAATACATATATATATATATATATATATATATATATATATATATATATATATATATATATATATATATATATATATATATATATAAAACAAAAAAGAAAACAAAAAGAAAAACAAAATAACAAAACAGGGGGGGTTCGAACTCGGCCCAAAGGGTCGGGTTCTCGGGTTTAGTCGGGCTGGCCAGGGGGTCAGCCCACTCTGGGTGTTAGGGATAGGATTCGGGTTAAATTTATTTAGGTTTAGGTTAATATTATTTAAACCCGATAAAACAAACCATGTGTCCTGACAGTTAAGGACACAGGAGTCGTGTGTCCGTGCTAAGCACGACACGCACGGGTCCTAAAACGCGTGTCCAGACTTACTCCTAGGATGCTCGTGTCCAGGCGAACGTCGTGCGTGAGTTCGAGACACGCATGACACAGTTTCGTAATCTTTACTTACGTGTCCGACTTCTGGGGGGGGGAGGGGTTCGAGCGTGCTGAACGGCGGCTGAGGCGACGTCGCGGTGGCGCTCGGGTGGCGCTGGGCTCGGCTTGGTGTGGCGCGTCGAATGGTGGTGGTGGATGAGGGTGATCGTCGCTGTGGGGGTGGCGTAGGGGATCGCCGGAGTTAGGGTTAGGGTTTAGGCTTAATGGGGGGAAGAAATGGGCGGAGTTGGGCGGTGGATGCGTCGTGGTGGTGGTGGTGGGTCGGGAAAAGTGAGGGGGTCATTTTATAGGGGTTTTAGGTCGGTGTTAGGGGCTAGGTCGGCCGGAAATGGCGGGGGGGAGGGGGAGGGCAGCTGGCCGGTCGTCGGGGAGCTGGCGGTCGTCGGGGGTGGGTAGAATTAGGTTTTACAGTTAGGTCATTAGACTTTAGGTATTTACAAACAGGTCCCTCCCCTATACTAAATGCAAAAGTAAATTTGCATATCATAATTAAAACAATTCACAATTTGCAAACTGCCATAATAACAAATTAACAAATTGCATAATAATATTAAAATAATTCTAAATATTATAAAATGATATTAAAACATTTTAATTAATTGCAAATTGATATATTTTGATTTAAAAACTATTTAAAAATTCTAGAAAAATTTCTAAAAATCATAATAAATTATTTTAATGCTAAACAGGTCATTAACAACTAATTAATTCTAATTTAATTAATTTTGAAAAAAACAAGGGCTGACAAGTCTTCCCTCCTTAAAAAATTTCGTCCTCGAAATTCACAAGGATTGAAGACCCTACAATTTCTAACATAACAGGCAATACAACAAATGACTAAGGCTATGATCGAAACTAACCTCTAAGGTATCAAGCGGGAACGGGTGGTTTCCTCGCAGCGGTTGGGTCGAACAGGTAAGGGTATCTCTCCATCATGTCCGACTTCCTCTCCCAAGTAGATTCACCCGGAGAGTGACAACTCCAAGCGACTCGTACTAAGGGTATAACCTTGTTCCTCAGCCTCTTCTCTCTCCTGTCTAATATCTCCACTGGCTGCTCAGAAACTGCAAGGCTCGGTCCGATCTCCAACTCTGAATGATCTAGCACATGACTGGGGTCCGGAACACATCTCCTCAGCTGGGATACGTGAAAGACATCGTGAACTCCTGCTAGGTTGGGTGGAAGTACAATCCTGTAAGCTACCTCTCCGATCCTGCCAAGTATCTCGAACGGCTCGATGTATCTGGAGCTTAACTTCCCTCCTCGTCCGAACCGGATCGTCCCTCTAGTAGGTGATATCTTCACTAGCACCATATCACCGTCTACGAACTCCATCGGTCTGTGACTAGCATCGGCCCAGTGTTTCTGCCTGTCCTGAGCTACTCTGAGCCTGTCTCTGATCATCCTCACCTTCTCTGCTGCATCCGTGATCATCTCTGGCCCAAGCATACCTCTCTCCCCAACATCGTCCCAAAAGAGCGGTGTATGGCATCGTCGTCCATATAGTGCCTCGAAAGGAGACATACCGATGCTGGCTTGGTAGCCGTTGTTGTATGAAAACTCTACCAAGTGCAGATGGCTCTCCCATAATCCTCCAAAGTCCAGTACGCAGGTCCTCAGCATATCCTCCAGTGTCTGTATCGTCCTCTCGGACTGCCCATCTGTCTGCGGGTGGTAAGCCGTACTGAACTTGAGCCGACTGCCCAACTCCTCCTGCAAGCTCCTCCAGTAGTGGGACGTGAATCTGCTGTCTCTGTCCGACATAATGCTCACTGGTACTCCGTGCAAGCGAACAATCTGCTGCATGTATAGCTCTGCCAACTTCTCGGTGGAAAGCCCCACCTTGAAGGGTATAAAGTGCGCACACTTCGTCAGCCTGTCCACGATGACCCAAATGGCATCATTTCCTTCTTGGGAACGAGGAAGCCCTGAGACGAAGTCCATCGTAATGTGTTCCCACTTCCACTCGGGAATGGGTAACGGCTGTAACAGACCAGCTAGCCTCTGGCGCTCCGCCTTGACCTGCTGGCAAACTAGGCATCTCGAAATAAAACGTGATACATCCCTCTTCATCCCGTGCCACCAAAGATGTTTCCGCAAGTCACGGTACATCTTGTTAGCACCAAGGTGAATAGAATATCTCGATCGGTGCGCCTCCTACAAGTCTGCCTCTACCAGCTCTCCCTTCGACACGCATAATCGGCTGCCATGCCTCAAGGATCCATCCTCTGCTACAGTGAAGTCATCTAGCAATCCAGCTAAAGCCTGGGCTCGAAGTCTGCGAAGGCTCTCATCTGTAGACTGTGCCTCCCTGATCTGCTCCATCAAACCTGACTGAATGTCAAGCGCCATCATCTGTATCACTGATCCTGGCCGAACTATCTCGATATCGAGCTTCTCCAGATCTTCCCGCAAATGTCGATCTATCATCAGATACCATGCCAACGGATGCCTGCTCAGCGCATCCGCCACCACATTTGTCTTCCCGGGGTGATACTGTAAATCGATATCGAAGTCCTTCATCAACTCCAACCATCGTCTTTGCCTCATGTTCAGCTCTTTCTGCATAAACACATACTTCAAGCTCTAGTGGTCAGTAAAGATTTCCACACGCTCTCCGTATAAGTAATGTTTCCATAACATGAGTGCAAAGATCACTGCAGCTAACTCTAGGTCATGGGTAGGATAATTCCGCTCATGAGTCCGCAATTGCCTAGATGCATAAGCAATCACTTTCTCATGCTGCTGTAGGACACATCCTAGCCCCTTTTCTGAAGTATCGTTGTATATGGTGAAACCTCCAGATCCTGAAGGTAATATCAGAACTGGAGCGGTCGTCAGCCTCCTCTTCAGCTCCTCAAACGCTGTCTGGCAGTCCTTTGACCAGATGTACTCTACGTCCTTCCGTGTCAGCTTCGTCATGGGTTCAGCTATCCTAGCAAAGTCCTGGACGAACTTCCTATAATAGCCGGCTAAACCCAAAATGCTCCTGATCTCTGAAACTGACGTCGGAGCCTTCCATGTCTCAACTGCAGCAATCTTCCTGGGATCCACCAAGATTCCCACTCCAGTGGCCAAGAAATTTCACTCGGTCTAAAAAGAACTCGTACTTCGACAATTTGGCAAACAATCTCTCATGCCTCAGAATCCCTAAAACTGTCCGCAAGTGTTCTGTATGCTCCTCCGGCGTCTTCGAGTACATCAGGATGTCGTCGGTGAATACTACGACGAACTTATCCAGATACTGGTGAAATGTCTTATTCATCAAATTCATAAAGACAGCTGGCGCATTTGTGAGACCAAATGACATCTCCAGAAACTCGTACTGCCCGTACTTCGTGTTGAACGCCGTCTTCTGGATGTCTGCTGCCATGACCTTCACCTGGTGGTACCCGGATCTCAAGTCTATCCTGGAAAATACTTTCGCCCCACTCAACTGGTCGAACAAATCATCTATCCTGGGCAGAGGATATTTGTTCTTGATGGTGATGGCATTCAATGCCCGGTAGTCAATACACAACTGAACTGTACCATCCTTCTTAGGCACAAAGAGCACTGGCGCTCCCCATGGAGAAGTACTAGATCGAATGAAACCCTTTTTCAACAGGTCATCAATATGCTCTTTCATCTCTACTGCCTCCTTGGGGTTCACTCTATAGCAAGCCCGGGATACTGGTGATGAACCCGGTACTAAATCTATAGTGAACTCCACATCTCTGTCAGGTGAAAGTCCTGGAATATCCTCTGGGAATACATCCATAAACTCCCTAATGATAGGGTGTGGTGGTGCTACGTCCCCGACTGTCGTACAACAGTTCGGCTCTAGGCTGATCTCCGGCCCTGTCCTCCTGACACTGAATGGTGCTATGCCTGGGGGACTGAACAGAATACTACCCTCATGACAGTCTATAGCTGCATGGGCATAGCTAAGCCAGTCCATCCCCAATATGATATCATAACCGGGGAGTGGCATCACAAAGAAACGTCCCCTTAACTCTCTTCCGGCTATAGTAATAGAGCATCTATAGATAGCTCTAATGGGCACTGGTCCTCCTCCCATCATTACTCTACTAATCTCCTCAGTAGGTGTAGCTACTAAGTGGTGTTTATGCAAAAACTCAAATGACAGGAAGCTATAAGATGCACCAGAATCAAACAAGCATAGAGCTAGAAAAGTATGCAAATAAATATGACTTGTGATGACGTCAGCCAAGTAATCTGGCTCCGAAACCTGCTCCGGCTCCGGCTCAAGAGCTAGACTATACGCCTTCCCCTGGGGTCCCTTCTGCTACTGCAGATGCTGCCCAAACCTCTGCTGCTGAGTCGGAAGCGGACCTCTAGTCTTCGCTACTAGGCAGTCTCGATACTGATGGGTGGCAGACCCACAAGCTAAACACTGTCCCAACCTCTTTCTGCAGACGGAGTAATCATGCCCAGGTCTTTTACAGAATCCACATAAAGCTCCCATCTGCTGCTGCCGGGGTCCCGGGGCTCTAACTGGCAGGGTCGAATGATGTGGTGTAGGGGGACGGTATGTCTGCTGGTGCGGCGTCGGTGCTTTCTGCTAGAAAGCCGGACGCTTGGACGGTCCCTCGAGGTGTACAAAAGCCGGCCTCTTGCAAGACTGAAGACGCTCCTCAATGCTCCGGGCCAACTCTAGACTCTGGTAGTAGTCAGTCGTACCGTTCGCCACTATAAGAATGTCAATGTCTGGAACTAGACCATGGCAAAACCTACGCGTCATCTCCTCAGGGTCAGCAACTAGACTAGGAGCGAAACGGCTCCGGCGACTAAACTCTGCCGCATACTCATCAACGGAACGGTTCCCCTGCTGGATGTTCTGGAATTGTATCTCCATGGCTACTCTAGCGGTGGTCGAGAAGAATTTCTTCTTGAACTGGGTCTTGAACTGATCCCAAGTGGCCCTCCCTCTCACAAATAACGGCTCATTCTGGAACCAAACTCCTGCCAAGTCTATCAGCAGAAATCCTGCTGCCTCGACCTGGAGGTCATTCGGCAACCTAGCTCCAAGGAGCTTCCTCTCCACCGAGTCTAGCCAGTCATCTGCTACTACTATACCCTCAGTCCCTGAGAACTCCTTGGGGTTCAGACCCATGAAGTCCTTGATCGTCCCCGCTCTCTGCCGTGACTCTACAGGTGGTGGGACCACGGTACGTTCCTCAGAACGCTCCATGCTCTGGCGGACTAGGGTGGTATGCTCCTGATGGGTTGTTAGGAACCCCTGGATCAGAGTGAGCAGTTGGTTCCTGTCGAGTGTGACGGAAGCCTGGGTAGGTATAGTAATAGTGGGTGGTAGAAGTATCAGGTCCTGCTGGGACTGTGAGGTGGAAGGTGGTGGAGGCATCTGGGTTTGTGGATCTGTGGAGTGGAGGAATATGGTAGGTGGATGTGGAGGTATATCAGTTAACTGATCAGCTGACTGGATGGGGAGCGTGCCATTCTCAGGTGTGACATACTGGGATGAACGAGTAAGCACCATCTAATTATAATAAAAAGGTCTTATAAGGACCCGTTAAAGTAAGCAATCATAGACAAGAAAATCTAATTATAATAGCAAGCATGTGATGTATTTCCTATGTTGCAATCCTAGTATTCCTCTAGGTATTCTAAACGTCATTCCTAATGTTGTCTAATTACCTTAAGTTCCTAATTGCAGGCATGCTTGGTACAATAATGTAACCAAACAATTTAGTCTCGACCTGCATGGGCCACCACTAAAAACATGTCACGACCCGCTACCCAAATTGTTGGGTCGGGCCGAGTCATGTCCAGCCTGCGCTTGAGATAAAGCGCAGTAAGCTGTTCTAGAGATAACAAGATAAGACTAAATGTGCTAACAGTTCTATAAGTAAATAAAAATCATAAATGCTCCAAACACAAAAGTCGTCTCATAGAATAGTGAGTCCAAGTACAAGTCTGAAATGTAAAACTGGATACATGTCCAGTTACAAAATACGTAGACTAATACATGACTACACTAAATATCCCCAAGCAACTATGCAAACTAGGCGAGTTTCCCCGCAGGTACATCCTCGTAAGGCAAAGCCTGGTCCTCGGCAGTAACTCCATAGTATGAGTCACAGAGCAACTCCTCCTCAGTAAGAATACCTACAACGTTATCCTGTCAGGATAGGAGCAAGTACTGATTCTATCAAACTAACATATGAAACATGAAAATGAACATAAGAGGAATAAACTGGAAACATGGCATCACAGAATCTATCATGGCAAGGACACATATGTCATAGAGACAGATGTATATGTAATATTTAAAACTGTAGCAGGTACGTGATCGTCAATAGGTGTACAATGTACTGTGGTACATGTAAATAAAATATACATACGTATAAGTCTACAAGCATAGGTGTACCTCCGTACAGAAATGCCGGATAATGGCCTACGGCGCAGTGACATGTAAAATAAAACTTTGCTCGGTACGTATAAGGGGGACATGATCACGTACTCTACTATCAGTTTCCCCATAACCCATATTCTAATCATGTGAGAGATACATAAAGACTGGTCTAAGCATGGTAGTGACTGAAAGTACAACATGTGAAGATTTAACATGCTACCCAAGGATCAGCATTTAACATGGTTGGATTTGCAGTTCATCGTTGTAACAGTATGTAAAGTTTGTAGAAAGTACTTGCCTCTAGCAAAGCAAAGCAAAGCAGCGATAAAATGCTATAGATGCCTGGTAACTCGTCACTGTAGAATAAATACATAAACTTAGTTTTTATACTAAGTTAAACACTAAGACACTTAGTGGTACAACACGACTTTCTGGTTGGACACCTAGCCAATTGGTGACTTTAGCATAGGAGACCAATGTAGGGTGACACAATACTTAAACTAACTTTCTAGGATCTTTACACTAGTGCGGGGTGAGGTTCAATACGGCTATAACTCAAAACAACACAAAAAGTTGTAAGTCGTAATTATTCAATAAATAAATCAACTGTACATTGTGTTCCAACAATTTTTGAGATAGACAAAAAGCTCAATTTTATATAAAATAAAGTACCATAATGATCCTTGTTAATTATAGAAATTTATTATATTTTTTATGGAATTTATTAACCAGTACATGTATTTTATAAAAATCAGTTTTCATAAGCACACAAAAAGTGAGTTCTGGTTTCATTTGCCAAAACAGTGGCAAAACTATAAATTAAATACTATTAAAATTATGATAAATTAGCTAAATTAACATAGTATCTAAATACTATTTTTCCAAAATTTTAACAGTAATTAAAGTATTTTTAGAAATTCAAAAACAGCATAGTACACAATCTGAAATTAAATAATTAATTATCTGCGTATTTTGTCCATGTACATAATTTGAACCAGAGTTCAAATACAGGACCCAAGGTCATGAATCAAGTCCAATTTGACTTGTAGAGGTCTTGAATGTGAGAAAATACATTGGAGCCCAAAAACCCATGCTAGGCTTGGACACCAAATGGTTGCAGTAATAAAATACAGGATTTTAAATAGTAATAATATATATAATAAATATACATACATATATATATAAGAAGTACTAAATATAAACTATATACATATATATATATACAAATACTGTATACATATATATAATAATATATATATACAATAATATATATATATATAAACACATACACACACACACACACACACACACACATATATATATATATATATATATATATATATATATATATATATATATATATATATATATATATATATACAAATACTGTATACAACAGTATATATATATATATATATATATATATATATATATATATATACAAAAAATACATATATACATATATATATAAATACATTTATACATATATATATAAAAATAAAACAAAAAAGAAAACAAAAAGAAAAACAAAACAACAGAACAGGGGGCGTTCGAACTCGGCCCAAAGGGTCGGGTTCTCGGGTTTGGTCGGGCTGGCCAGGGGGTCAGCCCGCTCTTGGTGTTAGGGATAGTATTCGGGTTAAATTTATTTAGGTTTAGGTTAATATTATTTAAACCCGATAAAACAAACCCTGTGTCCTGACAGTTAAGGACACAGGAGTCGTGTGTCCGTGCTAAGCATGACACGCACGGGTCCTAAAACGCGTGTCCAGACTTACCCCTAGGATGCTCGTGTCCAGGCGAACGTCGTGCGTGAGTTCGAGACACGCACGACACAGTTTCGTAACCATTACTTACGTGTCCGACTTCAGGGGGGGTTTGGAGCGTGCTGGACGGCGGCTGAGGCGACGTTGCGATGGCGCTCGGGTGGCGCTGGGCTCGGCTTGGTGTGGCGCATCGAATGGTGGTGGTGGATGAGGGTGATCGTCGCTGTGGGGTTGGCGTAGGGGATCGCCGGAGTTAGGGTTAGGGTTTAGGCTTAATGGAGGAAGAAATGGGCGAAGCTGGACGGTGGATGCGTCGTGGTGGTGGTGGTGGGTCGGGAAAAGTGAGGGGGTCATTTTATAGGGATTTTAGGTCGGCGTTAGGGGCTAGGTCGGCCGGAAATGGCGGGGGGGGGGGGGGGGGGTGGGCAGCTGGTCGGTCGTCGGGGAGCTGGCAGAATCATTTAAAAATTCTAAAAAAATTCCTAAAAATCATAATAAATTATTTTAATGCTAAACAGGTCATTAGCAACTAATTAATTCTAATTTAATTAATTTTGAAAAAAATAGGGGCTAACATCAAGTTCCTATCTTAAAATATTAAAAGATAATTTTTTATAAAGACACATCAAAACTTGATCAGGGCTAGTCCATTGTTAACTTTTATTTATTTATAAGTTTACCACTGTAAAATTTACTCAGGGCTATCCAATTCCTAGGTATAAAAGATAAGGGCCTGTTTGGTTCTGCTTTTAACCGCAGCATTTTGAGTTTAAACGAACAAATGGGAGTAAACAATGTTTGACAGTGACAATTCATAATTTGATTTCCCAAATTTTTTTTAGAAAGCAACACTCAGAACACCGGATTTGAGGAAGTAAAAAATAGTTGTTTTCAATACAATTTTTTCTTTGTTTACACTGTTTGAGGGGCCCACGTCCCTTCCCCTTCCCAATTCCTGGTTTCTCTCAACTCTCTTTCTCTCTCTCTCTCCTGCTCTCTTCTCCATGAGACACGCTCCCTGCTGCCTCTTCTCCATGAGACCCCCAGCCCACAGGAGAATGGAGTTCGGAGCTCGAGCACATCCCCTCCGCACGTCGTTGGTCGTCGACGGTGGTAAAGGCGGAGGTGGTGGTGGTCCCAGGCCCAGCCAATTCAGCCACGGCCTCGACCGGCTCGTCGACGATCTCAACTGGTTCGTTGACAACCTCGACTGGCTTGTCGACGACCTCCCACCGCCTCATCCTCGTCGGCTCGTTGACAACCACCCGTCGCCACAGGTCCAGCCGGTTCAGTCCTACTCGGCTCGTTGACAACCTCGACCGGCTCGTTGACGAATTCCTGCCGCATCGTCCTCGTCGAAGACCTCAACCGACTCGTCGACGTCCTCCCACCGGCAGCTTAGGGTTAGGGTTTTGGGACATGGTGGTGGTTTCGATGGTTACAACGATGAGCGGGTCATGTTGAGTCGGCCGAGGAGGAAGGGCCATGTCGACTTCCATGACTGGACGTGACTCCAGCGGAAGCCGACAATGTCCGAATCCTCGAGATGTTCGGATCAATGTTTGGGAGGGACACAGGGACACAGTTGGGCACGTTTAGGAGGGACCAAACAAAATTTCAATTTTTTGTTTTTTAAAACTATTTTTCAGATGAGAGTAACCAAACACAAAGCCAAAATCTCTCTACTTAGAAAACAACTTTATAACTTACTTTCAGAAAACTATTTTTAGAACTAAATTTTAGAAAACATATCTAAATGGACCCTAACTCTTTTATTTATTTTTTTTCTCTCTCCTCCTTCTTCACAATAAGAAAGAAGAAGAAGAAGAAAAAAAACAAGAATAATATCTTTCTCCAAATCCTAGTTTATTTTTTTTGGCTCTCTTCTAATTTCTCATATATTTTTTTTTCAAACCTATTTTATGGATGAAACCCTAGTTATAGAAGAAATTGGGTTATCAAATCTATTAATTTATTAATCCATTTATCAATTAATCAAAAAAATTTATTAATAGAAGAAATTATGGATGAAATCCTAATTCTAAAAAAATTGATTTATTGAGCAAGTTTATGTTAGAACTATCAAAATTTCTGGCAGTCCTAGAAGTATTGAGGACTGCCAGAATTTTTTTGGCAATACTAGAAGTATTAAGAAATGCCAGAAATTGTGGCAGTCCTGAAAGTGACTTGCTATACAGCAAGTTCCTTTCAGGACTGCCACAATTTCTGGCAGTCCTAAAGTCGAAATTTTCGAATAAAAAAATATATGTTATGGTTTATTTCAATCTTGATAATAGAGTAAAATATGCATTTTAGGGTTTATTTTCATGTATTTTTTGTGAGTAAAGAAGTATTTAAGGTTTATTTTCATGCATTTTAGGGTTAATTTAATTTTTTGGGCGTCATCAAAATTAGGAATGAGAAGGAAATTAGGATTTTCATAGAGATGGTGATGATGGAAATGGTGGCGAAGAAGAATAAGATAAGAAGAAAACTATGATTTTGATAGAGATGTGAGAATGGAAATGGTGAAGAAGAAGAAAGCTAAGGTTTTGGAAGAGAGAGAGAGTAAAAGTTACAAATGAGAGTAAAATTTGGGATTTGGGGGGGGGGGTGGAGAGAGGTGTGCGGTTGGGACAGCCCCATGAGTAGGAAAATTAGATGGCCCGAGTAATTTTTCCTTAAACATGGGCTAGCCCCAATCCTGGCTAGCCCTGATCTACTTTTGATGTGCCCTTATAAAAAATCTAAAAGATCTGTGCTATTGTCATTACAAAATTCTTTCCAACACTAGTTAGAGCGTAACACAACTTATTCTATTTTATTATTAAAGCAACATATGTTTTTGTCACGCCCCAGAACCAGAATACTGGAGAGCGAGGGCGGACATAGCCAGCTACGTATATTGAAGTGCAATCCACCTCGCTATACGGTCACGGCTGTCTAGATATATGAGGGTTTAACTACAAGCCATCAGTCTTCTATGGTCAAGAACAAGCCTATTGTCTCAATCACAATGTAATGCTTGTGGTTCGTATTGCGTATCTTGGTATATGTATACGTAATTTGACCCGTATTGCATGTCTCCCTGCTTGACTATTTCTAGCATTTCATTGATTGGTTTATTCTTGGGTTGGTTCGGCCTGGCTTGGTTTGCTTTGGTTCATCATGAACCAAAGGTGAACCCTCCTACCTACCACCACCCTCCTTATTTAACCATTCTCCTCATTCTCTCTCTTCATTTACTTCTTCTTCTCCACCATTACTTCTTCAACCACCAGGAAAGAGAGAGAGAGAGAGAGAGAGAGAGAGAGAGAGCTTAGGCAAGTGCAGCTTGCTTCATGGAGGAACTTGTTTTTATTGTTCCATTCTCTTTCTCTCGAGATTCTAACGTACTTTAGTATTTAGCATTTCTAATTTCCATGGCTCAATTTGTGTAGATCTAAGTTTATAGTATTTTTGGATTTCTTGGGTTTTGATCTACTTAACACTGTTATTTCTAAATTTTGATGGTTTCATGTCGTAGAGAATTTCATTCTGACCAATTTTGACCTATGGAAGTCTGAATTCCGACTTCGGATGGAAGGTTTATGAGCCTTGAAGCCATGGACTTCATGGCTAATCTTCTCGGACAAGTAGAGAAGATGAACACTTTCCGAGCCGCATGGCAGCCTTAGCCGTATGACCTTCATGCGGCAAGTCTCCCAGCCGCATAGCCTTGTTGGTATTCCTACCGCATAAAGTTCATCATCCCCACAGCCGCATGAAGTCAACTCCTTAAACCGCATAATCCTCGGCATAAATCCAGCCGCATGAACTCCAAACCGCTGCCGTATAGGCCCAAATTACTTTCTGAGCCGCATGTGCTTCTATCTTTCCAGCCGCATAGAGGCTCAGCAGGACTCAGCCGCATGAGCACTTGCATGTCCGCAGCCGCATAAGCCGCGTTAATTATCAGCCGCATGAGACTCCTATCTTCCAGCCGCATGTACTTATTGAACCGCAGCCGCATAAGTCCCTTTCCTTCCGCAGCCGCATAACCCTGAGTTCTCCGCTGCCGCATGAGCCCCGCATCGCTTTTAGCCGCATATGTTGACTCTTCCGCTGCCGTATAAGCTAGCACTTCCTTCGGCCGCATGCGCCTTCCTTCCTTCCTAAGCCGCATGCACCTGCCCACGTCCAGCCGCATAAGCGCGCTGTCCTTAGCCGCATAGGCTCCCTTGTTCCCCTAGCCGCATGGCTCTTTCCTCTGTCTTTTCTTTATTATTATTATTATTATTATTGTTATGTATTATTATTATTATTAAATTCATGTATCATATTTATATTTATAACATGTAAATTTTGGCATATTTCCGGAACACGATAGTGGCCCATCGTGGCGCACTCTCGACAAGCAAACTGACATAATATATCATGACATGCTGTTACGACAGCTAGCATGACATGACAAGTATGAATGACTTGGACACCGTGGGTGATTGCTTTTGTATAATAAATCAGTACTGTCTTGCATCATGTCTAGGATAGGGATCCCTGAGTACCACGGTCAGGGATACCTACAGTAATTGACTAAGGCTAATAAACTAGAATAATTCAGTAGACATGAAGAGATTTCTAGCTACAGGCAATCTCGTTATCTGGGCGCATTAAGTGGACTTGTAGCCTACCGACGAGTAGGGCACATTTCCAACACACAGTCATGTGGTGCACCCTTCATAAACGAACATTCGACCCGGATAACCGGATGGTCTGCAGGGCTTGTGGCTGTTGGGATAATCTCATTGCATCTTGCTAGTAACTAGGCCTGTGATAACCCTAGTTAGTTAAAGTATCAAGCCGTACTCTTGATTGGCCGTGATTGATTGGATGAAGTTTATTCCAGCTTAGTCTCATCCTGATTCTATGCAAGATTGTGACATGATATGCCTTAACAATAAACGATCGGGGGACCAGTTCTGTTCAAGCGAAGGGTTACAACCCCGGTCCTTGTTTGGTTTAAGGGTTGTAACCTGGCTCCCGGAGCAGTTCTGTGTCTTCTCTTCGTTTATTGTCTTATTTCAACTCCATGCCATGTTCGTCATGTTTTACCTTACCTTAATACCATGATTATTTATACTGGCCTTAGCAATAAAGATCAGGGGTCCAGTTCTGTTCAGGTGAAGGGTTACAACTCCGGTCCTTGTTTGGTTTAAGGGTTGTAACCTGGCTTCCGGAGCAGTTCTGTGTCCTCTCTTCGTTTATTGTCTTCACTGTACCAATAGTATTTGAGACGGGTTTCTATTCAGGTGAAGGGTTACAATCCCGATCCTTGTTTGGTTTAAGAGTTGTGACCTGGCTACTTGAATGGTTTCCTCGTACTCAGTTACTGTTGTTATCTCTATTATTATCAGTTCTTTATTTATTATCTTTATATTATATTGTGATTTGCGGGTTTAAGTTCCTAAGTGAAGCTTCCTTTATGGCACTTGCTCTTTCTGGGATCTGACCCAGCTGGTTTTGTATGGCCAGATATCGGAGCAGCTATAGAGGATCTACCTACCTTCCAGCCAGATGGTGACCACCAGGCGTAACCCTGACAACGAGTGGGTTTCTTTTGTTCTCCCACTTCATTGTAAAAGTATTCTTTTGAGGCATTTAGCCGACGAGCACTTGTTAGCTCGATTGTATTTACTTACAGTCTGCCTACGGGCTGTAACATGATTGACAGATCCTAGGGTTGATCAAGTATGACTAAACTCTTGCTAGTCCTGATATTTTGTAACGACTAGCTTCATGATCAACTAAATATGTAATGTTTGGGATGCCTTACTATTGTATATTTGGTGGTCTTACATCTTGTACATTCACTTACTTGCTTGTGATTGAGACAATAGGCTTGTTCTTGACCATAGGACACTGATGGCTTGTAGTTAAACCCTCATGTATCTAGACAACCATGACCGTATAGCGAGGTGGGTTGCACTTTTATATACGTAGCTGGCTATGTCTGCGCCCGCTCTCTAGTATTCTGGTTCTGGAGCGTGACATGGTTTAAGTGGTGGCCCATGCAGGTCTTGTAAATCAAGATATGTGAGGGTTTACCGAATAGATGTCTCAATCAGTATTCGCCCTTGATCTCTGCTCGTATCTTCAAATCCCTGAAAATCTTGACCTGATCACATGCTTGTATCGTTGATCTGTCCTGGTCCTTCCTTATTGTTCCCTATATCGTCTTCTTCAGCGGCATTGTTCCTGGACCTGCCGACCAGCAAGGCGGAGCACCTCCTGCGGACCAGCAGCAACCTGGAGATCAAGTCCGGCATTCAGGAGTAGCCTCCAGAGTCATGCCTACTGGAGGAGAGCCACCAGTTCAGCCCGTCCAGCCTGTAGAGCCTGATGATGGCACTTTGGTGGGTCTCATCAGGTCACTATTAGCCTCCCAGTATCGTCGAGGAGATGCCTTTTACCAGGCGATGGCAGACGCTTTGGCCAGAGGAGGTCATCAGGGTAATAGTGCGGCCAACAGCTTCAAGTGCTTGAACCATCCCTTCATCGACGGCAGTGAAGATGCAATCGCTGCAGATGCATGGCTTCAGGACACAGAGGTGATTCTAGAAGCAGCCAGGACTCCAGAGAACGAGAAGGTGGCCGTGGTGCACCTACAGCTATTGAATCTTGCCCGCA
The DNA here is from genome assembly GCA_029216955.1 of Iris pallida. NCBI lineage: Eukaryota > Viridiplantae > Streptophyta > Magnoliopsida > Asparagales > Iridaceae > Iris > Iris pallida. Next base: position 27,814,363 of record JANAVB010021600.1, read on the forward strand.
GCTGGTGGGCGGCACAGGCCGATGGGTTAGTGGCCCCTATTGCCTGGGCAGTATTCAGAAAAAGATTCCAGACCAAGTACTTCGATATTGTAGCTCGGTACGATCTACAGACGAGGTTCACCAATCTGAAGCAGTTGGGCAGGACGGTCGATGGATATGCGACCGAGTTCTCCAGGTTTAGTCGGTTTGCTCCCACCTTGGTGGCGACCGAGTTCGATAGAGCCCAACGGTTCCAGCAGGGGCTCCACCTAGAGATTTTATTGGCGGTGGAGCAGTTTGAGCATCAGACTTTTGATGCAGTGTTGAGAGCAGCCCGGAGGCATGAGTATACCTCCCAGAGGATCGTGGATAGGACTGGAGGTCGGAAGCGATCTCACAGCCAGACGAATCAGTCATCAGCACCAGCCCCAGCAGCCAGGGCTTTGACCATTGGAGCTCCGAGGCGGGCAACCTCAGTGACGTCGGTTCAGCATTCCACCCCGATGCACCCTCAACAGCAGAAGCAGAAGAAGTCTTCCGCAGTGGGATGTTCACACTGCGGGAAGCCAGGACATGTGGTATCAGAGTGTCGCAAAGCACAGGGTTTGTGCTTGGTTTATGGTGTCCCGGACCACAGGGTTGGAAACTGCCCGAACAGGGAGAGTTCATCGGCCTTCTCTAGTCCTTAAGTTAGAGGACCAGCACCAGTCCAGCAGCAGCAGCAGCTGCAGTACCTGTTCCCGAGGCCATTATCGACGCAGGCCCAGGCATTCCAGCAGCAGAGACCGCAGCAGTATGCCCAAGCCCAAGCCCTGATCCAGAGCAGGCAGAGGAATTTTCAGCAGAGGGGACCCGCACCCAGAGGACATGGTCAAGTGCTGGCCTTGACCATGGGAGAAGAAGGATTAGCACCAGGAGAGGTAGTGGCAGGTACTATTCTCGTCAATACCTTTCCAGCTTCAGTATTATTTGACTCTGGTGTATCGCATTCATTTATGTCTGCACGATTCGCGACATGGGTAGGACTGGAGCCCGAGTCATTATCAGTAAGGCTCAATATACTTACTGGTAACGGACTTGTGGGAGTAGATAGAGTATTTTCTTCGTGTCGGATCATAGTTAGCGGTAGAGAATTCCCCTCTAGATTGATAGAGTTTCCGATGGCCGATTATGATGTGGTCTTAGGGATGGATTGGTTGAGGGACCAATATGCTAGGATAGACTGCCATATCGGCAGGGTTGTTTTTAGCATTCCAGGCGAGCCAGAGTTTTTCTTTTCCCGAGGCGAAGTTGAACCCTCTCCTCCAGTATTGCGGATGGCAGTAGCATCAGTGCAGTTACCTCGGATAGTCGAGGAGTTTTCAGATGTTTTTCCCGAAGAGCTTCCAGGGATGCCGCCAGAGCGGGAGATCGAGTTCACTATCGACTTGATTCCCGGAACAGCCCCAGTATCAGAGAGAGTCTACAGGATGGCACCGTCAGAGTTGGAGATATTGTACAAGATGATTGAAGAACTCAGAACCAAAGGATTTATTCGTGCTAGTGGATCGCCTTAGGGAGCCCCGATGCTCCTTGTAAAAAAAGGATGGTACGTCCAGATTATGTGTAGATTATCGTACCTTGAACTCAGTGACAATCAAGAACAAATACCCTCTCCCGAGGATAGATGACTTGTTTGATCAACTCCAGGGGGCAACGGTATTCTCGAAGATCGACTTGCGGTCAGGATACCATCAGATCAGAGTCAGAGAGCAGGACATCCCGAAGAGAGCTTTCAGATCTAGATATGGGCATTGGGAGTTTCTTGTGATGCCATTTGGAGCAACCAATGTGCCGACAGTATTCATGGACCTCATGAATCGTATCTTCATGCCTTTTTTGGATCAGTTCATGATTGTGTTCCTAGACGACATCCTGGTCTACAGCAAAAGTGAGGCGGAGCACGAGCAACATCTCAGAGTTGTTCTTCAGATTCTCAGAGAGCACCAATTGTATGCCAAGTTCAGTAAATACGGGTTCTGGCTCGATCGTATTTCGTACTTGGGCCATATCATCACCAGAGGAGGAGTAGAAGTGGATCCCCAGAAGATTGTGGCCATTGAGACATGGCCAGTACCCAGCACGGTTGCAGAAGTTTGCAGTTTTCTTAGATTGGCCGGCTACTACCGGCGATTTGTTTCGAACTTTGCTCGGATCTCAGCGCCATTGACCCAGTTGACCCGCAAGGATGTGCAGTTTGCTTGGACAGCAGAGTGCCAGGATTCTTTTGAGAGGTTGAAGCGAGGCTTGATGACGGCTCCTATTCTCACGCTTCCAGATGGAACCGGAGGATTCTCAGTATATTATGATGCTTCGGGCAGAGGTTTAGGATGTGTTCTGATACAGCATGGGAAGGTAATAGCTTATGCGTCACGACAACTTTGTGATCATGAGAGGAATTACCCAACCCATGACTTGGAGCTGGCAGCAGCAGTGTTTGCACTTAAGTTGTGGAGGCACTACCTATATGGAGATAGGATGGAGATTTTCATCGACTACAAGAGCCTGAAGTATATTTTCACCCAGAAGAATTTTAACATGCGTCCGAGGAGGTGGCTGGAGCTACTTGTGGATTATGATGTCAACCTGCAGTATCATCCTGGGAAGACCAACGTTGTTGCAGATGCATTGAGTAGAAGAGCCAAAGTTTATTTTCTAATAGCGCAGCCAGATGTTAGCGGATCTTCAGAAGATGGGTATAGAAGTTGTTCTCCCTTCCAGTATGGCATTGATGGCCAGCATGTAAGTTCAGTCCACTATAGTCGAGAGGATCCGGATGGCGCAGTCAACAGATTCCAAGCTTCAGCGACTCAGAGCAGAGTGTGAGGCAGGACGAAGACCAGAGTTATGTATCCATGAAGACGGTACACTTAGGCATGGAAGACATCTTTGTGTACCCAGTGGAGATATCAGACAGGAGATCATGGCAGAAGCTCACAGTTCTCAATATTCCATCCATTCCGGCGGTACGAAGATGTACTGTGATATCCGTCAGCACTTTTGGTGGAATGGCATGAAGAGGAAGATAGCCCGGTTTGTCTCTTGATGTTTGGTTTGCCAACAAGTTAAAGCTGAACATCAGAGGCCAGCAGGACTTCTTCAGTCCTTGTCGATTCCAGAATGGAAGTGGAAGCATGTGACCAAGGACTTCGTGACTGGATTACCCAGATCCCCGGCTGGCAGAGATGCTATTTGGGTTATTATAGACAGGCTCACGAAGGTGGCTCATTTTCTCCCGTTCAGAGTTGGTCAGTCGATGGCTCAGCTAGCAGAGATGTACCTCAGGCAGATCGTCAGACTTCACGGTGTACCAGTCAGTATCACTTCGGACAGAGATTTATGATTTACATCGTACTTTTGGCGTAGCCTGCAAGAGAGTTTGGGAACTCGCCTCCAGTTCAGCTCCGCTTATCATCCGCAGACAGATGGTCAGTCAGAGCATACCATACGAACCATGGAAGACATGTTAAGATCTTGTACGCTCGACTTCGATGGTTCGTGGAAAGATCACCTGCACCTGGTGGAGTTCTCATACAATAATAGTTTCTAAGCTAGTATCCAGATGGCACCGTTCGAGGCACTGTATGGCAGGAAGTGCAGATCCTCGCTAGCTTGGGATGATGTTGGAGAGAGACAGATTCTTAATCCAGAAATGATTGCTCAAACCGTTGAAGTGGTCAGAAGATTCAGAAATCATCTTCGAGTTGCTCAAGATCGCCAGCGTCATTGGGCCGATTCTCATCGGCGTTCCCTTGAATTCTCGGTCGGTGACCATGTATTTCTGAGGATTTTGCCTAACTGTGGCATCATTCGTTTCGGCGTACGGGGAAAGCTTAGTCCTAGGTATATAGGATCGTTCGATATTCTGGAGCGAGTAGGAGATGTATCCTATCATCTCGCTCTTCCACCGTCGCTACGTGAGGTGCATAATGTGTTCCATGTATCCCAACTACGACGGTATATCCCGGACTCGAGCCACATCCCAGATCATTCGGAATTGGTTGTTGGTACCAACCTTTCGTATGAGAAGAAGCCCGAGTCTATATTGGACCGAAAAGAGAAGACACTCAAGAACAAGACTATCAAGTTAGTCCGAGTTGCTTGGGGTCATCACCTTTGGGTGAGTCAACGTGGGAGCGTGAGGATGATATCCGATCATGATATCCCGACCTGTTTGACTCGTAAGGTATAATATCCTTCTTATGCCTCATGCCTTCGATTCCTTGCTTGCATGAATAATTACTTGATTGCTTGATTAGTATAGCTTGCCTGTGAATAGTATAGCTTGTTCTTGTCCCTCTAGCCTCTTAATTAAATTTCGAGGACGAAATTCTTTTAAGGTGGGTAGAGTTGTAATACTTGTGGTTCGTATTACGTATCTTGGTATATGTATACGTAATTTGACCCGTATTGCATGTCTCCCTGCTTGACTATTTCTAGCATTTCATTGATTGGTTTATTCTTGGGTTGGTTTGGCCTGGCTTGGTTTGCTTTGGTTCATCATAAACAAAGGTGAACCCTCCTACCTACCACCACCCTCCTTATTTAACCCATTCCCCTCATTCTCTCTCTTCATTTACTTATCCTTCTCCACCATTACTTCTTCAACCACCAGGAAAGAGAGAGAGAGAGAGAGAGAGAGCTTAGGCAAGTGCAGCTTGCTTCATGGAGGAACTTTGTTTTTATTGTTCCATTCTCTTCCTCTCGAGATTCTAACACACTTTAGTATTTAGCATTTCTAATTTCTATGGCTCAATTTGTGTAGATTAAAGTTTATAGTATTTTCGGATTTCTTGGGTTTTGATCTACTTAACACTGTTATTTCCAAGTTTTGATGGTTCCATGTCGTAGAGAATTTTATTCTGACCAATTTTGACCTATGGAAGTCTGAATTCCGACTTCGGATGGAAGGTTTATGAGCCTTGAAGCCATGGACTTCATGGCTAATCTTCTCGGACAAGTGGAGAAGATGAACACTTTTTGAGTCGCATGGCAGTATTAGCCGCATGACCTTCATGCGGCAAGTCTTCCAGCCGCATAGCCTTGTTGGTATTCCTACCGCATAAAGTTCATCATCCCCGCAGCCGTATGAAGTCAACTCCTTAAACCGCATAAGCCTCGACATAAATCCAGCCGCATGAACTCCAAACCGCTACCCGCATAGGCCTACATTACTTTCTGAGCTGCATGTGCTTCTATCTTTCCAGCCGCATAGAGGCTCAGCAGGGCTCAACCGCATGAGCACTTGCATGTCCGCAGCCGCATAAGCCGCATTAATTCTCAGTCGCATGAGACTCCTATCTTCCAGCCGCATGTACTTATTGAACCGCAGCCGCATAAGTCCCTTTCCTTCCGCAGCCGTATAACCCTGAGTTCTCCGCTGCCGCATGAGCCCCGTATCGCTTTTAGCCGCATATGTTGACTCTTCCGCTGCCGTATAAGCTAGCACTTCGGCCGCATGCGCCTTCCTTCCTTCATGAGCCGCATACGCCTGCCCACGTCCAGCCGCATAAGCGCGCTGTCCTTAGCCGCATAGGCTCCCTTGTTCCCCTAGCCGCATGGCTCTCTCCTCTGTCTTTTCTCTATTATTATTATTGTTATTATTAAATTCATGTATCATATTTATGTTTATAATATGTAAATTTTGGCATATTTCCTGAACACGATAGTGGCCCACTGTGGTGCACTCTCGACAAGCAAACTGACATGATATATCATGACATGCTGTTACGACAGCTAGCCTGACATAACAAGTATGAATGACTTGGACACCGTAGGTGATTGCGTTTGTACAATAAATCAGTACTGTCTTGCATTATGTCTAGGATAGGGATCCCTGAGTACCACGGTCAGGGATACCTACAGTAATTGACTAAGGCTAATAAACTAGAATAATTCAGTAGACATGAAGAGATTCCCAGCTACAGGCAATCCCGTAATCTGGGCACATTAAGTGGACTTGTAGCCTACCGACGAGTAGGGCATATTTCCAACACACAGTCATGTGGTGCACCCTTCATAAACGGACATTCGACCCGGATAACCAGATGGTCTGCAGGGCTTGTGGCTGTTGGGATAATCTCATTGCATCTTGCTAGTAACTAGTGTCACGACCCGCTCCCAATTTTGGGATACGAGTTCGTGACCAAGTCCAGCCTACGCCGCAGCATCGACGGTAGTACGCTGTCTGGGCTCAATATAAATCTCAAATACAACAAATATCTCTATTTTGCTCATCCACAATAATTATTTTAATTACAATTCCAATAATACATTCAAATTTGCATACAGATACAAACCCTCTACATGTGACTATTCTATCTAGAATCTATGGTTGGTCTCTAAGATAGCTCTAACTCCACCCGAAGGAACCCAAAGCAAGAGAGCAAGTCATCGAGAATAGTCATCAAGAATCTGTCAACTGAAAAATAGTTATCCAGTCAGGATTGGAGCAAGATCACCATAACACTACATTACACAATATATTATACAAGCATAAAGGAACGATAAAAGGAATTTAACTGAAGATAAGTATAGGCATTGTATGATAAGAAAGTACCTTTGAGATATGATAACAATATAAAGGTAGACTTGGACATACCACTAAGACATGATGACAATAAGAAGGTAGACTTGACGAAAGAAGAACAATAGACAATAGAGAAACAATAATTAAGTCACGTGTACTATGTGTTTTAGAATACCAACTTTCCGCATGTAGACGGCTTGGGATATCCGTCAGTCATACGTGTGGTGCATGACTGATATTATACAATTAATGTATAGGGGGTCTGTATTCAATTCGTTGACCACATGCTTATTTGTTGTATTCCTCCGCCCGACTCACTCACAATATATGTCCACTACGATAAACATTCGCAATACGATAAACTCTAAACAATAGGAAACAATGAGTAAGAGATGAACATGTATGTATCCTAACGATTCTAACTCTCGTGCACAACGGTAATCATGAACAATGACAACACAAATCATAAGGGAGTAATAGTGAAACGACGACACGAATATACATGCAGTATAAAATAAAGGAACATAGGTCATAGTGATACTTGCCTCGGTTTGATTTGAATCTGACTGGCACGATATTGTCATGTCGGCACAGAAATAGTCTAAGAAGTCAAAGCTCCGCAAGATGATTTTAATTGATGAGACGGGCCTTTAAAATAAAAACAAAAAATAAAATATTTTGGAAATTGTTGAGAAAAATATATGATGTGTACTTTTTCATCAGCGTTCCGAAACATCAAACGGATCGTGATTCCGATTCTTGGTTCTTCCGGAATCTCGAAAATACCGAAACGTGTCAAATTTCGGACAACTGACACTCCACGAATTTTCCAAAAAATTAAGTTAAAATTATTTGAAAATAAATTTTATATTCAGAAAATATACCTCGAGACGGTTACAACAAAAAAAACTGGAGGTCAAACGGAGTCCGAAGTTGGAAGTTATGGCCCTTCGAAGTTGGTAAAACATTTGAAAAGGAAGGCTGAATTTATGACGAATTTGGGGGTAATTATGACGAAAAAAGAGAGAAATTTTGGAAAAGAAGGTATGCGAGATGATTTTATTTTATAGGTTCAATATATATAGATAATGGAAAGCAATTAGTGAATTAAGATATGATTAGAACTCAAACAATAAAGATATGATTAGGATTACCAACTAATTTGGATAGGAATATGATTAGTTCAAATAAGAAATAATCTATCTAATACTCGATATGATTCAAATAGGATTAGAATTTCTAATGGACAAGTCTCTCCATAAATTTAAATCAAATAAATTATTTAAATCCAAATCATATGAATTCAAATCCAAATCTAAATCCAAATCAAATTCAACATAATAACTTTAAGATAAATTTAATGTTTATCAAAGCAATTTAAATCATATATAGATAAATCGTTAAATCAAATAATATTTCAAATCTAGATTAGATAATTCTTAATGCCACAATTAGTCACCATAAGTATTTAAATAATGTTTGATGTTATCAAATAGGGAAGATTTATGAAATGCCTAAAAAATAAAAAAGTTTTATGTAAAACCCACCGCTAAAAAAACTTTCAATCGCGTGCCCAGAATTAGAGAAACTTATCCAAAGCGGGTTCCAAATGACCCTTTTGCCCTTCCTTTTAATTTATTGGAAACACCCACAAAACTGCTCTTAAAAAAAACGTTTCAATACTCCATCTTCTTCCATACGCTGCTCACTTTCGAATCTAGGTTTTCTCCTCAAAAATCTTCAAAAACTCGTCGAAAAATTTCGGAAAGACCGGGACGAACGACAAAAGTGCTAAAACGGAGGTCCAAACATCATTTTTTTGCGAATCTAAAATTTCGGAAGGCCGTCTAGCTGTAAAACTGTTACTTTCAGTCTCCTCGACGATACGCTCATTTTGCGACAAACGGGACCTCGTTTCGACCTACCAGTCAAAAGTTATGGCCCTCCAAAGTTTCAGCTAACCATAAATGCAGGAGAATGGCATTCTCCGTCTTAATTTACACGGAGAATGACCATTCTCCGTCTTAATTAGGACGGAGAATGACATTCTCCGTCTTAATTTACATGGAGAATGGTCATTCCAGTGTTAAAACGCAGGAGAATGACCATTCTCCGTGTTAGAAACACGGAGAATGCCATTCTCCGTGTTAAATGAAACGGAGAATGTCATTCTCCGTGTTAATAAATGGAGAATGGAATTCTCCGTCCTAATTAAGACGGAGAATGGCCATTCTCCTTGCTAAATTAAACGAAATGACCATTTTCCGTCTTAATTAGGACGGAGAATGCCATTCTCCGTGTAATTTATCACGGAGATGGTCATTCTAGTGTTAAAACGCAGGAGAATGACCATTCTCCGTGTTAGAAACACGAGAATGCCATTCTCCGTGTTAATTAGGACGGAGAATGCCATTCTCCGTCTTAAATAAAACGGAGAATGCCATTCTCCGTCCTAATTAGACGAGAATGACATTCTCGGTCCTAATTAACGAAAACGGAGATGTCATTCTCCGTGTTAATTAGGACGGAGAATGGCATTCTCCGTCTTAAATAAAAAGAGAAGGCATTCTCCGCCTAATTAAGACGGAGAATGCCATTCTCCGTCCTAATTAAGACGAGAATGGTCATTTCCAGTGTTAAAACGTGTAATTGTTTTTTTAGGAATAAAGAGTTTCGTTCTTCTTTCAAAGCGATGATAATTCTTATGGAAAAGAAGAAGAAAGATCTTCTCTCACAATTGAATCTGAGTTCAAATGTCTCCACGATGAAGATTATGTGATGATGATGAGACGAGATGATCTGAGTTCGACTGAAGAAAAACCACCGAACTACGAACTATCTTTGCGATCTCTGCTGAATATAGAGCAATGGAATTCAGATTTCCCGTGAAGAAGAAGAAGACGAAAATCGCAATCCAGATCTGAGTTTTTGAATTCAAATACATATAGATGACCATTCGCGCGGAGGGGTAGTTTCGGTATTATAAAAATAGCAGTTTCTAGCGGGTGGCATCTAAAGGGAATCTTGGAATATTTAACGTGAAAATACTTAATTCGGATATTCATAAAACTTATCCGCGGTGGGCATTTCATAAAGCCCACCCCGAATTGGGTTTCTCAGCAATTTCCAGTATCATAAGGTAAAATTAATTTATAAATCTAAACTTATTCAAAATAAGTTACTAAATCTATTGCTCCAAAATAATCAATGATTTTCCAAACTATTTTCGAAACCGATATTTTTTTTTTAAAATCCAAACATATAAAATACTTATAATTTCAATAATAAATTTCAAGAACAATATTTATTAAATTAAATAGTACTTTCAAACCGTAATTACAAACAACTTTTGAAATGTAGAAAAAATAGTAATATCTTTTACAAAGTTTCAAAATAAATTACTTTCAAACACAATAATAAAATATATAAAAAAATTGCGAAACAGGGTTTACAAATATACCCAGCTTAGAAAAATTTCGTCTCGAAATTTAAGGATGACCGGAAAAATAGCTTGGTTGGTCAGGTGAAAAGATAGAAAAATTTAAAAAGGAATAGATCAATGAGCAAGTGCCACAAAGGAGGCTTCACTTAGGAACTAAACCAGCATATCCAATAGAATATAAAGATAAATAATAAACAAAGAACTGATAATAATAGAGATAACAACACAACTGAGTACGATAAACCATTCAAGTAGCCAGGTCACAACCCTTAACCCAAAAGGACCGGGTTGTTATCCTTCACCTGAATAGAAATCCGTCTCAAATACTATTGGTAAGGTAACAAGACAATAAACGAAGCGAGGACACAGAACTCCTCCGGGAGCCACGTTCAACCCTTAACCAAATAAGGACCGGGGTTGTAACCCTTCGCCTGAACCGAACTGGACCCCCGATCGTTATTATTAAGGCTAGTATAATCATGATATTTGAAGTAAGATAAAACATGACGAGCATGGCCCGGGTTACAATAAGACTAAAATGAAGAGAGGACACAGAACTACTCCGGGAGCCAGGTTGCAACCCTTAAACTAAACAAGGACCGGGATTGTAACACTTCGCCTGAACAGACTGGACCCCCGATCGTTATTGTTAAGACAAGCATCAATAATCATGTCGAATCATAATCTGTACAGGATCAGCAAACTAAGCTGAGCTAGATTCCATCCAATCAATCACGGCCAAGCAAAGAGTATGGCTTGATACTTTAACTAACTAGGGTTTATCACAGGCCTAGTTACTAGCAAGATGCAATGAGATTATCCAACAGCCACAAGCCCTGCAGACCATCCAGTTGTCCAGGTCGAATGTCCCGTTTATGAAGAATGCAACACGTGACTGTGTGCTGAAAATGTGTCCTACTCGTCGGTAGGCTATAAGTCCACTAATGCGCCCAGATAACGAGATTGCCTGTAGCTTGAAATCTTTTCATGTCTACTGAATTCCTAGTTTTTAGCCTTAGTCATTACTGTAGGTATCCCTGACCGTGGTTGTCACCCCCAGTTTTCGAATTAGGGGTATTTTCGTTATTTTCCAAGTTTTAATAATTTTTGGGATTTTATTTGATTTTATAGGATTTTTTAGGAATTGGTTGATTTAGTTTGAATTTTATCCAATTTGGACTTAAGTTGGAGACCCGGGTAGTCTGGACACTAGTGGGACCCACATACTACTGGGCTTGGCCCACATGCCATCCTAACTAGGCTAGAAACCAAAACCAATACTTCCATGGCTTAACT